>JAJJWW010002940.1:0-75839 GCA_023531295.1 Papaver armeniacum
CTAGTAATCCTCAAACCACTAGATCAAAACCTAAAAACCCTTATGCATATACCCAACTGAAAGTAAGTGTTATAAATGTAAGAAACCAGGAAACACATCAAATCAATGTAGGAGTGGGCGTGCATTGATGATTGGAGACGAGTCTACTAATGCGTATGGGGAAGAAACTAAAAAAGTTCTTGGAAAATCGAAGGTATGTCTACAAATGGAGATAAAGGAGTATGTCATAGGCGTGTTATAGATTTTTGTACGAAATTAGGTGGGTTTCCGATGGCCAGCACTAATACAAGCATTAACATTCATACCCGATGGTCCTCCAGCTTGACAAAAACGATATTTTACTCAAAAAAGGAAATATATTAGATGGTGAAAATGCAAATCACAGTATAATCTTAATTTTTTGATGACTGGGCTAAAATAGAGAAAAAATCTTCGATTTCTTATAATACAACCAACAAATTATCAAAATAAAATCGAAATTTTTTTGAAATTAAATAACATACATAACTGCATAAAATGAAATAGAAAATTCACTCTATATATTGAAAAACAAAAATGCCTAAAATAACCTATTACACAAGCTCATAAACAGAAGCTCACAAAAATATTTTTTTTGCGCAAGTACATTAAAGACATTGAAGATTTGAAGACAAAAAGATTTCTTATTGGTTTCTGATCTTTGTGATTTACTTCGTACACATACTTGATCAATAGGATCCGACCCAGCTTTGTTTATATTTGATAGCAATCTTATAGCTAGTCGTATAGACCGACAATCTATGATTGCTGATGGTTTTCTTTAAGATCCGAATCTGATATATTATGACCCTAGATATTGTCTTGATGTAAACTGAATAAAGGAGTTTATATCACTTAGGCGGAAGATCCTTTGTTTTAACTCAAAATATATCTATGATTTAACTCTTGAGATTTAGAGTGGTTTCCGAATACATATGAATCCTTTACTCTTTCGGAATACGATCAAGAGGAGTTGAGTGCTTGAAGTCCTCACAGCGACTAAAATGACTTAAGATAGTTAACTCTATCTTACAATTCACGTGGATTAACCAGACTGGTAGTAGGCGCATGGATACTAAAGGAACTAGGTAGCGTGGAGTTAGTTAATTGATCTCAACTAAACGAATTGAGTTAATTGTAGTCTTTGTATAGCGGGTTAATTTTGAGATTATTCAAAAATGGACTAGGTCTCGAGGTTTTTGTGCATTTGCGGTTTCTTCGTTAAGAAAATCTTGTGTCATGCTTTTACTTTACTTTCTACTTTATAATTATTAGTTTAGTTATAATAAATTAAAATAATAGAACACTTGGGTTTGATCCCTATGGTTAGGTTCAGTTTCGACACCTATTATGTATACATGTTTAGACCTTGTGATTGTTATCTTCTTGACAGTTTGTCTATATTAGATCATACAAGGTGTTTTTGTGTCATATATGTTGATATAGAAAAGACTGCGGTGTACTTCGCACACTCTTCATTTCATAATTGATGTCCCTCCATTTGTGTATGACTGAGTTAGCTTTTGTGATGATGTGCTGAGAGAGAAATATTATTTATATCTACATTGGCCAAGATACATAAATATTTTCTTGATTTGTGATCATGACTAGGATGAGGTGTGTGAAAAGGAAAGGAATGCCTCAGAGATCGCGTGTAGAGTATGGCAAGAGATGATATTGGTATCCCCCTTTTCATGTCTAGTCATACAAGTCATGTTGAATTATTTCCCATCGGTCTCTTGGTTGAGCATGAGGATCTCAATGGGATTTATCCACTTTATTGGGTAAAAATGCACGATTCGGATCATTTACTAACCGTGAGTATGTTTGAGATGCTGAAAAATAATCTTGTCCCCTAGGTGAGTTTTGTTCCTGAGTCCTTTGCTTGTACAAGACCCTTCAGACGAGCTGGACTAACTTAGATCAGTTTGAGGCTGGTTGATTTTTAGATCATGAGATTGAGCCTCTTAAGAGTCAGATTGGACATGCTTGAGACAAACAGGGAGGATTGTATTCCTAATACACGATACCTCGGCTCATTCTTTTTGACCAACATATCTTGTAGAGATGTGTTAGGATTCAATTATGATTGTGTTTGTATGGTTGTGATGACATGATAAGTGTGTCTCGCGGGGATATACTAGGAATCTATCGAAAGATACGAGATGCATAATAATCAGTGTATCTCATATGGATGCATAATAATTAGTATATCTCGCGATTCCTTGGGTAGACGGGATTAGTTTAGAAATTAGTCATTGCTCTAAAATAACGGCAAATCGTACTTACAGGAGACATAAATGTATCTACTATAGGTCATAAGTCATTCGGGGATGTTTTTACGCATTTCCAAAGCCTACATGACCAGTAGTGTCTGCCTGAGATGTATACTAAGGATCACCGCATCAGGGGAAGCTTCTTTTCGCGAAGACATGCTAAAACCATGACTATTCTGGTTGATAAGTACGTCTGCTATTTTTTTATGCTCTACAGAACCTACGTGACCAGCAGTGTCCACCAAGGAAGTATATTAAATATAACGACAGTTTTCGCCAGGTAAGTGTGCTTGAAACCGTGGCTATTAGTGCCTTGAGGACCGAGGGATTAGCCTTTCCCGCGGGAGTTGAGTTTCTTCATATGGGGATGAGCTTGCCTTTGGGCAATGAGGATCAAACTTGTCTCTAGGGCTCCTTTTCATGCCCAATTCTCTTTCATTTTGGTTTTGCTGAACTTTGAAGATAAGTATTGGTTTAAAATGATTACTCACCCCCTAGATACAAAATTTCCATTTTGTCTCTGATTTTGAAATGTCAATTTTTCCCTTTGTCTAAATTTCACCATCGACAACTATGAAACAACTTTCTACTGGTGGTAGAAATGATAGTAACAAACTCCTTGATTTTTTGGGGATGGTGAATTGGTGATAATGGTTTGGAGAGTGGACTAGTGCCTATTGTTTTCCATAAGGATCTAGCGTGTGAAAACGCTGGTGGTAGTATACAGGTGATGGTAATTGACTAATGGTGAAGATTTGAGTTGATGCACTTGTATATCATTAGGTGAGTGATGTTGTGTTGCTTTAAAGCGAAGCTTTTGATGGGAAGAAGGAGCCAAGTTGTTGTAGGTTGAAAACCTGTTGGTGGTTGTGTAGGTGGAGGAAATAGAAGAGCATATACATGCTTTATTAATGGGAAAAATAAAGGAGATTCGAGTATCACACTTTATAGGGCTCTTCTTCGGCATGATGTCAGATAAAATTGTTGTTAGTCCATAAGTGGAATAGCCTGATTACTTGTTAAATCATACCTAAAATTAAAACAGAAGAACACCAAAATCAGTATACATTGATATTGTTTTAAACTGCTGAATTAGTAATGATTAAAAATAAGGGCTATAAACCATGATTGTTGAACTCGACATGCTACAAAGAACTAAATCGTCAAACCCACTCACTCCAATGAAATGAAAGGAATGAACAGGCAACTATCAGTTCCTGCAATTGCATTATAGGAATGTTTATAGAAAATAGACAATTACCATCTAATTCCATCTAATCTCAGTTTTCAGTTGTTGTTAATGTGATATATTTTTATATAAAAAAATATATAACTTTTTGTGATATATGTGATAATTTTTTCATTTCAAAGTGTAAAACTTTGCATATGTCTTGTAATTGTATTTGAATAATGTTTTTTATTTTATGATTTAATTAATTGGAATCATGAATTTACTTTTATTGTTTTCGACATATTAAAAATTCTGACTTTATTGTATTCATGTTTGCTTTATATATCCATTAGATTCACGGTAACAACTTTTTACAGAGTCAATTATTGAGATTTATGTATCTAATATTGCTAACTTTATATTATTTACATTCATGTTTTATTTATGTAACTGTTAGTTTCACTATAACAACTTTTTACTGATAATAATGAGATGTTGCCTTGGAGTTTGACCTTGGAATTTGTGCAAGGATACTCAGATATTACCGGGTACCAACTACTTTCGCCAGGAATAATAAAAATGGCCAACAAAAGTAATTCCTGGTCATCCCATTTCTCTCCCTTGCAGCGGCCTGCTCAGATGCAACCATCATCAACTATCTGCAGCTACAAACTTGCAGCGATGTGGGCGTCTTTCACATAGAATGCCATGGTTACTTCATCTCTTCTCAACTTCTGGTTATTTCATTCAGTGTAATCACCAATTTTCACCTTTTTTTAGAAATAAAAGTGGTCATACCTGATAAGATCACAAACTGTCATCTATTCTTGTTTGAAAACAATTTTCAAGGACTTGTACTTAAACTTAAATATCTAATTAAGCTAAATAAGAAACTTGACACTTGAAAATATGAATTACATTGTATTTGAGCTACACTCAAGTTATAACATTTTACAATTCAAAAGAAAGCACAACCCCAGGGACAACTACTTCGAAACAACCGAAGATACAACTTCAAGCATGGTTGTTGAACAAACTTAAAACCAGAAAAATAAAAAAAAAATTTAGGACTACTTAGCCAAGAAAGAACACCTGAAGAAATATTATTACTTGCACTGATATTTCAGTAGTACTCAGTTTTTAACTGCAGTGGACATTTACTTCGCAACCATGGGAGTACACAATTTACAATCACCTCTATGAGGCTAATATTGGCACCCAAGAAATGAACAAAATAGTGTTAGAAACTCATTATGGCTTGAGCGATTCAGACTCATAATGTATGACCGAATTCACATCATATCATTTAGTGTTTTCTTAAATATGTGAAACTGAATCACCTTCCGATAATTGTTGCTTTAATATATTTAAGCAAAATAATATTATAAGCAATTAACAAAACTATGACCTTGGCCGAAAGCGTTTTGGCATTCACAATGGTTATTTCCAAACAATTAAAATAATGCCATCACATTATAAGTCGACAATTGCAAAACCTTAACTTTACGGTTTGCAAACTCATGCTGAGAATAACATTATAATTATTGTTAAGATAAAACACTCTAGTATCATGGTGATATTTAAAGAGTTTCGACATATTAAAAACAATATGATCTCGTACAAATAAAAATCAACACTAGGAGATTGACCATATCATAATGTATACACAAACTTAATGGTATTAGATAAGAAAATGGTTTGATCATAAATTCATTAGAAAAATCGTTACAAGAGTTCTTTTTACTATCTATGTGTGCATTATGATAAGTTACAAGAGTTCCCACCTCTTTTGATGGAAAACCATGTCTACCTCGAGATCCGCTATCCATATACTCACCTCTTTGGACTTTAAAATTGTTGGATATTTTCATAAATGTTTGCCGCTACAGAGGGGGGAGGGGACCCACCGATTATGTTCGACCTGATAGGTTAGGTGGGGAAGTGCCCTTGAGAGGATTGTGAGACGTTGTCTCTTCCTATAAGTTGTATTTTCATGAGATACCATTAGTGGATGCCTCTTGAAAGCGTCTGTTGGGGAAGGAGAGACATCTCCAAAAGATATGAAACCATATATAAATTGTGATGGATTTCTCCCATTTCTACACATCAAAACTTTTGGTTTCTTTACTCTCTAAGCATCATCAGATTCTAACTACACTGTGTTCTTGGAAACATTATTTCATTGGCCAATTGTACTCGCCTATTATTTGGAAAGGGTTGAAATATTTGTTGAAAAGAATAGCAAAGCCTTGAAACCAGTGAAACAACATTCTTTTATGTTCTCTGAATTTCATCCTCTAGTACTCATTTTCAAATAATAATATGTAGATATTTTCAAACATTATTGTCCATAAAACTAGTCTGAACTGTATATTTTGTATCCATGAAAGACATGATGAGATGAATTAAGTTATCTTCCCCATCAGTATATGGTGGATCTCTTGTTCCTTCCGTTGTTAACCTAAATTGAACCGTAAATCTCAATCTAAAATGAGACTTAATTTACGACCATCTTTTTGGCAAACACAAAATATCCAGAATGTAAGTGATAACTTGTTATCATGTGAAGCAATGACCTTATGGTATATGACCCGACCGTAGCATGCCATACGCACAAGTGTACCTTAAATCAATCTACCTTCCTGTAATCCTCGTGCAGTACGAGTGGCCTCAAAAACTTATGGTAGCTTCCTCTTCGAGTCTGGGCCGGTTATGCAGAGTGGCATCTTGTGCTCCAGCACAAGGAAACCACTCTCCAACTGCAATTACTTAGCAAATTAACCTAATAAAATCTCTCTTAAAAATATACTCCAAATATAAGATTTGAGAGATTTGTGTTGGTTAATTTTGGCATATGTAATTCTACTAATAAGGAAATATTGAATATTCAAATGTAGGGGACTTTCTCCTAAATGTAACTAAACACAAGGAGATAATTATGCAATTATGGAGGCTTCATGTTTATAGTGTTAGCAAAATGTAATGTAATTTCTTTCACTCTTCGTTGCACAAAAGTTCAATATTCTCGTTATATGTAAAATTCCTTAAGTCTTTGATTTTCTTTAACAAAATGTATGTTGTATGAAGGCGATAGTAGAGGCAATTACAATATGAATAAGGCAGTAATTGACGGTCTCCTTTTGTTTTGAATTTCGTTAATAGACATGATAGTGTATACTTGTTGTTAGAAAAGAATTTGCACTAAGAAAAAAATTGCAATAAAAGGCCGTTCTAAGGTTTTTTTCCCAAGATTGTCGGAGTATAGAGACACCCTGCTTCGAGTAGCATTATATTCATCTAACCTACTCCATGCACCATGCCCTCATGAATCATCATCCATTAAGACAATAATACTTCTTCATTTTAGTGCGGTAGCATGAGCATGTAAATCAACAGGGGCATCAGAGTAGCTCCACACTAGTTAGTTCCGTAAAAAAAAAAAAAAAAGCTCGTAGATCAGCTGGTTGCATGCCCTCCACAGAGGTTTCATGCGCTCCAGGAGATCCCAGGTTCGAGTCCCATATGGCGCAATATTACAGAGTTTAACATGGACGGTAGAGTTAATTTGCCCCCCTTGCGAAGACATTAGTCATACTATCCGCTTCGGCTCCCCGACTTTGTTCCTCATGAGGCTCGCTGGTAGGCTAGCATGGCAATCTGTTCAATTTATGTAGTAGTATGTGAAAATAAATTCTGATTTAAAAAAAAAAAAATATATATATATGCGTCATGGTGGATGATTGCCGGGCCATTTTTCAAACCGTGAACCAAAAGCACTACAAGTCTAAAGGCCCTTCAACACCTAATCAGTGTGGACCTAGGTCAAATATCAAACATTTATAACCGTTAGATCACCAATGGATCTATTTTTTCTCTTCATACCCTAAAAATATAAGTCATCCTAGTCCTTTGTGATTTAGCTTCCGCCGTCTGCCCCTTCTTCAGTAAAACAAGAGAATAAATTTCTTCTTCATTTCATTTCAGATCTCAATTTTTCTGCCTGAAAAGTTCTTCTTTCTCAATAATTAATGGCTTCTTCAACATCTCTCGCTGATTTTACAACTACTATTACTATTCTCATAAAGAACTTCCGGAAGAAGATGAAGATGATGAAACTATGATCCTGGTGATGATGATTCTTCACCTCACACAATGATTTCCCCTCTCAAAATTCGGGTTGAAGTTATGATCATGTGGTTACTACATAGATGAGTTTTTTCCGGTAAATATTTATTTCCTCTATTTTATTTTTAATTATTGTGGGATTTTAAGATATTTTTTTTTTTTTTTGTCTATCGTTTTTATTTTAGGCTCATAAATATGTTTTATGTGCAGGGGATCATCTAAAGCCGACATTTGATATCGACATCAGCCCAAGGATCCAACTGTTTTCAGCTTCTGTTGCATGATCTCTTCATTTAACTTTCGGATGCAACACTAGGAAGGTAGAATCCCAGATCATTTAACTTGGATTTTTTTTTCTGTGTGTTTTTATTTATTAAGTGTTTGAAGTTAGGCTCAATTTTTAATTCTTGTGTAGGAAAACGGAAGAATCCCAAATCAACACTTGTACCTGTATTTTTTAGTTGATGGGCTAGTGAGGAAAACTCCTTGGAGCAATTACTATGGTGGTAGAATCTCTAGTGCAATCGGGTGTGGAGTAAAAACATTATTTTTGAATGTGTAGGTAATTTTTTTTCAGGAATCATTTGAATTGGACATCTAGTTCATTTCATTGTCGTCCATCACATGTACAGTATTACTCTTTATTAACGGTATCCATTTTCTGGTTTAAGCCGGTCATAGAACATGGAATGTTGCTTGTATTGGTTTTGCATCGGGTGTTTTTGAGTGAAAAAGAATCTCAATAATTGGAAAGAGTATAGTCTAAGAAGGCTACAACTTCAGTCCAACTAAAACAAAAACTAGATCACGTATGTTGTTAACTAGAAACTATGTCTCCGATTTCTTTCTTCTAGCATCCTTGTTCTGTATACTATAGAAATGGAAGATGCTGCATTTTGGTAGTGCCTATGCTCTTTATTAATGACGTGACGTAGATCTGGCTTATACTTTGAATATGTTAAGATTGAGATTAGGTTGTTATGTGAGATGTATAGGTTTTTCTTTTGTTAAATTAGTCTTTCACCCTTTTCCTGATAAATGGAGTGTTTCGCAAAACAGGTCTGACATTGTTGGGAATCATTTGAATTGCATAACTTAAGAAACTTTCGGATGTCAGGCATAGTATTAAGAACAGTGATAAGAACTTTGAACTTTTATATTTCAAAGGTATATTCCTTTCGGGTTTGAACTTTGAAGAGCAATTTGTTCCATCTCCTTTTGATCACTTTGGATTCTGATATGCGGAATACTGGGAAGGTTGCAAGTTATTGAGATTTAATTAGATTGTGATTATGATTGTCTGCCTTTACTATTAGACTGACAAACAATGTTTCACGTTTGTTTCTTTTAGCATTCTTGGTTTGTAATTCAGACAGTATACTGTAGAGATGCAGTATGGTGCTTGTTTCTCTGTGTTTTCATGTACTGATTAGTTTAGAATAATTGCCGAATGGTATGCAGATTGATTAGTCTTTTCTGCTTACAAAACAAGTCTAATTAACATTATCAGGAATTCGAAACGCAGAACCTTAAGTGACGAAGTCACACCCAAGAGTAGCGTGAGAACAAATGATGAGTATTAGGTGTAGAACCGTGAACAAATTTTCAAGCCTCTTCAGCAATTTTTCAGCTCCGTGGGGTTTTTTTTTTTTGATCGGTAAAGATAATTTTATAAATATAGAAATATTATGCACAACAATTTGTTGTACATAACCCAAATACAAGATAATCGCTTACAATTTGTTGTACAGAGGAAGCTCGATTCTGGAGACAGCTATGGAGCATTAATACACTTCCTAAAGTGAAACACTTTTTATGGAAGTGTCTCATTGATATAGTTCCTTCAAACGAACGAATGGCGAGAGTTTTAAACTACACAGGAGGGGACTGCAGTGTATGCAATCAAGGAACAGAAACAACACGACACATTCTAATGGAATGCAGTTACCCAAGAGCTGTGTGGTTCACAGTGCCAGGAGCTCTTCATAGCATACAAAACAATGGGGATTCGGTAGGAATTTGGATCAGAAGCTGGTTTCAAGATGGGATGAATAATATAGTGGATGACTGGCTAGTTCGAATGGCCAATACGTCCTGGGAGATATGGAAGGCGAGATGCGATCACACCTTTCAAAAGATAATACCCAATCCAGTTGGCATTATCAAAAAGACACAGCTTTTGAACATGGGAACAGGAAAAGCTATGAGAGCAAAGCACAAGAACACATCAAACACAAACTTCCACAATCTGGCTGATACTCGCTGGACCTTTCCTAATGCTCCATATCTTTCTATTTGCTGTGATGCTTCGTATAAAAAAGTGAACAATAATAATTTTTCAGGCATTGGACTGATTGTGCGCAACTTTGCAGGATCATTCGAATTCGGAAGCTGCACCTATGCAGATGAACACGTAAATCCAGAGCAGGCTGAGTGTGCTGGATTGCTACATGCAATGGACTGGGCATATAAGGAAGGGATACAGCAAGCGTATTTTGAACTTGATGCGCAATCAGTTGTTGAAGCAGTCAATGGGGATTACCACAAGGTAGCATGGAATAACCAAGCACTCGTTCTAGATATTAAGTCTATGTTAAGCAAAAATCCTCTATGGATATGCAAGTTTATTAGTAGAGAATGTAATAACCCAGCCGACAAAATGGCTAGGCACGCAAGAGTCTTTAAAAATTCAAACTCATGGATTTCAAATCCTCCCAATTTCATTGCTCCAGCTCTGGAAAAGGATAGAATATGTGTAATCCAATCCACTCTTTAATAAAATTTTTTCTCTTAGTATCAAAAAAAAAAAAGATAATCGCTTACATATAATCCCTTAAAAACCCTTACATAAAATTCCTTTAGAAATCCCCACATAGAAACCCTAGTATAAAAGGAACACCCATCAACAACTGATGGCCCAAATGAAAGCCCAAGCCCTAAAAAGAGCTAAAGTTGTAGAGACCTCTCTGTTTACCCTAATTTTGCAGCCTCCATTGCCGTAAACACATCTCTGCCACAACCAATCAACAATTACGAAATCGTCGCCACCATTTGCATCATTGATTTAAACAAGTACCTTAGCATGATGAAATTGGTGATTTCGAAATGGAGTTGATTGAAAATAGAAGGAGAACAAAAATTTGGATTAGCAAAATCAAGAACAGCCCATGATGAAATTGTCTCTGCAAAAGAAACCCCTGAAAAATAAATCTGTTAAGTAGATCAATTAAGTTGATGAAGTTGTGACCTCCATCACCCTCATGTTGTTGAAGCATAACCTCCAGCACCAATACTGAAGTTGCGACCTCCATCACCACCGTCTTCAACTCTCACAACACTCAACCACCATTGAAACCGCTCTAAGAAGAGTTAGGAAAGATTTACTCAAGGTTTTGACTGATTATGAAGAGAAATAAGAAAGCAAAAGAGATGAAGAAGGCAACCACAACATTACTCATCAATGGAAAATGAAAAGAAACCCCAAACTAGAAACCCCAAAAAAAAAAAAAAAAAAAAAAAAAAAACCAGATCTAAAGCCGCAAGCTGCAACTCTAAAAATTGAAACCCAATAACATCAAAGAACTAAATAAATTGAAGATTGAACTGAAATCCGAGCTCGAATTTGGTCCAGGACCAAATTCGAGCTCAGAGAGGGGGCGGCTAGGGTTGTGAAGGTAGATGAAGGGATACAAGAGAGAGAGAAAAGTTTTTTTTTTCGGCTCAACTCAACCTCTATAGCTCCGTGGGGTTATAATCCTTGTAAGGGTATTATTTTTATAACACTACTTAAGGGGCTTTGTGTGCAAGGATTTGACTGAGAATGGGATGCAACTCGATGCTGTTACATGTGGGATGGGAAATGTGTCTGCAGTCTAAAGGTATTTTGATGTGGTGCCATGCGGTGTCTTTTTTAGAGTTATAATCATGACAGAACAGCAGCCTTGTGACTATGCAAGGCATATCAATTATTCATCAACACTAGTTTAAAACATAATTTACATACTTAATTGAGAAATTTCTAGCCTGGTAATGCTATTATGAATTTCAGAACCTCATAATTTGCATTAATTTCATTCTCATTCATTAACATAATTTACGAGGTATCTTAGCTTGTGATATTGTCCGAAGTTATTGTGCAACAGCCAAGTCGTCCATTACCTTTGTGCAGGTAGTAAGTACGAAATTAACGGAGGGGCTAGTTCAGATTGCAGGTCCTAATTTTTGATTGTTCCACTTTCTTTGCTTGCCAAATAAATGGTCAAGAGTACTAATGCATATCAATCTGAAAATTGTGTCAATTTATGAAGCTGAATCCTACTATATTTGGCTAAGTAGCATGTACCGCAGCAGTGCATGTACCGCAGCAGTGCAGGCCGCAGCAGTGCAGGCCACTTTGAATGAACCGATAAGTTAATCACTTTTTGAAATCTGCGCATCTTCTGGCGAAGTGCCAGGCACCTCTAGGGCTCTAGATTTGTAAGGCTCTTAGATTCCGATACAATTTGTAGCCTACTGCTAGATTTCGCCAAACATGTCCTATCGTTTCAAGATTGTAGCAAACAAGATCCATTCCCTAATAATATTCCGGCCATTGTATCATCTATAAGTCATGAGCTACCCTATGGTCATTGTGTGTGCTTCCTATGTGGCAACACAAATAAGACATCCCCGATCTGTTTTTCCTTAAAATTAGGGAGAAAAAAAAAAATTCATCTCCAATGGTATTGCATGTAATATCTTCATTTAATTAGTATAATTTTTATTTTTCACTAGTATAACACGCACGCACGATGCGCCTGCCATTCCATTCTATACAACAAAAAACAATCAAAAATATTTTATAACAAAAAGAATTATATGCACTTTTCTTCACGATACAATCCAATAAATCTTTAAAAACGAAGCCTTGGAAAAAATCAAGAAGAAGAGCCTTGGTAAAATCAAGAAGAAAAAGATATATTTTGACAGCAACTTACAAAAAAAAAATCAAACTTGTTTCAAGTCAAGTAGGATTCTAAGCATTCTGATGCGTATTCATAAGCTAGCAAATAATGTGAGTGCCCACTCACTCTGTTCCAACTATAAATTTCTTTATTTGATAGCGCTTGAACCCATTATTTGTCACCATGCAATTCAGAGGGATGTGCTTATCTTTTCCAATTTAAAAATGGGAAAAATATCGTTTGGTCCTTTTTTAGGTGGGTCCATGTCTGTTTAGTCCTTTGGTCAAACGCATATTACTGTTTGGTCCATAATTATTAAAAAATATTAAACTGACAAAAATACCCTTCCGTGTTAATTAGAAAGAGATAACTAATGGGGTACGCATTTTCTCTCTCCTGGCGATTTTTTCACTTGCTACAGTAACTAAAAATTGACTTTTACTGTAGCAAATGTTTGGAACTCGATTTTTTTTTGCAATTTTCATGTTTTTGATCGCTTAGGATTTCGATTTTTTTACTGTAGGAATGAAGTCCATATAAAAACATAAAAAAACAGACTTCATTCCAGGAATGAAGTCCATATAAAAACATAAAAAAACAGACTTCATTCCAGGAATGAAGTCCATACAAAAACCTCAAAAAACAGACTTCATTCCAGGAATGAAGTCCATACAAAAACCTCAAAAAACAGACTTCATTCCAGGAATGAAGTCCATACAAAAACCTCAAAAAAACAGACTTCATTCCAGGAATGAAGTCCATATAAAAACCTCAAAAAACAGACTTCATTCCAGGAATGAAGTCCATACAAAAACCTCAAAAAACAGACTTCATTCCAGGAATGAAGTCTATATAAAAAAACATCATCATCTTCATCTTCTTCAAGGTCTTCAACACCAGCAGCAACATCGTCGTCTTCATCAACAACATCATCTTCCATCGTCTTCATCAAAACAGATCGGGTTCATCTTCATCGTCGTCGTCTTCATCAAACAGATCGGGTTCATCTTCATCTTTGGCGGTGTCGTCTTCATCAAACAGTTCGTCATCGTCTTCAAAACGACAAATCTTCATCGTTTCTGATGGCAGATCAAAATCTTGAAAAAAAATTCACATCTTCAACATTAACACCAGCAGCAACGATGATGAAAAAACTAGAAAAATCGTTTACATCTTCAACAGTAGCACCAGCAGCAAAAAACGATGAAGCAAACCCTAGAAAATCGTTTACATCTTTAATTTTTAGTTTCAATCTTCATCTCCGTTTCTTGTTTCACAAAAAGAAAAAAGAGAGAGAAACTAGATCCGGAAAAGAAAAGAAGATGAGAGAGAAAGTGAATACGAGAATGATTTATTCTCTCCTACTTTTTGACTATATATATGGTCCTTATCCAAAAGGGTATTTCGCCACTACTGAGGTGACATTTACATCATCCATGACATCGTAGGACCAAATGATAATTTTTAGGACCAAATGATAATTTATATTACCAAATAGGACCAAACAGGACAATTGACCTAGGTCAAATGGACTAGAAGCGATACATATATTTTATTTTTACGACTATATGGTATTTCCTACTTTAAAAATAATACATGTGTCGAATTTTAAGCGTCTAAGCATCTAGTATGATGCTTAAAGCTATACTGACGTTACACCAGATCATATGTGCTACCTACACGTGTCACTTACTCAAGATCTCTTCCTATCTTTATGACTTATCACTTTTTCATCGCCTGCCTCTCTAAATCACCACCATTAGCCACACAACTAAATCATTACTACAGAAAACCCATCTACATCCCACCACCACCATTTCCAACTCAAAACGGCACCACCACCACCTCTCTTTTTCATTTCCCTGTCTATCTGGCAACTACTTCTCTCTTGATAAATAATTTGTAATCAGAATTCATGATAATGTGTAAGTGTATTTTGTATTTTTATCTATAGTTACCGTAACTTGGATGATTTTCGTCGAGCCAAATCAATTTGATTTCTTTACTATAATTCTCTCTATAAAGAATTGGAATTTGGGTTTTCACCAGCTCTCTCTATAATCACAAAATCCCGGATGATCTCTGAAATTTTACTTCAATCTCACTAACATTTTTATCTCTAGAATCAAATCAGTTTAAATGCCTTTTTTTTTTTTTAAACTTGTATTAGTAATTTTAACAGACTATGTTCTTTAATAACTAAGGTGGTGCTAGTGGTGGTGATGACGTTGTGGTGGCAGAATTGCTGGCGACGAAGGTGGCGCTGCTGGCGAAGGTGGTGGTATTATGCTGGTGGTGTTTTTTCGGTGGCGGCGTTGTTGGGCTGGTGGCGGAGGTGGTGTTGTAACAGTGGCGGTTGCCCTGATGGATAATACTGGTAGCGGAGGTGTAAAAATACGGAAAAGTAATTTAGATCGGGGATATAAAGAAGACATGAGGGATAACTAAGATTAGAGGGGGTATTTCTGTCACATGAAAAAGCTTCACCAAAAATACCTCTTTTCTTTATATTAGTATAGTAAGATAATTAAAATTTTGCTTAAGCTAAAAATGGTTAGTTAATATATTAAAGTCAATTCAATTAATTAAAAGCTGACTAGGATGGTAAACAATGTCAAGGGAATGTCTAAAACTTGACATTCTCCTTCACATTGTCTACCCAAAGTCATATATACATTGGTTTAAGACATCATGGTTGCAGAATAATTTTAGAGAAAATGGATGTGTATCCTAGGTGGATTTTGACATTTATCTCCACACACATGTCATTGAAGAAACTCTTATTGTCATCTCTCACTGATCTTTGCGCCATTTCTAGCTAAGTAGTACTAGTAAGGACCGTCAAATCACCTCAATCCAGATCAAGATCAAAGTAGATTCCAAAAGATGGTAAAACTTGTTTCAGCTACAGATTCCTTCATAAGTATTTCGTTAACATCCACGTCACAATGAAACAAAAATGTTACTTGAGAGGAGATATTATAATGATGTTGCGATCAATCAAAAGAGGTGTTCTTTTTTCTTCTTCCACGATTCCCATACGAAATCATTGCTACAAATTTGCATGATGTCATTTTGTGGTTTATGAAGGCGTTCTTAAGGGAGAGAAAGAGTCGGAAAAATAGGTTTTTCTTCCGTGGTTAAATAGGAAGTTCCCCAAAGCTAGTCGGAGAAGTCAAAGCTACAAACGATTGATCTTGAAGTGCAATTGCTTGCTTAAACCTAATTAGTAAGGTTGTACATGGTAATGGTCACTACAAGAAAACATAGCTTAAGCGACCAAAATCTTAGCAAGAGCACACAATTTTGGTCGCTTTAACAATTAAGCAACCAAATTTCCGACTACCCAAAAGTTAGGTCGCTTTCACCTAATATCCACTATTTCTCGGCCACTACCATAAGTATTTGGTCGCTCTATATTTTAATCAAGTAAGCAAGAGCAACTACAGAAGTACTTGTGCTGGTATTTACTTTGAGGGACTAAAGACTACCAGCTAAAAGATCTATGGTCGGTTAAACCTCTATGAGTCACCAAGTTGTAGACACCGCCCGTTTTAAAGAGAAGTGAGTCTTTTGAAGTTTTCAATTATTCATCATGCGAGCTATGATCAAGGAGAAATCACGTGGTGTATGTACGTAATCCTTGTACCAGCTTAATTAGATGTAGATTAAAAATGTTGTTCAAGTTGAATTCGACTCCAAAACCGCAAGATAAAATTAATTTTTGAATTTCTAAGTCATAATAATCAGCACCGAATTTACCATTTATCCATCATCAATTAATTGGAATCTTTTTAAATGGATATAAACATGGATTCTGTTCATGGAATCAAGCAGTTTCGCCGGCATGGAGTTATCGAGTTCCTGTCAGTCATGGAGTATATGTTTTCATTAAATTCATTTAATTAGTATCTAAAATCAACCTAAGTTTCCCAATACAAAAACGAATTGAACATCTGTCCAATTTTCACTAAATCATTCATGCTAATTTCAAAAATCTGATCAAAACAAAGAAAACTTCGTGCAAGAATTGCTCTTTTAAGGTCAGTTTGTTGAAATTAAATACCAAACCGCCCAATTTTTTCGGTGAAAATAAACTCAATATGTTGAAAACCCCCAAAATTAAAACAAAACATAGAAAGTTGACAGCTAGATTTGATCGATTTTAATTAAGATCATCTTTGTTCCCTTCTCGAACAAACGGATCAGGGGTTTTCCTATTAGAACAGTAAAGAAAGAACTGATTTTTTTTTATCTCTATTTCGTTTGTTACTGGGATGGATAAAAGAACAAGGAATTGTGAATCTCAAGAGTTTTTTATTATAAATTTTGGGGGAAATGAAAAATTCAAACCAACCAAGACACTTATGGCGCTAAAAAAGTTCGCCAAAAAGAATTTGCCGCCTAAAAGGATTTGACTGAGAATGGGATGCAACTCGATGCTGTTACATGTGGGATGGGAAATGTGTCTGCAGTCTAAAGGTATTTTGATGTGGTGCCATGCGGTGTCTTTTTTAGAGTTATAATCATGACAGAACAGCAGCCTTGTGACTATGCAAGGCATATCAATTATTCATCAACACTAGTTTAAAACATAATTTACATACTTAATTGAGAAATTTCTAGCCTGGTAATGCTATTATGAATTTCAGAACCTCATAATTTGCATTAATTTCATTCTCATTCATTAACATAATTTACGAGGTATCTTAGCTTGTGATATTGTCCGAAGTTATTGTGCAACAGCCAAGTCGTCCATTACCTTTGTGCAGGTAGTAAGTACGAAATTAACGGAGGGGCTAGTTCAGATTGCAGGTCCTAATTTTTGATTGTTCCACTTTCTTTGCTTGCCAAATAAATGGTCAAGAGTACTAATGCATATCAATCTGAAAATTGTGTCAATTTATGAAGCTGAATCCTACTATATTTGGCTAAGTAGCATGTACCGCAGCAGTGCATGTACCGCAGCAGTGCAGGCCGCAGCAGTGCAGGCCACTTTGAATGAACCGATAAGTTAATCACTTTTTGAAATCTGCGCATCTTCTGGCGAAGTGCCAGGCACCTCTAGGGCTCTAGATTTGTAAGGCTCTTAGATTCCGATACAATTTGTAGCCTACTGCTAGATTTCGCCAAACATGTCCTATCGTTTCAAGATTGTAGCAAACAAGATCCATTCCCCTAATAATATTCCGGCCATTGTATCATCTATAAGTCATGAGCTACCCTATGGTCATTGTGTGTGCTTCCTATGTGGCAACACAAATAAGACATCCCCGATCTGTTTTTCCTTAAAATTAGGGAGAAAAAAAAAAATTCATCTCCAATGGTATTGCATGTAATATCTTCATTTAATTAGTATAATTTTTATTTTTCACTAGTATAACACGCACGCACGATGCGCCTGCCATTCCATTCTATACAACAAAAAACAATCAAAAATATTTTATAACAAAAAGAATTATATGCACTTTTCTTCACGATACAATCCAATAAATCTTTAAAAACGAAGCCTTGGAAAAAATCAAGAAGAAGAGCCTTGGTAAAATCAAGAAGAAAAAGATATATTTTGACAGCAACTTACAAAAAAAAAATCAAACTTGTTTCAAGTCAAGTAGGATTCTAAGCATTCTGATGCGTATTCATAAGCTAGCAAATAATGTGAGTGCCCACTCACTCTGTTCCAACTATAAATTTCTTTATTTGATAGCGCTTGAACCCATTATTTGTCACCATGCAATTCAGAGGGATGTGCTTATCTTTTCCAATTTAAAAATGGGAAAAATATCGTTTGGTCCTTTTTTAGGTGGGTCCATGTCTGTTTAGTTCTTTGGTCAAACGCATATTACTGTTTGGTCCATAATTATTAAAAAATATTAAACTGACAAAAATACCCTTCCGTGTTAATTAGAAAGAGATAACTAATGGGGTACGCATTTTCTCTCTCCTGTCGATTTTTTCACTTGCTACAGTAACTAAAAATTGACTTTTTACTTGTAGCAAATGTTTGGAACTCGATTTTTTTGCAATTTTCATGTTTTTGATCGCTTAGGATTTCGATTTTTTTACTGTAGGAATGAAGTCCATATAAAAACATAAAAAAACAGACTTCATTCCAGGAATGAAGTCCATATAAAAACATAAAAAAACAGACTTCATTCCTGGAATGAAGTCCATACAAAAACCTCAAAAATGGACTTCATTCCGGGAATGAAGTCCATACAAAAACCTCAAAAACGGACTTCATTCCGGAATGAAGTCCATACAAAACCTCAAAAAACAGACTTCATTCCGGGAATGAAGTCCATATAAAACCTCAAAAAAGACTTCATTCCGGGAATGAAGTCCATACAAAACCTCAAAAAACAGGACTTCATTCCGGGAATGAAGTCTATATAAAAAACATCATCATCTTCATCTTCTTCAAGGTCTTCAACACAGCGACAACATCGTCGTCTTCATCAACAACATCATCTTCCATCGTCTTCATCAAAGCGATCGGGTTCATCTTCATCGTCGTCGTCTTCATCAAACGGATCGGGTTCATCTTCATCTTTGGCGGTGTCGTCTTCATCAAACGATTCGTCATCGTCTTCAAAACGACAAATCTTCATCGTTTACGATAGAGAGATCAAAATCTTGAATAAAATTCACATCTTCAACATTAACACCAGCAGCAACGATGATGAAAAAACTAGAAAAATCGTTTACATCTTCAACAGTAGCACCAGCAGCAAAAAACGATGAAGCAAACCCTAGAAAATCGTTTACATCTTTAATTTTTAGTTTCAATCTTCATCTCCGTTTCTTGTTTCACAAAAGAAAAAAAGAGAGAGAAACTAGATCTGGAAAAGAAAAGAAGATGAGAGAGAAAGTGAATCTGAGAATGATTTATTCTCTCCTACTTTTTGACTATATATATGGTCCTTATCCAAAAGGGTATTTCGCCACTCTGGGGTGACATTTACATCATCCATGACATCAGCGTAGGACCAAATGATAATTTTTAGGACCAAATGATAATTTATATTACCAAATAGGACCAAACAGACAATTGACTGGGTCAAATGGACTAGACTGATACATATATTTTATTTTTACGACTATATGGTATTTCCTACTTTAAAAATAATACATGTGTCGAATTTTAAGCGTCTAAGCATCTAGTATGATGCTTAAAGCTATACTGACGTTACACCAGATCATATGTGCTACCTACACGTGTCACTTACTCAAGATCTCTTCCTATCTTTATGACTTATCACTTTTTCATCGCCTGCCTCTCTAAATCACCACCATTAGCCACACAACTAAATCATTACTACAGAAAACCCATCTACATCCCACCACCACCATTTCCAACTCAAAACGGCACCACCACCACCTCTCTTTTTCATTTCCCTGTCTATCTGGCAACTACTTCTCTCTTGATAAATAATTTGTAATCAGAATTCATGATAATGTGTAAGTGTATTTTGTATTTTTATCTATAGTTACCGTAACTTGGCTGATTTTCGTCGAGCCAAATCAATTTGATTTCTTTACTATAATTCTCTCTATAAAGAATTGGAATTTGGGTTTTCACCAGCTCTCTCTATAATCACAAAATCCCGGATGATCTCTGAAATTTTACTTCAATCTCACTAACATTTTTATCTCTAGAATCAAATCAGTTTAAATGCCTTTTTTTTTTTTTAAACTTGTATTAGTAATTTTAACAGACTATGTTCTTTAATAACTAAGGTGGTGCTAGTGGTGGTGATGACGTTGTGGTGGAAGAATTGCTGGCGACGAAGGTGGCGCTGCTGGCGAAGGTGGTGGTATTATCTTTGGTGGTGTTTTTTCGGTGGCGGCGTTGTTGGGCTGGTGGCGGAGGTGGTGTTGTGATGGCGGTTGCCACGATGGATATCTTGGTAGCGGAGGTGTAAAAATACGGAAAAGTAATTTAGATCGGGGATATAAAGAAGACATGAGGATAACTAAGATTAGAGGGGTATTTACTGTCACATGAAAAAGCTTCACCAAAAATACCTCTTTTCTTTATATTAGTATAGTAAGATAATTAAAATTTTGCTTAAGCTAAAAATGGTTAGTTAATATATTAAAGTCAATTCAATTAATTAAAAGCTGACTAGGATGGTAAACAATGTCAAGGGAATGTCTAAAACTTGACATTCTCCTTCACATTGTCTACCCAAAGTCATATATACATTGGTTTAAGACATCATGGTTGCAGAATAATTTTAGAGAAAATGGATGTGTATCCTAGGTGGATTTTGACATTTATCTCCACACACATGTCATTGAAGAAACTCTTATTGTCATCTCTCACTGATCTTTGCGCCATTTCTAGCTAAGTAGTACTAGTAAGGACCGTCAAATCACCTCAATCCAGATCAAGATCAAAGTAGATTCCAAAAGATGGTAAAACTTGTTTCAGCTACAGATTCCTTCATAAGTATTTCGTTAACATCCACGTCACAACAGAAACAAAAATGTTACTTGAGAGGAGATATTATAATGATGCTGCGATCAATCAAAAGAGGTGTTCTTTTTTCTTCTTCCACCAGATTCCCATACGAAATCAGCTGCTACAAATTTGCATGATGTCATTTTGTGGTTTATGAAGGCGTTCTTAAGGGAGAGAAAGAGTCTGGAAAAATAGGTTTTTCTTCTGTGGTTAAATAGGAAGTTCCCCAAAGCTAGTCGGAGAAGTCAAAGCTACAAACGATTGATCTTGAAGTGCAATTGCTTGCTTAAACCTAATTAGTAAGGTTGTACATGGTAATGGTCACTACAAGAAAACATAGCTTAAGCGACCAAAATCTTAGCAAGAGCACACAATTTTGGTCGCTTTAACGATTAAACAACCAAATTTCCGACTACCCAAAAGTTAGGTCGCTTTCACCTAATATCCACTATTTTTCAGCCACTACCATAAGTATTTGGTCGCTCTATATTTTAATCAAGTAAGCAAGAGCAACTACAGAAGTACTTGTGCTGGTATTTACTTTGAGGGACTAAAGACTACCAGCTAAAAGATCTATGGTCGGTTAAACCTCTATGAGTCACCAAGTTGTAGACACCGCCCGTTTTAAAGAGAAGTGAGTCTTTTGAAGTTTTCAATTATTCATCATGCGAGCTATGATCAAGGAGAAATCACGTGGTGTATGTACGTAATCCTTGTACCAGCTTAATTAGATGTAGATTAAAAATGTTGTTCAAGTTGAATTCGACTCCAAAACCGCAAGATAAAATTAATTTTTGAATTTCTAAGTCATAATAATCAGCACCGAATTTACCATTTATCCATCATCAATTAATTGGAATCTTTTTAAATGGATATAAACATGGATTCTGTTCATGGAATCAAGCAGTTTCGCGGCATGGAGTTATCGAGTTCTGTCGGTCATGGAGTATATGTTTTCATTAAATTCATTTAATTAGTATCTAAAATCAACCTAAGTTTCCCAATACAAAAACGAATTGAACATCTGTCCAATTTTCACTAAATCATTCATGCTAATTTCAAAAATCTGATCAAAACAAAGAAAACTTCGTGCAAGAATTGCTCTTTTAAGGTCAGTTTGTTGAAATTAAATACCAAACCGCCCAATTTTTTTCGGTGAAAATAAACTCAATATGTTGAAAACCCCAAAATTAAAACAAAACATAGAAAGTTGACAGCTAGATTTGATCGATTTTAATTAAGATCATCTTTGTTCCCTTCTCGAACAAACGGATCGGGGGGTTTTCCTATTAGAACGATAAAGAAAGAATCGATTTTTTTATCTCTATTTCGTTTATTCTTTGGGATGGATAAAAGAACAAGGAATTGTGAATCTCAAGAGTTTTTTATTATAAATTTTGGGGGAAATGAAAAATTCAAACCAACCAAGACACTTATGGCGCTAAAAAAGTTCGCCAAAAAGAATTTGCCGCCTAACAGGAGAACGCGCTTGTGGTCGACCGATTGAGTGATAATCCGCATGCACTCTTATGTTGTCATATTAATCGTTGGATTTGATACTTCGGTTATCTATTGGTTGGGTAACCATAACACGGATAGTACTTGGCTATCTTTTGTGTTGGATTTACATTTTTCTACACGATGAATTGAAACTATATTTTTAAGCGAGCGAGAATAAGTGGCAGTCATCTAAAATTGTTCCGCAATTTTCAATAGTTAGATGGTAAAATTTTGACGAAGGGCGAATAGTCATTTTATGAGAGAATTTTGGATCATGGGTAAAATAGTCACTTTATATATTTTACAAATTGATGGAAGAATAGGCATTTCATCTAATTTTAGATTAGGGGTAAAACGGTCATTTTACTAGAAAAATTGACAAAAGGGTAAAATGGTCATTTCAAGGTTTGCCTTAGGACTTATGATGAAGACCGATGTATTAGGAGAGATTATTAATTAATCTGAGTTGGAAAACTTAATCGCGATAGGAGAGGCGCGATCCGGCCAGACTGAGTTATACAAGTGTACAACTGAGTTCTCACGATAGACTTGTTCAGCATTTGGTCTTCAAGGAACAACTAGTCACAATATACCTAGCTTACATCCCAAGGCGATACGCTGGGGAGTCCCATAAACAGTCATTTTTTCCATAAAAATTATGCAAAGGGTAAAATGGTCATTTCAAAATTTGCTTCAGTACTTATGACGAAGACCGATGTATGAGAAGAAATTGATTCAATGCACGCAGGAAAGACTTAATCGGGCCAGTCGAGGCGCGATCCGGGCAGTATGAGTTCTACAAGGATATAACTCAGTTCTCACGATGGAGTTGTTCAGCCTTTGGTCTTCAAGGAACAACTAGTCCCGATACCTAGCTTATATCCCTAGGGGATACGCTGGTCCTGGCCGCTCTAGCGTCTCACAAGCAGTCGTTTTACTATAAAAATTGGGCAAAAGGTAAAATTGTCATTTCAATATTTGCTTCGGGACTTATGACGAAGACCGATGTATGAGGTGAGGAGAGATTGATTCAATCCGCGCAGGAAAGACTCGAGCGGGCCAGGCGAGGCGCGATCCGGGCAGACTGAGTTCTGCAAGGATACAACTCAGTTCTCACGATAGAGTTGTTCAAGCTTTGGTATTCAAGGCACAACTAGTCACGAAACATACCTTACATCCCTAGGGGATACGCTGGTCCTAGCCGCTCCAGACTCTCATAAACAGTCATTTTACCATAAAAATTGGGCAAAGGGAAAAATGGTCATTTCAATGTTTGCTTAGGGACTTATGATGAAGACTGATGTATAACAAGTGAGGTCGAGAGATATTAAATGAGGTCGAGAGATATTGGATAACATTAATACATGTATATATATATATATGAGGTCGAAAGATATTGGATAAGATTAATACAAAGGAAACTCTATGATCAAGGAATCCCTGTTTGAATCATTCACAGTTCACATCATTATTTTCAACTCTAAAAGTTTTCTTTTTGAAGATTAGGAAATTTAAGGGCAGGTAAGATTTTGTAATGCTTTTTATTCTCTTGAATTGACATATACCCAAGCCCTCTAGTAGGATATGAGTCAAACTGACTAAGGTCGATGGACATTCGTTTAAAATGATAGGTAACACGAGAAGCCGATGAAATTATATAGAAATTGAGTGAGGTCGGCCGATATTGGGTAAGATTGATGGATAACAAGTAAAATTAAGCGAAGCTAGTTGAAATTCAATTTAGGTTGATAGATAACCATATAAAGTCGTAGAATTTAGGAGAGATTGAGTGAGGTTGAGCGATATCAGGCATAATTGATGGATAAAAAATTGAATTCAGGGAGATAGATGGACATCTCATGAAGCTGATAGATAAATAATTATCTAGACATCGATATTCACCTATAAATAATAATAATAATAATAGATGAAATCAACAATACTGATCATATCTAATTGTCCTATGTGGCAACTTCCGGTAAAAATATATTGATGCATATTTTGGTCCATACTGCTAGATATTGACCTATGATATGCATACCTTTTTGATCTGAGTTCGGGACATCCTGACAATACGGATACCCGGTACGCATACCCTTCTAATATGACTTCGCAAACTTCCAAGAGCACATACACACACAGGTATATATACACACCTTTTGGATCTCGATTTCACCTTTGTCAAAAGTACCCATACTTGAACTTTTGCTATATTT
Source organism: Papaver armeniacum (assembly GCA_023531295.1). Classification (NCBI taxonomy): domain Eukaryota; kingdom Viridiplantae; phylum Streptophyta; class Magnoliopsida; order Ranunculales; family Papaveraceae; genus Papaver; species Papaver armeniacum. The sequence continues at coordinate 24,717 of JAJJWW010002940.1, forward strand.
CTCATACACATTTCTAAGAAAAATTTCAATTTCAAGCTTGTCTTGTTTAAATTGTGGAAATATATTCGAGCAATGGATATTCATAAATTTTTACCAAACTCAGTTAGCACAATTTATTATTCACAAACTATTTTCTTTAAAATTGATCTTTTGGAAAATTTCCCAAGAAAACAACCAACTGTTTACCATGAGTATGCATACCCTTTTGATTTGATTTCGAGACTTCCTGACAATACGGATCCCCGGTATGCATACCCTTCTGATATGACTTTGCGAATTTCCAAGAGGACGCGCTACGCACATGGTATGTGCACCTTTTGGATCTGATTTCACAACTGCCAAACTTACCCATACTCGGTATGCATACCCGGTTGAACTAACCTAGTTCGGAAGCTTAAGTGCAAAGGCAAAAGTACATGAAGTGCCTAAGGTTAAGCATACTCGGTGTGATACCTTGACCGTGACTACAGTTCTCTTTTGCTATATTTCTCATACACACTTCTAAGACAAATTTCAAGTTCAAGCTTGTCTTGTTTAAACTCTGGAAATATATTCAAGCAATGGATATTCATTGATCTTTAGCAAACTCCGTTAAAACAATTTCTTCTTCACAAACTATTTTTTTTGAAATTGATCTTATGGAAAATTTCCCAAGAAAACAACCAACTGTTTACCATCAGCATGCATACCCTTTTGATGTGAGTTCGAGATTTCTTGAGATACGGATACCCAGTATGCACACCCTTCTGATATGACTTCACGAACTTCCAAAAGCACATACGCACACGGGTATGCACACCTTTTGGATCCGATTTCTAACTGCCAAAGGTACCCATACTCGGTATGCATACCCGGTTGAACTAACCTAGTTCGGAAGCTTAAGTGCAAAGGCAAAAGTACATGAAGTGCCTAAGGTTAAGCATACTCGGTGTGATACCTTGACCATGACTACAGTTCTCTTTTGCTATATTTCTCATACACACTTCTAAGACAAATTTCAAGTTCAAGCTTGTCTTGTTTAAACTCTGGAAATATATTCAAGCAATGGATATTCATTAATCTTTAGCAAACTCCGTTAAAACAATTTCTTCTTCACAAACTATTTTTTTTTGAAATTGATCTTATGGAAAATTTCCCAAGAAAACAACCAACTGTTTACCATCAGCATGCATACCCTTTTGATGTGAGTTCGAGATTTCTTGAGATACGGATACCTCAAGTATATCTACTAATCTCTGAACTTAAGATGATAAAAGATGTTATTCTACATCTTTGGTTCCTCGGATTGGTTTGTATACCGGGTATAGATACCACACCGGCTTTAAAACCAACAGTTTCTTTACGGTATGCATACTTTGTATGCGCACCATTTCTGGTTCACGAGCAACTGACGTTTTATGTCATTGGTATCGGGTATGCGTACAAAAAAGTTGTTGTCGACATATAGCTAAGCCGGTAAGTGTCCTGGGTACATGTAAGACGGCTTCAGACCCATTATCTGAATTGGTATACCGTATGCATACTAGAAAAGAATTGTTGGTCTCGGAACCGGTTTGGTATACATACTGGTACGCATACCAAAAAAAGTTTGTGAACTCCGGAACTCGGTTAATACCTGTACACATACCGAAAATTTCCGTGATTTCCGGAATCACCCAAGTACCCTCACACGCAAATCAGGTTCACAAACTTGTCTCTGTAAATAATTTGATTGTGAGAGAAAGAGATATAAATCTAACAGATGCGGATTTTGGACTGGTGGGGGGTATTGTGATATAAATTTTTCCCACTATTAGATACGGTGGTAATCCGCGTGCTTTTTGTGCTTTGCGTATATAGCCATACGATTGAAGACCCATGTTTTCTATTGGCTAAATACGATATCATGCGGATCATATTTGTTAGCTTCGGTGTGGTGAGACTTCGTTTGATCCATACATTTCCCCGATTTAAGATTCTAGCTTTCCATTGGAGAATTATATACCATGTGAATCCCGAATGCTAGATTATGTGAATTAGCTTTCCATCCTGAATTTTGTTTGATGTCATTGTATTTACTTAGAGATTTAGATAAATTTATTTAAAATTAAAATTAAATGAATTCGTTTGTGTAGACATTGGTTTTAAAATCATAGATAATACTCTCTTCGTTCCATCAAAGATGACCCTTCGAGAATTATGCATACCCTGTATGCATACTGTTGATGGTGGATTTTTTCGACGACGGTTAAGTTCGTAAAATCGCATCGAGAATTATGTATCCTGACCACATAAGAGATTTTATCTCTAGCAACCTGGTAGCTAAAGTTTGTATAGTGGATAGATAATTCCAACGAGGAACCATAAATTTTGATATTTTACCTCATCGGATGGCTGAATCCACTGGTGAATATTGAGTCAATAGGGGAAGGTACGGGATGCATAACCCTTGGGTTTAAGTTCAGGAATAGGGAAGGTACGCATACCTCTTAAATCTGACTTTCACGAGCTGGCGGTGATACACATACACCTTGAGCCTGAATTCGTGAACTAATTATAGGTATGGATACGCAGTATGCATACTGTTGATGGTGGATTTTTTTGATGACGGTTAAGTTCGTAAAATCGCATCGAGAATTATGTATCTCTGCCACATAAGAGATTTTATCTCTAGCAACATGGTAACCTGAGTTTGTATACTGGATAGCTAATTCCACCGAGGAACCATAAATTCTGATTTTTTTACTCTCCACTTCATCAGATAGTTAAATCCACCGGTGAATATTGAGCCATTCTAAGTAAAATCGGAGAATGTTTGAGCGAAATCGAATGCCACCAGTGAATATTGAGTCAATACGAGTAAATTCGGTGAATATTGAGTCAATATAGGAAGGTACGGTCTGCAAACCCCTTCAGTTTGAGTTCGGGAATAGGGGAAGGTACGCATACCCCTTGGATCTGACTTTCACGAGCTGGCAATGATACGCATACTCCTTGAGCCTGAATTCATGAACTAATCAGAGGTATGCATACCCGGTATGCATACTATTGATGGTGGATTTTTTTCACCAGACTAATCAGAGGGTAGTCTGGTCATTTTCACAATCTCCGTAATATTTATTGTACTAATTTCCATGAAGGGTAATATGGTCATTTTCACAGTCTCCGTAATATTTATTGTATTAATTTCCATGAAGGGTAATATGGTCATGTTCAATTCTGATATATTTCGTAGTCAGTTTATCCGAACGAGAAACTCAGGTCTAACTCTAGTAATCTTTGAACCTGTGATGTTCAATTCTGATATATTTCGGCTTCAGTTCATCCGAACGAGAAACATAGGTCTAACTCTAGAAATGTTTGAACCTGTGATGTTCAATTCTGATATATTTCGTCTTCAGTTCATCCGAACGAGAAACTCAGGTCCAACTCTAGTAATCTTTGAACCTGCTAAATTTTTCACACTTCTGCTAAATTTTTTGTCATCACTATTGACAACCTTTATAAGAGTTGTCGTAGAGGTAAATCATACCTATGAATGGTTGGGTTCATCGTTCTCACAAAGTTTCCGACTTGTAGTCAACTCCCGACCAGGTTTCGAGCTCGGAGCCAGCTTCTTTCTCGTAGTTGCCAGAAAAGGGTTTGTTTAAGGTTTCAGAGAATATTCCACGAAAACTTACCTATGAATGGTTAGATTCATCGTTCTTACGAAGTTTCCGACTTATAGTAGTCAACTCCAGGCCAGGTTTCGAGCTCGAGCCGCTTTTTCCTCGAAGTCGCCGAGAAAATGATTTGTTTAAGGTTTGAGAGAATATTCCATGGAATCTTACCCTAAAGGTCGGATTCATCGTTCTTACGAAGTTTCGAAAATTTTAATAAGGTTTGTTTAAGGTTTGGAGAATATTCCGAGCGAATCTTACTCCGTAAATAGATGGATTCATTGTTCTTACCAACTTTCCGACTTATAGTAGTCCACTCATGGATAGGTTTCGATCTCGGAGCTGTGGTATGCATACAATATGCGAGAATAGGTTTTTTTAGGTTTCATAGAATAGTAGCCCACTCATGACCTATGTGACTAGTCGAAATTCAAACCGGAAGCACAAAAAAACGATAACAATTTTAATCACAACGTTTCTGTAACGACGTATTTGTGTTATAATTTTATTTGAAAATTAAATTAACAGTTGTCATATTAGTTAATTAATTTACACGCGATAAACTTCAATTTACATATGGAAAAATTATTGAATCACTGCAAATTAGAAAATTATCACGAATTATTAAGAATTATTTACATGGATGCCTTATGAAAGAAACACAATGCCTTGTGAAAGAAACACAAATCTACTTGAAAGAAACACAAATGTGTTTGAAAGAAACACATGATCCGTATGAGATTTGTCCAAACAATAGAAAACAAAAATCTATAATCCTACGGATATCAATTTACAAGGAAAACTCATACGGATTGGCCTTGGTGGGTAAGGTGGACTAATGTCCCGTGGACGCGTGGTACATAAATTCCGTGACGTGGAAGATGAGCTAAACCTCATCCGTCAATTTGGTTTCTTCTCCATGTCATCCAACGGCCTGTAATTTGCCTCTCCATAGCCTAATTCCTTTTGCGCACTCATTAGTCATTTCATTCCACTCTCTCTCTTAGAAGCTCCTGCGCCTCCTTCATACTCTTTTGCATCTTCTTCTTTCCTCCGTCTTAGTAGATCTCGTGCTAAATGATAAAATTTGTTTGTTAATTGATGTTCATTGAGTTGGATTTAATGTTAATTTCTTTTGTTTCTTGTTATGTCTCAGATCTTTCTTAAAGGAAAACGAATTATTTTGATCTTGAATGTTGGATTTATTTATCCATTAAAAGTTTGGATTTTGTTATTAAAAATTTTCTTTGTCTACAATGATTGATTGTAGTAATAATGGTGTTCAGGTATTAAGGTTCTGTATCTTCTTCCTCTATATTGATCTGCATCTCTATGTCTCTCTCTTCATACTCATGATTTCCTTTAAGATATGTTACTAATCAGGACTTCTTGCTTTGATGTGTAAACAGTACAGTTATATCTCCTTATAAAATGTTGTCTATTCTGAAAATTTGTCTTAGCCGTTTTAGACCATAAATTGCTTAAAATCTATATGAATATGGTTGTGTTAGGATTTTTTGATTATCTCAATGGGCTGTTTTTTTTTCCTTTCTTTGGAATGGACAAATTATCAAGTAAGGTTTGCTCCAATCATCTAGCTTTAAGTTGGAAAAGGTACAAAATATCATATTTTATTGATTGATTTCTTATTCAGTTATTGATCCGATTTTTGTTTAAATTTGATTTCCTTCAGTTAAGTTCCTCTTTGAATTTTCTTATTTGCTTATATGTAGGACGAACTAGATCTATTGATCTCAAAATCAGAGCTAAAATACAGATTATTATGCCGCACCATATATGAATCTTGTTTTTAAGCTTGTCCGGTGGTGCTTCAAAGTTGTTTTAAGCAGTTGTATCCATGGGTTCTGTTAAGATTTTAATTTTGTTTTACTAATAAGAAATTGAATTTCATTTCTGTAATTTTTGTTTGATGGAGATAGTATTATTTTTCTAAAATGTGAGATTGTAATTTTATTTATTTTTTTTCTTGTAAAAAAATAATTATGTAAATTGAATTTAATGAAATAATAAAGTTGACTAATTCATATTCATTTTTATTTTGGTTCATATTTTAATTTATATTCAGTATCAATTTGTCAATCACTCAATCCTGTAAAGGTGACATTGGAATGATATTACGGTACCGGAATATTTTGAGCAACTAAGTTCAGATTACTCGCTCAAACTTATACATCAAAAACTGATAGAGCTAAACATGTTACTCGCTCAAGGATAGTTGGACTAAACTTAGTCCAATGGCCTTATTACTTGCTAAGGGTAGTTGGAGCAAATTTAGACCAATGACCCTATTACTCGCTCAAACATAGTTGGAGTAAATTTAAACCGATGACTTTATTTGCTCGCTGTATGTAGTTGAAACATGTCTTGAGCGATTGCATAGCTGCTCCAAGTCTTTACATATACCACCTCTTCCAACCACAGACCGAGTGCCACTTTAAGTTGGTCAAACCCCTTGAGCGACCAAAAACAGGCTCTTGCCACCAAAATCGACCAGTTGCTTAATCTAGTTTTTCTTGTAGTGGGTTATCCGCTAAAACTAAACTGATTAGGGAGAAAACCGAAGCAGACCATTTACTAATGGTTGGTTTTGGATAAATATCAAGAGTAATGGTTCCAGTTGGTTTGAGGAAAACCAAATCCAATACAAATGATAAAACCGATTTTTTTTATGTAACTAATATCAACGATTAGATCTACTGTAGATTAACAATATTTAATTTTATCCTTGAATTTAAACTATAAGTCTATCTATGTTTAATTTTATGTGTTACTTTTGTGTAACTATATTTTAATCTTTGCTTCTTGTTGTGTACTTTTTTGTTAATTGTCAGTTACATGAGATTGACGAATAAAACCGAAACCGATACAACTTGGCTCAAAACCAGACCGTTGGTTAATGATATTGCTTTGGTACGAAATACTAGAAACTAAGAATAATAGATTTTGTTCTGTGGAAAATCCGAACTGAATCAATCCATGTACAACCCTACTGAGGACAACTTCTATAGTATGGATGTTTAAACACGCACGTCTCAAGGATGATTTCTTATATAAATCTATGGATGATTTGAGCTTTGTAGATAATTTTCCACTATGGAAAATTTATGCACAAACGTGGACCCACATTATTTTTCAAATTTAGATGGGTTCTAAAAAATGGATTTATTTTCAAAGGAAAAAAGTTTATAAAGTTGTTACATCCGGTCATTGAGTGGCCGAATCAAGATAAAAACAAATAAAAAACAAATGCACCCGGGCATGGGATAACCATATATCATATCCGGTCATTCACTGTTCGGATGGATACTCCAGATTAGCCCCCTCAAATTTGAGGGGTACTTATAAGACCTTACTAGGTATCACCTCGGGTGTACCTTTGTGATTGCCGCATTTGAACAGCCGGAGCCCAACTAATCTTAATAGTCCTGCAACCCTGACCATGATATGTTAAAATTAGCTGTGGTTGGGTAGTTAAGATAAGAACTTTAGCTTCTTCCACTTTTAATGTCAGCCGACATCTTCGATCCTGGCGTGGTTAAACTGTTTAGGTTTAGCTGGGATTTACTACCCTAGCATGGTTAACTTAAGTTAGTTATGAACAGTCTCACAGCATAATTAGCGTCGTCCAATTCTGAGTGATCTCGGCACCCATCTCACACACATTCAGTTCTTAACCAACAATGGTGTTGGTTACTGAATAAACTTCCAATCTCCGTCTTAAGATGTTAATCGGCAAAAAGGCTGGTTCCTGATGATAATTAGGGTCGCAAAATCAGTGAATCTCTTCGTAATTAGGGTTGCAAAATCAAGTTGAGGCACTGCAATCGTTTCTGGTGGTCAGGGATATCGATGGCAGCTGTGTTGATCGTTTGTTGTGATCGGAGATTGGCGGCGGCTAGATTGGTAACGATGATATTGATTAGGGTTTGTATCTGTTCTCATGGGCTCCCTGAATTAACGGGCACTTCCAAATGTCACTGGGTTATCTCAAAGTTTCAGTTAGTACTTTGTAATGGGCTCTTCGAGGTTGTGTTGTAAAGCTCTCTCAATAAGTCCATTGAGACTTGAGAGTTGTCTCTGTTTTTTATTATTGGGTCCGGTTGTAATCTATTTTTATTTCTCTAATATAATCCTCCTTTCACGATCAAAAAAAAAAAAAAAATGTCACATGGAAAAAAGGCTTCTTTTTGGGGGATAACTTCATCTTACTAATACTGCCAATGAACTCTCTCCTAAATAAATGGTAGATGGAAACACTTATGACATGTATCTTGTACATCATAGAGAGCTAGTTGTTGCGTAAGTTTTCTACTCAAAGGTTGTGCATTGTGATTAGATGTCGAGAAGCTTTAAAAAGATCAGGTGTTTATAGTCTGTAAACGAATGTGAGTAATACGTACATAAGGAAAACACGACACACTTTTGAGCATAAAGATTTGTAGCTCTTTGAATTTTTGTATAGTTTGATGCATTTGTGTAAAGAGAGGACGAGAAATGTGGCGTAGGATGGGATGACGCAAACGGGAAAGGAAACGACTCCTCTTTTTCTATGCACCAACCATTCAAGCTGCATCACATCTTAATTTATTTTATCTCTCTAAATATTCCAGAAAAGTAATAAGTTTCTAGTAACCTATGTTTAGGTCCAAATCGAATAAGTTTTTATTTTCCGGATCAATATAGAGGTAAAACAAAAAGTAAAACTTTAGATTTGTTGGCAAGGTTGTTGCTTGTGTTGACAAAAAGGTACGGTTATAATTAGGAAAGCCATTTACGTTTGATCTATTTTTACTTAGAGCATCTCCAACGGAGTATAGGTTCTAAAAAATATTGATATCACCTAGGATTTTCGAAACTCTTAACAAAAAAAACCTCATCAGTGGTGGTTGGATAATCAAAATTTAATATGACGTCGAAGTTTGATTTCGGAGGAGAGTATGGGTTTTTGGAGACTACCATCCATACCCACGTCATCAATTTGTTATTATTTTAATTAATTTTATAGATTTTGTGAATTATTTTTTCTATAAATAAGCGACAAGTATATCAAAATAGATCTGGATATAATTACCACTGGGTATGATTATCAAAACGAGATTTGTATTTGGATTGTATGTTATTAAATACCTTCTTTTTAGGTCTCCACATATGATAAATACTCATACTCCATTGGAGATGCTCTTAGGTACACCGTTAGATAGGCATGTCCTGTCGAAAAATCTATTTAAGTTAAGAACTCGTTTTTACGTGGCTTACACATGCAGTTAGCTAGACTAGGGCATAGGCAGAACTAAAGGGCCAAGATATGATCTCTTTCGTCCAAATCCTAATAAATCTTGACCTTCCTTTATCCATCATAGACACCACCTTTTCTTAGAACATTGATTGATTTAGTTGTGGACTATTTTTCCTTGCGTAATAACACTTTTGGTCCACTTCTTGCGGCCATCATGGACCTTATTAATTAGATGTTCTCAGTATATTGGGAACCAAAAGAGGCATCAAAGGTGTCACAACACTCGTAAGCAAAAAAATGAAAACATGATGGTAGCACATAATAGTCCATTGCTTGGCCTTGTATCCCCAAGTATGAGATGCTAAGAGAGAACTACATGTGCATCCTTCGGTTGTTTTATATTTCACGTTTAGATACCTAAAGCAGAAATCAGGAGTAAAAACATACTTTGATTCACAAAAGATTTTTCTTTTTTGATAAGAAGAGAAGTTTTATTAAAGAAGAAGAACGTACAAAAGTCTACCAAAGATAGACTAAAACAAACAAACAGCTAAACGATAAATTAAGAAAAAATAGTTTCCCAATTTGAAATAGCATAAGAAGCATTCAAATGAACTTTGTTTCCGCTAGCAGCTGCCCAAGATAAGATGAGAGTCTTCACATCTATTGCCAGAGATCCAAGTCAGTTTTGAAGGTGTATCTATCCTCAAAAATCCGACAATTCCTTTCTCTCCACAAGACCCACATAACTGCTGCTGGTATAAGATCCCAAACAATTTTTCCAGGGGTTGAGAGCTTATTGTAGGACCAAGTATGAGCTAGAGAGAATACAATATTAGGAAACACCTAAGACCAATTTTTCTTTGTGGAGTGTTTTTCTTTCTGTAGTAGCGATTTTGGTCCATATCTTGTGGCCATTTATGGAAGTTGGCACAACACTCGTTAAGCAAACCCCTGTATGAGATGTTGTTCATCCTTGGGCCGTTTATATATCGCGTTTGGATACCAAAAGCAGAAGTCAAGACCAAAAACATATTTTCCTTCATAAAAGATTAATTATTTTGCATGTAGAAATCATTCTGAAATTGTCTACGTACCCAAACTAATTTCTGAATTTTCAGAAGTCAAAATGCAACTCCCAAATGTGTATCCAAACAACCTCTTAATCTAAGGCACTACATATATATCCCTTCAACACCCTAATCATTGTATACCTAGGTCAAATCTCAAACACTAGCAACCGTTGGATCACTCATCTCTCAACAACATAAGGGACCATAACCCTAGCCCAGTCTTACAAATATCTTCCGCCGCCAGTCTTCTCCTGCATAAAATTTTCTTATTCATTTTTCTTCTAGTTCTTCAGATATCAAAATTTTCTTTCCAAACTCTTTCCGGATGATAATTTTTCCTTACTATCTCTCACTGATCCGAGCAACAGTTTTACTATTACTCTCTTCAGTAACACAATGATATCTCCTCTCAAAACTAAGTTTTCAAAGAGAATTTTAAGACTGCAACTACCATTTTAGCTTCTGTTGTTTCTGGTAAGCTATTCGTATCTTTTTATATTTATTTTAGGGATTTTTGATTTCATTACTCGTTTGTTGTTTGTTTTAAGGCTCATAATTATTTTGTGTGTGCAGGGAAAGTAGAAAATCAGAATCACCAGCACCATTATAGATCCATTTTTTCTCCGCTGTACAGTGTTTCCATGAGTCACTGCTACACGGGGTTGTGTATGGATGATGTACCTCCTTTCAGTCTGCAGATTTAACCAGTAGCAAGGTGAACTCTTAATTTTCTGATGTTTTTTTTCTTTTCTTTTTTCTTAGGGATTTCAGTGCAATCACTTGGTCAATTTATTCAATTGTTCGATTTTAGAATTTGTTCAAATATTAGTAGAGATAATGTGCTTTATTAGTAAATAAATGATGTAGATCTGGCTTATGCTTAGAAGATACTAACCTCGAGATTAGGCTGTAATGTGATCTGCGTATAGGTTTTGCTGTTGTTTTGATAATTAAGCTCTTTTTGGAATAATTGATCAAAACAAAAAAAAAGTTCTTAATAAATAAGCCTTGGCTAATATTAAAGTAATTGTTAAGATTATACCATGACGTAGTAATTAATAAAATTCTCTCTTGGGTATAATTGCCGGCTTAGAAGAAATAATACAAGACCAAGTGGACAATGTTAAAGATTAACACAAGCATGATAGGTTATAATGTCGCTGATGCCTCGTTGACACATTCGCTGGTTTCCATGCATTGAATTCGAATTTCCTCGGCACTCCAGTTTCTAGTCATCAACAAAAACAATACTAAATTAGACTAACTGTTATATAGTAGCTTGTTAAGGTAATCATTTTTGATTGGTGATTGATTCCGTTTATAGTGTAACTTATTCTCCTATTTTGCTTACTGTTTTTTAATTTTCTTAGCTTCTGGATTTGAGTTGTTTGAGGTTTGTAGATGAGCGTAACTGTATTTAGTAGACCAGATCTATGAATTTGCATCTGTAATTGAGAAATCCTTAATTTCGGGTGTTAGGAACAAGAGATAGTCTTAAGAACAGTGATAAGAACTATGTTTTGGTCACATTTGATAGATTCTTCTTTGATTCACTGGATTAGTACCATGGTATAGAATATTCTGTCTTTCACACTGCGATAAGAAGGTATTCTTTTGATTTTGAAGAGGAAATTGTTCGAAGGTATCCTTTCATAGATTTGGAATCTGATGTGCATAAATTTGGAAAGATTTTAAGATCCAGCAGGCGTCTCAGGTGATTTTCAAAAAGTTAGTGCCTTAATAGATAGCATTGCAAACTCTTAGAATGTAGGAATTCTTGAAAACCTCGTTTCCTACTTCTATCTGTCATTGTAACCAAAAGTGTCGAAGTGTGATTGATATTTGAAGTGTTTGTATTTGTATTGTAATTAGTCAATAATATAATAATTTCTATAGAATTATAGAATTTATACTGTATTTACCAGCCTAATGATGTTGGAATGAAAGATACTTAGACGTGTTAATTTATTTAGTAGACCAGATCTATGAATTTGCATGTGTAATTGAGGAATTTTTTAATTTCAGGTGTTAGGAACAAGACATAATATTAAGAGCAGTGATAAGAACTATGTTCTGGTCACATTTGATAGATTCTTCTTTGATTCACCAGATTAGTAGTACCATGGTATAGAGTATTCTGTCTTTCACACTGCGATAAGAAGGTATTCTTTTGATTTTGAAGAGGAAATTGTTCAAAGTTATCCTTTCATAGATTTGGAATCTGATATGCCTTAACCATTAAATTTAGAAACCGCGTCTCTCATTTCCTTTCTTTTTAGCATCCTTGTTTTGTAGTTCAGATCTTTGTGTTTTTATGTGGAGATAGTTCAAAATTTATTGCAGGAGCGTATGCTATTCTATTAGTTTTTCTCATTAAATTTATTGCTTCATTCAATTTTTAGAGCAATGACCTTATGGTATGATGACCCGACCGTAGCATGCCATACGCACAAGTGTACCTAAAATCAATATACCTTCCTGTAATCCTCGTGCAGTACGAGTGGCCTCAAAACTTATGGTAGCTTCATCTTCGAGTCTGGGTTAGTTATGGAGAGTGGCATCTTGTGCTCCAGCACAAGGCAACCACTCTCCAACTGCAATTACTTAGCAAATTAACCTAATAAATCTCGCTTACAAATATACTCCAAATATAAGATTTGAGAGATTTGTGTTGGTTAATTTTGGTATATGTAATCCTACTAATAAAGAAATATTGAATATTCAAAAGTAGGTGACTTTCTTTTAAATCTTATACCAATATAAAGAAAAGAGGTATTTTGATAGCCTTTTCATCACGATAATAATACTCCTCATTAACTAAACTTTTAGCTAATATTCAGATATTTACTAAGAATGCCATCTTTTAAAAATAGATCAAAAATTAAAACTTGGATATCTTTAAAAATACACATCCGATTTTTTGCAAAATTAATATATTTAGAAAGCTCTTTAAATTATTTACGTAATGAGTACAAACAAGGATATTAAATTTTTATTTTAAGATTTTTGTTCCCTATTATTATCAAATTTAGTGTTGTTAAAAGAATCAAATTCAAACATGTGCATCGCACATGGGGCATTACTAGTGTAACTAAACACAAGGACATAATTATGCAATTATGGAGGCTTGATGTTTATAGTGTTAGCAATGTAATTTCTTTCACTCTTCGTTGCACAAAAGTTCAATATTCTCGTTATATGTAAAATTCCTTAAGTCTTTGATTTTCTTTAACAAAATGTATGTTGTATGAAGGCGATAGTAGAGGCAATTACAATATGAATAAGGCTGTAATTGACGGTCTCCTTTTGTTTTGAATTTCGTTAATAGACATGATAGTGTATACTTGTTGATAGAAAAGAATTTGCACTAAGAAAAAATTGCATTAAAAGGGCTGCTTCTAAAGTTTTTCGCCCAAGATCAGTCGGAGTATAGAGACGACTCCTGCTTCGAGTAGCATTAGATTCATCTAACCTACTCATGCACCATGCCCTCATGAATCATCATCCATTAAGACAATAATACTTCTTCATTTTAATGCGGTAGCATGAGCATGTAAATCCAACAGGGGCATCAGAGTAGCTCCACATATCTCGCTGATCTTACCACTACTATTACTATTCTCATAAATCCTCTGGAACTTCCAGAAGAAGATGAAGATGATGAAACTATGATCCTGGTGATGATGATTCTTCACCTCACACAATGATTTCCCCTCTCAAAATTCGGGTTGAAGTTATGATCATGTGGTTACTACATAGATAAGTTTTTCCGGTAAATATTTATTTCCTCTATTTGATTTTTAATTATTGTAGGATTTTTAGATTTCATATTTTTTTTGTTGGTCAGAACTATGTTCTGGCTACATTAATAGATTCTTCCTTGGTCTTTTATAGTTATATTATGTTGTAGAGTGTTCCTGACAATGCTTGATGAGAACTAGTATTTCAAAGCTATTCCTTTGAGTCTGAACTTTGAAGAACAATTTGTTCATCTGGGAAGGTTGTGATTATGATTTTCTGCCTTTACTATTAGATTGACAAACAATGTTTGACGTTTCTTTCTTTTAGCATTCTTGGTTTGTAATTCAGACAGTATACTGCAGGATGGTGCTTGTTTCTTTGTTTTCTTATGTACTGATTAGTTTAGAATAATTGCCGAACGGTATGCAGTTTGATTAGTCTTTTCTGCTTACAAAACAAGTCTAATTAACATTATCAGGAATTTGAAACGCAGAACCTTAAGTGACGAAGTCACACCCAAGAGGAGCGTGAGAACAAATGATGAGTAATTAGGTGTAGAACTGTGAATAAATTTTCAAGCCTCTTCAGCAATTTTTCAGCTCTCCGTGGGGTTATAATCCTTGTAAGGGTATTGTTTTTATAACACTACTTAAGAGGCTTTGTGTGCAAGGATTTGACTGAGAATGCAACTCGACGCTGTTACATGTGGGATGGGAAATGTATCTGCAGTCTAAAGGTATTTTGATGTGGTGCCATGCGGTGTCTTTTTTAGAGTTATAATCATGACAGAACAGCAGCCTTGTGACTATGTAAGGCATATCAATTGTTTATCAACACTAGTTTAAAACATAATTTGCATACTTAATTGAGAAATTCTTAGCCTGGTAATGCTATTATGAATTTCAGAACCTCATAATTTGCATACTTAATTGAGAAATTCTTAGCCTGGTAATGCTATTATAATTTCAGAACCTCATAATTTGAATTAATTTCATTCTCATTCATTAACATAAGAGGGTGAGAAACTCGAATATTTTTTATTTTTGTTGCATGTGCATTATTGGCTGCAGGTGATAAGTTAATCACTTTGTGAAATCTCCGCATCTTCTGGCAAAGTGCCAGGCACCTCTAAGGCTCTAGATTTGTATGGCTCTGAGATTCCAAATTAACGGACTGTGTATTCAGTTCCGATACAATTTGTAGCCTACTGCTAGATTTCGCCAAACATATCCTATCATTTCAAGATTGTAGCAAACATGATCCATTCTCCTAATAATATATATCCCAGCCATTGGATTATCTATCAAGTCATAAGCTACCCTATTCCTACATATAACTTATTGTCATCTCTCAGTTATCTTTGCGCCATTTCCTAGCTAAGTAGTACTAGTAAGGACCATCAAATCACCTCATTCCTGATCAAAAGATCGAAGTAGATTCCAAAAGATGGTAAAACTTGTTTCAGCTACATATTCCTTCATAAGTATTTCGTTAACATCCATGTCACAACAGACACAAGAATCTTACTTGATAGGAGATATTATAATGCTGCTGCGATCAATCTAATTCAAAAGAGGTGTTCTTTTTTCTTCTTCCACCAGATTCCCATACGAAATCAGCCTTCTACTAATTTGGATGATGCCATTTCGTGGTTTATGAAGGCGTTCTTAAGGGAGAGAAAGAGTCTAAAAATACTCCTCTGCTTTTGGAAAAGAGATACTTTCACTTTTTCATTTTTGCCTAAAAATAGGCCAAATTGAAAAAGTGAAAGTATCTCTTTCCGTAAACTGGAGGGAGTAGGTTTTTAGAGTTTTCTTCGTGGTTAAATAGGAAGTTCTCCAAAGCTAGTCAGAGAAAGTCAAAGCTAGAAACGATTGATCTTGAAGTGCAATTGCTTGCTTAAACCTAATTAGTAGGGTTGTACATGGTAATGGTTATTCGCCAAAACCAAACTGATTAGGGAAAACGGAACCAGGCCATTTACTAATGGTTGGTTTTAGCTAAATATCAAGAATAATGGTTCCAGTTTGGTTTGATGTAAAACCAAATCCAATACCAATGATAAAACCGATTAGTTTTGATATAACTCATATCAACCATTAGGTCTACCTTAAATTAACTATATTTAATTTTATCCTTGAATTTAAACTATAAGTCTATCTATATTTCATTTTATGTGTTACTTTTGTGTAACTATATTTTAATCTTTGCTTTTTGTTGTGTATTTTTTTGTTAACTCGTCGCTTGCATGGGACCGATAAACAAAACCGAAACCGATACAACTTGGCTCAAAACCAGACCATTGGTTAATAATATTGCTTTGGTACAAAATACTAGAAACTGATAATAATAGATTTTGTTCTGTGGAAAACTGAACCGAATCGATCCATGTACAACCCTACTTAGGACAACTTCATGCTATGGATCTTATATAAATCTATATGGATGATTGAGCTTTGTAGATATTTGTTCCAATATGGAAAATCTATGCACAAACGTGGACCCACATTATTTTTCTTATTTAGATGTGTTTTAAAAGATGGATTTATTTTCAAAGGAAAAAAAGTTTATAAAGTACATCTGGTCATTGAGTGGCCGGATGAAGATAAAAACAAATAAAAAAGAAATTCACCCGGACATGGGATAACCTTATATCATATTCGGTCATTCAGTGTTCTGATGGATACTCCACATTGGCCCCCTCAAATTTGAGGAGTACGTATAGGACCTTATTGATTTAGTTGGGGACAATTTTTCCTTCAGTAGTAGCACTTTTGGTCCACTTCTGTGGTCATCATGGAGTGATGGAAGTTGGCAAAACACTCGTTAAGCAAACTCTAGTACGAGATGTTGTGCATCCTCGGGCCCTTTATATATCGCGCTTGATACTGTAAGTAAAAGTCAAGAACAAAAACATATTTTTGTTCATAAAAGCTTGTACAAATCATTCTAAAATTTTTTACGTACTCAAAACTAAAATTTAACTATCCGTAAGTCAAAATGCAACTTCCAAGTGTGTATCCAAACAACCTCTTAATCCAAGGAACCAAGGCACTCTATAGCCCCGCTTGGGATTGCTTTTTTCAACCAAAAGCACTTTGTAACAAACTTGTAACAAATTTTTACCAAAATCGTGTTTGGTAAAAATTTTCAAAGTGCTTTTGAGAAAAGCACTTTCATTTTGGGCTCGCTTTTAAAAGCTACTCAAAGACTAGCTTTTAAAAGCATGAAAGCTAGTCATGGACCCACATAATTCGATTTAACCGATTCTCTATTTTAACCTTGTTAATTTATTAAAAAGACAAGTTTTACCCTCAAATATTGTACATTTGACATTATAATTATAATTCTAATTTAATTTTATTTCTCTATTTTTTATTTTTTTATTTAAAATAATAAATACAATAATAATTAAAATTATTATATAAAATAAAAAAAAAATTAATAAATATTAAAATAAAAAATGAAAAAAATAATAAATTTAATAAATTTTTTTTTGAATTTTTTTTTTCAAAATAATAATATTTTTCATAGCAAACCATAATCATAAATTTTTTAATTAAATAATAAAAACAATTAAAAATAAAAAAATATTACTTATATTTTATTAAATATATTAAAATTAGAAATATAATTTATGATAATTAAATTGTATTAAAATTAATTTTTGAAATATGTCTATTTTCGTCATTAACTACATCACCAGCACTTTTAAATACCATTTTACCAAACAGAATTTACAGTTTGTTAATTGTACAGTGCTTTTTAAATTATAGTTTACTAAACGTCATGCAAATTTATTTTCAGACTACAATGACAAGTAACGCATAGCACAAAGACAACAGTAAGCGCTTTTCTAAAATTCACAGCAATATCAAACTAGCCTATATACCACCATAATCATTGTAGACCTAGGTCAAATCTCAAACACTAACAACCGTTGGATCATTCATCTCTCAAAAACATAAGGGACCATAACCCTAGCCCAGTCTTACAAATATCTTCCGCCGCTCTGGTCCTGCATAAAATTTTCTTATTCATTTTTCTTCTAGTTCTTCAGATCTCAAAATTTTCTTTCCAAACTCTTTCCGGATGATGAATTTTTCCTTGGGGATTTTAATAAAGTGCCACACTTCCAATTAGGTGTTCAAGAAAATGCCACCGCTTTTTCGTAGTTTATAAAATGCCACACACGTTAAGTATTCCGTTAAGGCCCACTTGATCACCAATTGCTATTGAAAAGTCAAAAAATGTAGCATAGTTACCTAACTAACCTTGTGAATTTCCTTATACTTTGGTTTTATCCAAACCCTACCGAGATTTTATCTTCTCTTCTCTTCTTCGTCCTCTCTCTTCTCCTCCTCTCCCGTGTTCTTCATTCCTAGCGATTCTGAGAGATGGTTTTGAGGTTTTGAGATCGGAATATATTAGAGGAACATTAAGGAATGATTACTGGTGGTGAGGATTTTGTACAGTTGATTCAAACTCAAACGAAAAGTAAATCAAAGACTAAGTTAGGGTTTCTGGATTTAAAAATGAAAATTGTATAAAGGGAATTAGTTGGTAAACAGCATGAATGATGAAGGAGATGGAATTGTGGAGTTATGAATTGGTTATGTTTATATTCTGATTGAAGAGAAGTGAAATCAGTGAGATTCAAAGGGTATCAAACACTAATTTTGGATTTGGGAGAAATTTATGACAGAATCGATCAATTGATGATAGGTTTTTACCATTCACTGAGTAAGAAAGAATGATTTAGTGATCGAATCTCTGCTTGCAAGTGAAAATATAGGGTTTCATGAGAAGAACTCGTGGAAGGATTTGAGATGGGTATTTGGTGTTGGTTGAAGCTGAACCGAGCTAGTCAGTGAAGATTAGTTAATTATAAGAGGTTAGAGATTGGGTCCGAGGTAATTTTCTTCAATCAATTGAATTGAATTTCATTCATCGTGATGAGTTATAGAGTTTAGGTAATTATTGTAGGTAATTATGGGTTGCAGAGATGAATTTAGAGCTCCAGATAGAAGTTGAATGTGTTTATATTAGATTGAATCATTTGCAGGGATAAGATGCATTTACTGGATGTTTGTGAACTGAAAAGAATAAAGCAGATGGTGAAAGTATAGATGAATGTTAGGAAATTTGCAGGGAACAATGGCCTGCAAATTTGGGTTGTATGGTTGAATCGGTGATGGCGATGAATGGTCGGTATGAGGTAAAACTGAAATGGGTTATGCTAAGTGGTTTGCCTTGGATTACAAGGAGATTCATAACTACAGCTATGATTCCGAGATGAAATTGGAATTACAGGAACTAGCTGCAGTTAGCTTGTCTTGGTACCGTGCTTTGAACTAAAGTTGAGTCTGCAAGTCTGATGTTAGGCGGCGTTGCAACTGTATGATGCTATTACAGGGTGTATGGAACTGTTTAGATGAATGTCTAGGGCAGGTGCAAACTACAAGAGCAAAGATTTTTAAATGGTGTTGGTTATTGCAGTGAATACTGATGTTACTGCTATGGGTGTAATGATACTACAATGAAAAGGAAATGCTGGTAGCTAGGTGACAGTTGTAGTTGGACGCGCTGTTTTAAGCAGTGGGTGGTGCTAGATCAAATGATTTTAGCAAGATAAGAATGGAGCTTGAAGCTAAGAGGATACAAGTATTGCAGCTGAAGTGCAGGCTATGGATTGAGGTGGTATTGAGATGAAGATATTGTTGTTGCAGATGAGAATGGTTAGAGTTACGTTCATCGTTCGATGAGCTTGTAGTTCAGCTTGGAGATTTTGGTGTTTGTTGGTGGTGTTAGTATGCTGTTGCGTGGAGTAAAGTCTTATGTTACTCGCCGAGGGTTGTATTGCGTAGTATGAATGAGTGTTGATGCTCCGACTCACGATATAACTCGATAATGACTCGTTACGATGACTTGATTTAACTCAGCTATAGTGAGACGATTTGAGGGCATAGATGTCTTTTACTAAGTCTGGATAACCGCCACCTATGCACTAACGGATGTCCGGAAAAACTCGGATGGAAAAGGTCAAATGTGTGGCATTAAATAAACTCTGAAAAAAACGGTGGCATTTTCTTAAACACCTAATTGGAAGTGTGGCACTTTATTAAAATCTCCTTTTTCCTTACTATCTCTCACTGATCATCCGAGCAACAATTTTACTATTACTCTCTTCAGTAACACAATGATATCTCCTCTCAAAACTAAGTTTTCGAAGAGAATTTTCGGACTGCAACTACCATTTTAGCTTCTGTTGTTTCTCGTAAGCTATTCGTATCTTTTTATATTTATTTTCGGGATTTTTGATTTCATTACTCATTTGTTGTTTGTTTTAAGGATCATAATTATTTTGTGGGTGCAGGGGAAAGTAGAAAATCAGAATCACCAACACCATTTTAGATCCATTTTTTCTCCGCTGTACAGTTTTTCCATGGGTGCTACACGGGGTTGTGTATGGATGATGTACCTCCTTTCAGTATGCAGATTAACCAGTAGCAAAGTGAACTCTTAATTTTCTGATGTTTTTTTTTTCTTTTCTTAGGGATTTCAGTGCAATCACTTGGTCAATTTATTCAATTGTTCGGTTTTAGAATTTGTTCAAATATTGGTAGTGCCTATGTGCTTTATTAGTAAAGAAATGATGTAGATCTGGCATATGCTTAGAAGATACTAACCTCGAGATTAGGCTGTAATGTGATTAGCGTATAGGTTTTGCTGTTGTTTTGATAATTAAGCTCTTTTTGGACTAACTTTTGTTTGTACAGATTATAGTCTGGGTGCTGAGTTTAGTATTTAGTAAGTTCTTAATAAATAATTGATCCAATCAAAACAAAAAAAAAATAGTTCTTAATAAATAAGCCTTGGTTAATATTAAAGTAATTGTTAAGATTATACCATGTAGTAAATAATAAAATTCTCTCTTGGGTATAATTGCCGGCTTAGAAGAAATAATACAAGACCAAGTGGTCAATGTTAAAGATTAACACAAGCATGATAGGTTATAATGTCGCTGATGCCTCGTTGACACATTCACTGGTTTCCATGCATTGAATTCAAATTTCTCAGCACTCCAGCTTCTAAAAGAGATACTTTCACTTTTTCAATTTGGCCTATTTTTAGGCTAAAATGAAAAAGTGATAGTATCACTTTTCCAAAAACAGAGGAAGTATATAGTAGCTTGTTAAGGTAATCATTTTTGACTGGTGATTGATTCTGTTTACAGTGTAACTTATTCTCCTATTTTGCTTACTGTTTTTTAATTTTCTTAGCTTCTGGATTTGAGTTGTTTGAGGTTTGTAGATGAGCGTACCTGTATTTAGTAGACCAGATCTATGAATTTGCATGTGTAATTGAGGAATCCTTAATTTCGGGTGTCAGGAACAAGACATAGTATTAAGAAGTATGTTCTGGTCACATTTGATATATTCTTCTTTGATTCACTGGATTAGTACCATGGTATAGAGTATTCTGTCTTTCACACTGCGATAAGAAGGTATTCTTTTGATTTTGAAGAGGAAATTGTTCAAAGGTATCCTTTCATAGGTATGGAATCTGATATGCCTAAACTTGGAAAGATTTTAAGATATTTTGTGATCAGATTGTCTTTCTTAACCATTAAATTAAGAAACCGCGTCTCTCATTTTCTTTCTTTTAGCATCCTTGTTTTGTACTTCAGATCTTTGTGTTTTTATGTGGTGATAGTTCAAAATCATTGTAGGAGCGTATGCTATTCTATTAGTGTTTCTCCTTGACATAACAAGTCTAATTGATCTTATCAGGAATCATTTGGGTTGCATAACCTTATGTACAGAAGTGACACCCAAGAGGAGCGTGAGAACAAATGAGGAGCATTTGGTGTGGAACCCCTGCAACAATTTTTCAGTTCTCTGTGGGGCTATGATCCTTACTCTTAAGACTATTTACTTCTATAACACTACTTTAGGGGCTGTGAGTCCAAGAATTTGACTGAAAAAGTTTCAATTTCATTTGTTGAACTTTAGGGTAATAAGATATCTGAAATGTTTGATCGCTGCATTAATTTCAAGCTCATCCATCACCTGTACTACTCTTCATCCACATAATGTACGAGGTGCCCATTTGGTTGGCTAAACTGGTCATAGAATATGAATTGCTGCTGTTAAAATTGTTGCTTGTCGGTTGCAATTGTTGCTTGTAGGTTGCAGTTCTCTGCAAGTAGAACAGAAAATTAGCTCAAATTGTTATATCATGATGAATTTGGAGAATGAATTTGATATACGTAGTAGTCTTTCCTCTGATGGAAACACATATTCGTCTGATATTGATTTTGATTCACCTGAAAATCCAAGTTATCTCAAAATCTGCAATTTTAGCTGTACCTCCTATTAGGCAATAAGCCTAAAAAATCATGTTGGTCTTCCCCTGTGTGCGCTGAATTGCAAATGATGGCACTTGTACTCTTAACCAGTGTATTAGCTAGTAGAAGATGATAAATATGCACAACTTCTGAATTTAGAGGGAAACAACACTTCTGAGAGGATAAGTCATTATGACAATAATAATTTTATTGTGTTTAGAGGTGATAATTTTCCTAGTAAACCAGCATCTCATTCATAAACCATATCTCGATTATCATTTTGAAGGAAGAATGTCAACATTTCCGAGTAGATCACAGAGAAAAGAGAGAGAGGGTGGAGAAGACCAATGTCGGTTATTGTTTGTTGGGGAGAATGAGAAAGAGATCATGTGGCAGTGGGTGGTCATCTTCCGAAACCCTAACATCTAACCTGGTTAAGCTCATGAGGCGTGCCCAGGCCTGGACCTAGGGCAAGTGGTAGCTAGTATACTAGGATCGCCGAACATGTACAATAGTGCTATCTCAGCTAACAGAGGTTTGGATGGAAAAAGTAAAGATAGGAGAAAACACTAGTTTAAATGAAAGTTGTAAATGGAAGAAAAGTGTTAATTTTGACTAAATCGGCCCAAACATCGTTGACCACAATTCAAACAAATGGAACATGGGTCTCGGCATAGGCCAAGATATCTTGAAAGCGTTAATAAAGTAATCCCAAATTTCAAAGGAATAAGAACAATGCATAAACATATGATCATGTGTCTCATTTTTGTCATTGCAAAGAACACACAAGTCACTTTTGCCACGATGAGTTAACATGTCTCTAGTTGGAAGTGAATCATGGAAACAAGTCCAAACTATGAAACTAACCTTGTTAGGTATATATCGCTTCCAAAGGTGTTTGTCGAAACTACAAGTATTGTAATTACCTGACAAAACTTCATAACATTTTAACGCACTGAAATCCTCCATAAAAACCAATTCATCCTCTTCTTCCACCAAGACCTGGTATAGGAGAGACGTCATGTTTATACAAATCCCATTCCATCTCGCTCGTTTGCATTCAAATCCATCCTGAAATCACAACTCCAATTGTTGTTAACAATCATATCAACAATAGTCGCGTCCTTCATTGTAGCGGCTTTGTAAATGACCGAATATAAGTCTTGCAATCTCCCTCTATCTAACCATGTATCCTTCTAGAACCTAATCCCTCTCCCATTTCACACCTTAAACTTGGCCATGTCTTGAACGATGGAGTCATATTCACGACATTCTTCCATAGACTTCTACACTGAGGCTATCTTTCGACATCCGCCATTAACAACTCCATGTTCCTCTTAGATTTAGGATTAGCTATCTTCCTCCAAAGGCCATTATTGTTCTTAGAGAATCTCTAAATCCACTTTACCAGTAAAGACTGATTGGTAGTCTTTAGAACTTTAACTACTAGGTCTACATTTTCTTTAGGCATGCAGATTTTGGACCAAGCAACCCAAACTAATTTCCTTCTCCCTTCCGTAGCACTCCACAAAAGTTATGCATAATTCGCACTCATCTTTTTCACCACACTAACAGGAAGATGAAATAAAGACATGTAATATATTGGTAAACTCTAAGACAACTCTTGAGAAGAATAAGCCTACCTATTTTATTCAGTTTTATTCAATTTTCTTTCTTCTAAGTCACCAACTTCTGCTCCATTCTTACCAAGACATACTCCCAGACCGTAGTACTACGCTAATGTTCACCAATTGGCATTCCTAGATAAGTAAAAGGAAATTTTCTTTCTTGCAGCCAATATCCCTAGATAAATCACCGCATCAGCCCCAACACTTATCATTGTGCTTTTGTAAAGATTCATTTTCAGCATCCAAAATGATCATAAGTCCTCTCACTTCTTCCACGCTTGCATCAATAAAAATAAGCGTATCGTCAGAAAATTGAATATGAGAAATAATAGTACCATTTTTGATGACTTGAAACCCGTAAGTCTGACTCATTTATCAACTTGAAAAGAACTTGTACCACCGTAAGAAAAGATATGGAGATGAATAATCACCTTTTTGTAACCCCTTACTTGGTTTGAACTTTTCCATCAATCTACCGTTTACCAAAACAGTACAAATGAGAAGAAGTAACACATCAACTGATCCATTGAATCCATTTATAAACAAATTCATGTTTCTCTAAAATTGTAAATAGAGATTGCAAGTTGACATTATCGAACACTTTCTCCATATCAATCTTACCAAGAATACCAGGCTTTTTATCCTTTAACCTACTGTCCACGCATTTATTAGCAATAAGAACTTCCAAGCATTGTAACAATGAAAATTGATTCTATCAAAAAAAAAAATTGACTAAATCGGCCCAAGTAGGTTAGGCCAAATTATCGTGTGAGGTATGCATGGTCTGTCGTGCTAGCAATATGAATGGGGAGTAGTAGGATGATACTTCAAATGATTATTGCTTTTGTGACGAAACGATGAAACTTGTTCACATTTATTCTATGAATGTGGGAGCACCCGGAGAATTAGGGATTACTTTGTTGAAATATGTCGTTTTCGGTGGACACAATCACTACTGTTCTAGACATAATCCAATCGGCAACTTAAAAGAGTCACGAAAAAGATTGGAAAAAAACCATAGCCTTTCAAAGACTAAAAGGAATACATAATGACTGGGTAACCTTAAGTTACGCATCTGTTCAACAAGATTCCTTGAAAGATTGAAATTGAGTATCATGAACATCTAGGAGAGTATCATGTGAGTATATATTGTGCGCTACCTGAATTACATGTTGAAAGACAATGACAAGTCCAACAAAAAAATTAAAACTAAATATGAACCTAAACCTATGTTTTCCAACCATCAATCCAGTAAGTCATCACGTGAATACAAATGCCGCATCTTTGAGCATGCGTCATGCGAAAAGTACGGGTGTTTCATGATGAAGTTTTACAAGAGGTAAGTATGGGATTCGATTCTCGGACTTCTTAAAGGTTTGGGTTTAAGACATAATCAACTAAAATATTAAAAATAAAGAAAATATAAAATATGGTAATTAACAAGATGAAGAGAGAAAGGTCTACGATTTCGGATTCCACTACTTCTAACGTTTGCAAATTCGATAATTAGTTTCTCTAATCTACTCTCAAAACTACACAAGGCCATTTTGAACTCAATCTCATTCCTTGGAAAATTTATCATTAATGAAATATCAGTTCGACTCGCGTTGAAAATGTAAGGCCTAATTTTCCTTCACTTGTAAAAGATCGATCGCTAGATACGATCCAAAAAAGTTATTATGAAGCATTTAAAGAAGAAAATTTTTTTATACAATTAAAACTAATTGGAGAGTAATAATTAAAAGAAAATTAAATACCAAAAATTACAGGCTAGAAGTAGTTTCCTCCTCAACCCTAGAAATTAAATTAGTGGCTTACAACGATTTTTTGTCGCTAAATGTATCCAGCGACCAAACATCTCAGCTAGCTTACTTACAATAAGTCTATTGCAACTGAAACTGTTCATCTGTCGACTGTCTCCGCGACTGACCTTGGATGGCTTTTGTTCTTCGTTCTTCCTCTTCAATGGCAGCTAAAGATCGAAGAGGTTTGGTAACTCTTGATTATCTGCTCCCTAGGCACCCCTAACTCTCTGTCCCCTTCCTCTGGCATCCGAACAACCTTTTTATACTTAACAACAACATCAAATCTCTCGTAATAACTCGAGATGATCTTCTTTGTTTTTCTGGCCAGCCACGGGAAATAATTCCCTTTTAATTCTTAGTCACGCGTCTGTCAGCTTTGAACTTTATTTCTTTAACTCTTTCATGTTCCAAATACATTGTCAGCACCACAAAAATTGCGTCAAACCCTTGCCAACCTCCAGTTGTCACGGAACAGAGAAAGATAAACCCGTGAAACCCTACTTCTATGTTTTCTTCAGCGATTATGTTTGAATTTGACACCCTTAGCAACCCTGTTAGGACCATTGGAACAAACCCAATTAGCTTGGCGATTGAATCTCAGTGGAACACCTCCATTTCTTTGACCCTAATTAGGTCAGAATCGCAACAATTGTTTTCGATTATCCAAACCACTCTAGACAAATCAAACACCCATACCATCTCTGCATATCCCATTAGAACAGTTCCAATTAATTTCAGGGATTTAGTCTTACTCTAGCTCACCCAAATCACGAACCCTAGTTCTGGCCCGTTAAGAATTGATTTTCCCGCCAAATTTTATTATTCAAATTGTTGAAGATAAGCTCCCCTTATCTAGTTCCGGTGTCCATTTAGCAATTTGTGGTATATATAGTAATTCCTGGGGTGCGAATAGCAATTTCTGGGGTACAAAGAATATTTTTGGGATGTAAATAATGAAAAACTCATGTGTGCCTTTATCAAATCTCCTGGGACATTTCTGGGGGTGCCTTTGTCCAAAATTTGGGTGCCTTTAGCACTTTTATGAGGTTCAAAAACCACTTTTCCTGCCGATTTCTCCACAAGAACTTCTTTCCTTGAAAAGACTTAAAACAAGTTTATTAGCAATAAAATGAGTCCTAGATAATGTATTATGGGTGAAAAAGCGTCGCACTTACGTGCTTATCATTTCACATTACATAACTATTATGATAGTCTTTCCATATCTATTACTGTGTTTAGTCAATTATGAATATTTTAAATGCTTTGCCTACATGGGTTCTGGCCGACTTAGATTTATTTATGGTCGACTTATACTCTCTTATTTATTATTATTTTTATTTTTTTGATCAATACAACAAAGAAGATAGAAGAAATTACAGTAAGGAACTTCATCCCACAGGTTGAGACTTATGCTTTCTTGATTAAGAATCCTATCATAGGGGATCCAAAATTTTGGTTTTGAAGACTCTTATGGATTCAAATGTCTTAAATATAGATGAGGGGACCTACTTTATACTAAAAGTATAAACGAGCCGATTGGAGGTCTCGGATAGTCCATACTATAGTCAAGTTCTTGGGAATTGTAAGAACTCTTTCGCTCAATCTCAACTCTCTTTCATAAATTATCTGATTACCTAACCT
The DNA here is from genome assembly GCA_023531295.1 of Papaver armeniacum. NCBI lineage: Eukaryota > Viridiplantae > Streptophyta > Magnoliopsida > Ranunculales > Papaveraceae > Papaver > Papaver armeniacum. The sequence goes on from JAJJWW010002940.1 coordinate 51,850, forward strand.
AATTAAATATAGGTAAAATCAATAAACTAAACTTAAACCTAACCACACACACAAAAAAAGCCGACTCCAAACCAAAAAACAACAACATATATATATATATATGGCGCTTTCTTCTCCTCTATCGCATCTTTTTCCTCTTATTCCATTTTCTCTACTTTCGATGACAATTATTTCAGCCAATATTGAGTTCAATTAGCTAAGAAACGAAAAGCCCACCCTTATTTGGTATTGCATGAATAAGTTAAATGTGATTAAATTAGGATTTCAAAAATTACTTCCTGAATTGCCTACGGTTGACAAATTAATATTTACCGACCATAAATGAGTTCTACGGTTGGGCAAATAAGAACTCCAAACCTATATTATGTTTATGGTTAGATTTCTTAGCCGTATGTTAAGTTTATTAAAAGAAATTTCAAAACTTTCCCAACCTAAATTACCCTGGTTTATTTACGGTATGGAAACTTAACCGTATGATCAATTTTTATAACAAAAAAAAAAATCAAACTCTTTGTATGTTTGATTTTGAAACACAATAAATCAAATTACTAGTCTAATCTAATCACCAACCTTTCTTAGTTTAGTTAATCTAATAATTAATACTAATTAATTCAGGGCATTTTAGCGATTAACAAAATTACTTGGATGAGGAGTTTTGTTGATTGCTATTTGTGAGCACTTAAAACTAAATCTTTGATGTGAGCACTTAAAAACCAAATCTTTGATTAAAGTTATTAAGGTTTACCCATGGTTCTGAAAAATCGTTGCACTAAGCAAGAATTTGTTATGCACCTGATGTGTAGCATGGATTTCATTATAGTACTATATAATAACACAAAAAAGATTAATTAGAGCATTCGTTGAACATACCCCTAATAAATAATTTATTTATGATAAGATTTTTAGTACAATATTAATTTTTTTGAGTTTTAAATACTATCTCTGTTTTTAGAAAAGAGACACATTGCTTTTTCATCGTTCCTGGAAAAGTGATAGTATTTCTTTTCTAGAACCGGAAGAAGTATGATTCAAAGATTGATAATGGATCAAAATGAATTCCTCTAATTAATTCTTATCACTAAAAAAATCATTTTAATAAATGCTAAGGGATTGTGACAATCTTTGTGCTATTGATTACTTATACCAATGTTATAAATAGGGGTCTCACTCTATTGTGAAGGTACACCTGGTATTGACCTCGAGGAAGAAAAAGAATATTGTGTCATCCATTTTGTTTGCAATGGCCACTTCTGATTTCAAGCGATTGGGTTTTGTTTTGCTTCTTCTCACAACTCTATTTTCCCTATGCCTAGGTACTTTTTTATAAACTTTCATATAAATGAATTGGTGTGATCATTTTTCTAAATCGATATGGAACTAGTATGATTTTTGTGTTTCCTCTCGTATAGCAAGCAGATATGTAACTAGTATGATTTTTATGTTTCCTCTTGTATAGCAAGCAGAGACATATCAGACTTGGGAGAGATCATTGCTTCATCAGGGAGAAGCAATATTTATTTTTCAGGATGCGCCCCAAGAAAATGTGAGGGAATAGGAAAATGTTGGTGTTGCGTTTACGAAAAAGACATGTATCATGGATGTGCAAAGGATAAGGATGCGTGTGTATCTAGATGCCATAAACCACCACAGAGAGCTTAATTCATTAGAATTAGCAATACTTTTTTTATACAAGACTAATGGTAGTAAAGTATTAGCTAGCATGTAATGCAGCTCAATATTATCAATAAAAGGAAAAATGTCCTCAAGAAGTTGTAATGATTTCATTTTTGAATAAATAAGGTCTGTGACGTTCATGCAATGCATAAGCTACTGACGTAAAACTGCCTCATATTTTTTGATGCAGATAAGAACGTTATTTGGTTTCCCTAGTGAAAACATTTATAATGACAAGCATTAAATATAATTTATTCCCTCCGTCCCACTATTAAGTGACCTATTTGATTTAGATTTTGTCCCACTAATAAGTGACCTATATCACTAAACGAAAAGATATTTCTAAAATTATCCTTTTAGATAATTATAAAAAATATAAGAAATATGCATAATTTGATAGGCATGTTTATATTCGTTACGTATGTGTTTTAAAATGCTTTTCAATGGTATGAAGTTTGCAAACATCCATGGAGTAGTTTGAGAGATAAATCATTTCTAAATTTCACTATTTATTATCCATAAGGGTATAATTGTAAAAAAAATGCTTAAAAGTACTCTTTTTCTTGCTTGTCTTAAAAATTATGCAAACTTAAACTAGGTCATTTAATAGTGGGACGGAGGGAGTATTTTTGTCTTTTCGGTATAATCGTTTTTTCTAAAAAAAATCATCAAGAACTTCTCTTTTTCTATTTTCTTCGTCCATACTTAGATTTGATATTTAATTCTTGATATCATATTTACTGAGTAGGTTTGGTTTTGTGTAATTACTATTTCTTTTTTATATTAATAATAAATCATAGTATATTTGGGAACTTAGGTTAAAACAGATTTCCATTATTGTAATTAATAATATTGTAGATAAGTTTTTATTATTTTGATATTAATAAATTATTGTCAATTCTCTTTTTGGTATACTCTCATAGTGATTTATCATAGCTTTAAGTGTATTTATTAATATCATATCTTTTCTTTTTACTTGAAATGATAGAATTAGAATCAGATACCACCCCTCAATATCATCATTTTTCTATGTGAAAATCATGTTTTCGATACTTATATAAATATCCCTATTTTTTTGAAGTACTTGGGGTATGTACTTTCCCATGTTTTTTTCCTCTCCGGTGCATGAGTACTGTATTAATTTCTTATAAAGGAACTTTGACCAGTGGGATGAAGCTATTATATGTGTTATTACCCCTACCCCAGCTGATTCAAAAAAAGGTTAAAGACAAAATCAAATCTACTTTGCACACCAGGGGACCAGTTATCAATGCATTTGCTAGATATGAAGGTGTCTTTAGGTTAAAGACTGAATATGGTTTAGGTTTTCATTTGAACCAGGACGAATTGAGTGATTAACGAGTAAAACCTAACCGAACCATTTGCTAATAGTTGGTTTTGGTTTATAAAAGATGGAAACCGAGATTAATGGTTCAGTTTTGGTTTCATATAAAAACCGAACCGATAACCAATGGTAAATCGATTATTTCTTATACTCATTGATTTAGAGTATAAAAGAAAACCCTAAATCTAATATTTCAGTCTCTTATTCTCCTTCGTAGAATGTTCGTGTGAATGTTTTACACTTTCTCTGTTATTTGTGTGTGTATGTTTTTTTTTTATGAACTGTCAGTTACATGGACATAATAGTCGGTTATCCGGAAACCCATCGGAAAACCGAAACCGGTTAAAACCGATTATAAATCGAGCCGATGGTAAACGATTTGGTTTTGGTAAATTTTTTAGAAACCGACACTAATGGTTCCGGTTTTGGTTTGGCTGGAAATCGAGCCGAAACCGCTAATGACAACCCTAGGTGTCTTATTTATATTAACTAGAAAAAAGAGCAATACTCAACTTTAGAACAAAGACATACAAGAACTGCTAAAGCAAAACAAAGTACATATTTTGTGTTAAGGGATTGCATGAAGTTGCGTTCTGGAGGTCGCTGGTATGATTATACCCAAAAGTGAATCATACTTATGACATCTTGAATGGAGCAAAATAATCTGCTTGTGTTTGGTAGATGATAATTCTTCGAACCCAAAGGTGAAAAGGGATTATTATATACTAAATATGAGTTGATTATCTTTGCTACTAGTTAAAGGATTCGATATATCGTAGTCTTCGCCCAAAGGTGAAGTTGTGGGATATCGAATCTAAAATAAGTATGTACTGTTTTGTTGTACCTGTATGATGTCACATACGTTAATGATGTGTGCATAATCGTTTCATAAAGTTTAAATGATTTGTATTGCAACGTTCAATATATCATTCATGTGAAATAAGATTAATTTTTAAATGGTATGACAGTTACAACCATGAATCCTGTTCAAGTTCAAGGGTTTATAGCTGGCATTGAACCATTGAATGACACAAATTACTCAAGGTGGAAGTCGCAAGTTGAAATAGCCTTGGGTTATTTAGATTATGATACCGCTTTGAGAGAACCTAAACCAGAAACACTTACTGATACTGCCAAGAAAAGTGAGAAGAGGGATTATCTCAGATGGGAAAAGGCAAATAGGATGAGTCTTCTTATTATGCGTGGAGCTATTCCTCCTGCTATACAAGGTGGTATTCCTGCTACAGATACATCTAAAGAACTTATGGAGGTTATTAAATCACAGTTCACAAGTTCTGCAAAGTCTATGGTTGGCAGATATATGGGTCAGTTGTCTTCAATGAGGTATAGTGGGGACGGTAATGTTCGAGATCATGTTCTTCAGATGGCAGATTTAATCTACAAGCTAAGGGTTCTGGACATGAATCTTACTGATGAATATCTAGTTCAACATGCTGTTAATTCACTCCCAAAACAGTTTGAGGGTTTCAAGATTGCTTACAACATGGCTGAAAGAAAGTGGGATGCGAATGAATTGATTGCTTATTCTGTGCAAGAAGAAGAAACACAACGTCGCGAAACTACAGAGTATGCGCATCTTTCTATTGCTGGTCCTAGCAAGAAGAGCTTCAAAAAGTCAGCTGATAACAACAAACTTTCTGAGAAAACAAAAGAAGCTCTGATACCAATGTTAGAATTTCAGCAACTAAACATGATCTCTTTTGTCTAAGCATGATTACCTTAGCTTAAGTATGATTTGACACTACACTTAACATGTTTAGTAATCTCTACTTTATGCTGACTTTCTTGTATGTTTTGGATCTTCTATTCTGTAACTAGATAGCTCTCAATCATAACATGACATAGTTAGGTACATACCTTAGATTATAAGATAGATATGATGTTAACTGAAAACAATGAAATCTGTAGAACCAGGGAACTTTCCTTGCTTAGTAAACTTCCAATGACAAAGTCTTAGATTTTACGTTTCCAATGTAAAAGAATAAAACTGAAACTCATATGTATACTACATACACAATTTATGAAACATAAATCGAAAATAGTATAATTATGCATTCACACATGAGTTTAATCATATTTACTTATAATTTATTGATATTGATAAAAGCATCCCACATGGTTAGATCTGAAACCTGCACATCATCATAAGAGATATACATATATAAGATCGTAAATATTAGGGTTTGATCAAAACCGAAATAATATATCATAAACCGAAACCAAATCAAAAGAATTAATCATTCAGATCAAGCAACGGAATCGAAACTATCAAATGAATGACAAACAAAGAATTTAATTAAAAAAAATAATTATTCATATTATTGATAGTTGAATAAAATTTACATAAACATTGAAATAAACTAACAATTGATTAGTTTATTCATACAAAATGCATAAAATAAGACTCGAATCTCATAAGTCTTTCTAATGAATGAATCTTATTCCTTCATATTCTCAGCACTTGATGAAGGTAGATTAAAATTTTTAGTCTTGAGTTTGTGGATTTTGTGGTAACTAGGGGTGTTCATGGTCGGTTTTGGTTCGGTTTCAAGCCAAACCAAAACCGAAACCAATACTATCGGTTTCTAAAAATTGAAACCAAACCAATCCATTAACCATTGGTTAGGTTTCCAAATGGTTCCAGCCGGTTTCGGTTTTTCCCAGTGGTTTTTGGTTAACCAATAATTATGTCAAAAAAAAAAAAAAAAAATACACTAATTTCTGAAAAAAAATAGTATTGGTTTACAAAAATTTACATACAAAAAATAAATAAAAAGAATATCAAGAGTAGTTAAAGCTTACTCTAAATCTAGAGATCAAAAGAAGATTTAACTAATGGCAGAGATATCTCTAATGAAAATTTAATCAATGATTTTTTTTTATCAATATTCGGTTAACCATTGGTTATTGGTTCGGTTTCTCTATCATACCAAAACCAAACCATTAATCTCGGTTTTCATCTTTTCTAAACCAAAACCAACCATTAGTTAATGGTTCGGTTCGGTTTCCCCCTAATCGGTTTGGTTTGGTTCGGTTTCTCGGTTAACCAGTAACCATGAACACCCCTAGTGGTAACATTTCAGTTTTTGTTGTTGGCGGTGTTGATGGGGCGACGAAAATTATGATTGAGAATTGAGATGAATCTGATAAGGCGGTAGAGTTTTTCTTACCAGAACATAAGCATCAACAACAGACACAGAGGAGGAAAAGAGAAGCAAAATGGGAGTTATCATTTTTGGGGGGGCCTTGGTAGTGAAAACGTAATAATTTAAGGGGTGCACAAAAAATAAACCAAGTCAAATAGTTAGACACGTCACCATCTAACCGAGTCAACGCGGGTCAACATTGGTCTTTAGACCAAATGCAAAGGCTGGACAAATGTTAGACAAACCCAGTTTTTGGTCAAAACCTGAGTCCCAAAAACCAAATACCTTTTGTTAAATTGAGTTGTATTATATATTGGGTTGAAAAAGTTATGTTTTCTATGCACCATATACTAAAATTCATTTTCTATTGTTGATGGTGGTCTTTAAACAAGGGGTAAAATCGTAAATCCCCATGACCTAGTGTTACCCGCAACACATTAACTAAGAGCATTTAACTCAGGTGTAAATAATTAATAAGGGTATTTTTTCAAAATACCAGATTAGGGTTTTCAACACGGAACCCTAATTCCAAAACCAAGCCGCATACTGCGCACCATGGCAACAATGCCAAACCAAGCCGCACCCTACGCACCATGGCAACAATGCCAAACCAAGCCGCACCCTGCGCATCATGGCAGCAATGCCAAACCAAGTCGCATACTGCGCACCATGGCAACAATGCCAAACCAAGCCGCACCCTGCGCACCATGGCAACAATGCCAAACCAAGCCGCACCCGCGCATCATGCAAAGCAATGCCAAACCAAGCCGCATATCGCGCACCATGGCAACAATGCCAAACCAAGCCGCACCCTGCGCACCATGGCAACAATGCCAAACCAAGCCGCACCACTCGCGCACCATGGCAACAATGCCAAACCAAGCCGCACCCGCGCACCATGGCAACAATGCCAAACCAAGCCGCACCCGGCGCACCATGGCAACAATGCCAAACCAAGACGCATATGCGCACCATGGCAACAATGCCAAACCAAGCCGCACACCATGGCAACCAATGCCAAACGCGCACCATGGCAACAATGCCAAACCAAGCCGCATATCGCCGCGCCATGGCAACAATGCCAAACCAAGCCGCACCCCGCGCACCATGGCAAGCCAATGCCAAGCCGCTATGCCTTTGGCCCACGCCAAATATAGCGCCCTAGGCTTGCAAGACTTGCAACTAGGTCAACATGGCCACACGTGCCATTGGCACATGCCAACACGTGTCGCAAGCCATATTTCCAAGCCGCTATGCCTTTGGCCCACGCCAAATATAGCGCCCTAGGCTTGCAACTAGGTCAACATGGCCGCACTTGCCATTGGCACATGCCAACACGTGTCGCAAGCCATATTTCCAAGCCGATATGCCTTTGGCCCACGCCAAATATAGCGCCCTAGGCTTGCAAGACTTGCAACTAGGTCAACATGGCTGCATGTGCCATTGGCACATGCCAACACGTGTCGCAAGACATATTTCCAAGCCGCTATGCCTTTGGCCCACGCCAAATATAGCGCCCTAGGCTGGCAAGACTTGCAACTAGGTCAACATGGCCGCACGTGCCATTGGCACATGCCAACACGTGTCGCAAGCCATATTTCCAAGCCGCTATGCCTTTGGCCCACGCCAAATATAGCGCCCTAGGCTTGCAAGACTTGCAACTAGGTCAACATGGCCGCACGTGCCATTGGCACATGCCAACACGTGTCGCAAGCCATATTTCCAAGCCGCTATGCCTTTGGCCCACGCCAAATATAGCGCCCTAGGCTTGCAAGACTTGAAACTAGGTCAACATGGCCGCACGTGCCATTGGCACATGCCAACACGTGTCGCAAGCCATATTTCCTAGCCGCTATGCCTTTGGCCCACGCCAAATATAGCGCCCTAGGCTTGCAAGACTTGCAACTAGGTCAACATGGCCGCACGTGCCATTGGCACATGCCAACACGTGTCGCAAGCCATATTTCCAAGCCGCTATGCCTTTGGCCCACGCCAAATATAGCGCCCTAGGCTTGCAAGACTTGCAACTAGGTCAACATGGCCGCACGTGCCATTGGCACATGCCGACACGTGTCGCAAGCCATATTTCCAAGCCGCTATGCCTTTGGCCCACGCCAAATATAGCGCCCTAGGCTTGCAAGACTTGCAACTAGGTCAACATGGCCGCACGTGGCATTGGCACATGCCAAACACACACGCTGGTAGCCTAACTTGCAAACCGTGCAACCTACCACCAAGGCATTCCGCACATGCCATTGGCACATGCCAAACACACACGCTGGTAACCTAACTTGCAAACCGTGCAACCTACCACCAAGGCATTCCGCACATGCCATTGGCACATGCCAAACACACACGCCGGTAGCCTAACTTGCAAACCGTGCAACCTACCACCAAGGCATTCCGCACATGCCATTGGCACATGCCACACGCGCCACTAGCAGCGCCACTTGCACTCAAGATGCAACCAACACTCGAGACATCAACACAAACTGGGGGATGCTTCTTTAGGGTTTTGGTTTGGCGGTCACTGACATGCGGCGTACACTACGCTCACATTAAGAAAGCGTGAAAAGGAATAAAGCGGTCAAATAAAAGAGGAAATAATGGTGAAAAACGTTTTCACCCATTAAACCATACGGTTACCACCTCCTCCCATTATTTCACCCTTTACTCTCTTCCTTCATTTGGCCAGGTTACGTTTCAATCTCGACTTGTATAAATAGGTCTTACCTATTTCCCCCAGACACAAGTCTCGGTCAGGAGAAAAACACTACACTCTCAGAAAGGCAACTTCGCAAGCTCTCCCAAAAAGCTTTCATCTCTTGCAAGCTTCCTAAGCTTTCACTTTCTGATACAAGTCGAGATACTACTCTCCTCAACACCTTTCTTTGCTTCCCCCCCAAATCAACCCTTCTCCTCCACTTTGTGACCGAAGCAAGTCTGGAACGGCCATTTCTTGGTTTAGGCCGGACTTGTACAGATTGATCTCTCGAATCTATAAAGTGCTCACGTGCAGCATATTTGTTTAGGGTTTGAACAAGTTTCTCACTCACCTATCAAAATTACCGAAATCAGCAGAAACGATTTTTACCCATAAACAATTGGCGACCACAGTGGGAGGATTGATCTATCGGTTACAATACCAACTCCGACTCCTGATTTCGTTTCCCGAACATCAAATCCCAACATGGTGGAACTCAGGTCCGGAGTGGCTGCCGAGAACACCAGCACAGAACGCACTCCCGATGTTAGCGTCTCTCCCAATAACGTTGTTACGTCACCAGCCGATAACAGCAACATCGAATGCCCTCCCTCAAGTGTAACACCGCCAATCACCAGGGCCAGAGCCGCTGCCTCCTCTAGCGTCTCTGCACAACCCTCTAATCACGGCAACGAGAATATCTCTTCGGTGTCACGCCCCGGTCACCGAGCTAGGGCCGCCACCACGACCCCGAATACTTCTTCCAAAGCATGGCGCCTCCGACAACTAAGGCTCCAATTACCCGCCGACGGGACGAGAGACCGGAGGGACCGAGGAAGTCGTCCTTACGTCACCATCGTCGATTTGATGGAACGACAGGAGACGCTCGCGAGCCCAGGACAGGACATGGTTTCAACACAGAAGGAGGTGCTCACCTTTCTCAAAACCCTGACAGAGCGACTACCCCGTGAGTCGCATCCTCAAAACCTCGGCAGGGCACTCCTCCACGGATGAAGAAACTCGCACTAGAATCCCGTTGGAGAGAAATCAACCACCCAACTTCGTCACGAGAGAAGATTTGGAACAACTCCTACGCGACCGAATCAAGCATGATGAGTTGGATGTACATCATCACCAACCCCCTTACCCATCCGAAATACAGAGAATCCCTCTCCCAAGGGGGTACTCTTCTCCTCAATTTACCCTGTACGATGGTTAGGGAATACACGCGAACATGTTTCTCGTTTCCTGGAATCCTTGGGTGAACATGAATATAATCACGTTCTTCGTTTAAGGGAATTTTCAAAATCACTTACCGGAAGGGCGTATACATGGTACAACAGCATTCTCAACTAGAGTAGCATGGTCACCGCGTTTTACAGGAAGTATTTCTTCGTGTCTGAACAAGTTACCTTTTCAGACCTCGGGAGAATGTACCAGTGGGATAACGAACATCCGAATGATTTCGTCAAAAGGTTCAGGGTTCAAGCACTCAACTGTCACGACCCAAACGTGACCGAGCAACAATTGGTAAACGCATGCATCAATGGTATGGTCCCAATCTACGCGCCCTGCTAGAAAACTTGCGTTTCCAAACGTTCTCCGAACTCCATGAGGCCGCCAGACGATCTGCAACAACAGCACCAGCATTACTGGAAAGGACTAGGCCAACTCGAACTGAAGACGCGCGTGAAACTCGCGGGAGTAGATGCCTCATCAGCAAACAATTTAATGCCGGCTCATCCTCCGTGAACATAGTGAACGAAAGAGGAAAAAGCAAAGCCACAACTACGGGCCACCCATTAAAACGTGAAGCGCAGAGCACCCTTGGGAACCCTCACCACGGAAGATCGTCGCTAAAACTCCCGTGCAGCATCACGAGACCGAAGGAAATACCCTTGATTTCCCATTCCCCATCGAGGAAGTGATTGACCTCCTGGAAGCCTGGGTTCAAGATGATGTCATCAGACTGCCGCCGCTCAGACGTCCGCCAACTGAAGCTGAGATGGCGAACCCCAAATACTGTCATTATCACAGGTTCGTTCACCACCCGACTAGCGATTGCAACAGAGTAAAACATATTTTCAAAGAAAGGATAGAAGCAGGAGAACTCCAACTAGGAGACGAAAGAGTGCATCGAGACCCACTCCCCATAAGAAATTGCGGGTCCTCTGGGAATTCCGTGCATGAGACTGCGCAATCCATGATGCAACATATATGCGAAATTCTCTATCTTTCCAAGGTGCAGCGACAAGATATTTTCGCAGCTCTCAATCGTGTTGTGTCCGGCAAACGGCTTTTTCTCTCCTCGGCACCCACGCCAGGGGCCCAAGCTCCCCAAACGGGCGGAACCAAAAAGGAGAACTGGGGACTGCTAACCACGTCCCGTTTAAGAGGTAACAAATTTGACGACACGCTCATCGACACGACCTCCTACCACAACATCATTACTTTCAAGACACTAAAGGCAGCAGGATTTACAAAACAAGACGCTACCTATTCCCCGTTTGTAATTAAGGACTTGGGAGGAGAAGCTTTGAACGCGCATGGCTACATCAACTTAGAGATCGAGATGGGAGACGCTATAACACATAGCAAGTTCCACATTGTCAAAGAGCTAGATCATGACATGATTTTGGGACGCTTATGGGTGCTCGACAACAAAGCGTCCTTTGGACGTACACCTCTCGCCGACATCCACGCCCGAAGGGATTCCCAACAAATCGTCCCACGGTTTATCGCATCAACGAGCTATTGAAGGAACCCAAGCATCCGGAGAGGACCCGTTGGCGCTAGCCCATGATTTTCAAATGCAAGTAAGTCTGACCAAGCAACCTTTTCTGCAACCAGCCTTTTCTTCCCCCATTCTGTCATGGGGACTCGGCGCAACAACCGGCACGAACGTTGTCAAAAAATGTGAATGGGGAGCTGGACCATTCGAATACTTTGCAAGAATCTTGGAAGCTTCTAGCGAAACCAACGAAGCCAAGGCTCAAGTGGTTACACGACGTCTGAACCCGTTTTCAATCGGAGATGTAGTGGTTAAAGAAAGCTCGTTTCAAGTTGGGAGGATGACAGTAAAGATGGATTTGCCCGAGGAAGGTGAAGGCGAGCTGTACCTGGTTGCGGATACCCTTTTGGGAAGATATTGCAAGCTCATCAATACCGACACAACGGAAGGCGTGATAGTTCACTCGCGATGGCTCAAGGAATCCAATCCCTAAAATGCTGTACTTCCCAATCACTCCCTTTTTCAGTACTTCCTTTAAACCATTCCTCTTAATAGCTGTACTTCCCCAGGATGAATACACCGCTTGTATTTTTCCCTGGAGATCTCCCCTTTTATCAAAAAATAAAAAAATAAAATAAAATAAAATAAATATATCTCTTCCCGAGCGAATCCTTCAGATATCAGAAGAATACATCAGAAGAACCCAGAAAACCATTGCAGAGCCATCATGCCACAACCTCTTTCAAAAATATACATATATGAAGCAAAATGTTTACTGATGAAGAAGAAGGGAAAGATGTGTTTACAAAAAAAAAACATCAGGGAACTAAGCAGCTAACAGAAAAACGAAAGGAGAAACTAGCCCTCGAAGGATGGAGCGCAAGTCCCTTCGGGCGAAGCTATCTTTAAGCATTTCCCCCAGCAATCCTTCGGGCAACAAAGGTTCCATTCAGCGGTTTTAGCAGCGGAAACCTCAACATCCCATCCCGAAGCAGCCACAGCAGCAGCAGTGTCCTCCCCGACAACTATTCCAGCATACGCCACCATGACCCCTCCGGTATCATCAATGAAACCTTTGGCATCAACTTCAAAGGCTGTCTCGCTTCTATCATATACTCCTTCGAAAGTTTTCTCATCGACACTTCGAAGGAAGTTTTTTGATTCATCCACATCAAAATCAAGAATCATGGCGCTCTCCTCCGCGTCCACTGAACCCAAGAGAGTCCGAACATGCACCTGTTCTTCGTGAGGATAGATGGAAGGGAGGTCCTTAATAATTTCGTCAGCTTCATGGAACAAAGATTCAACCCCAACCAATACCTCCTCAAGAGAAGAAGATCGAGCTCCACCAATTCTGAAGTCCTTTTCCAAAAAGTTAAAGGCACGGCCGTCTCTGGAAGATCCCATCATACACTGCAAGAAATGGAAAAATGGTCAAGTTCCATCCTGCCTATGCACATGTAAAAAGAGGATAGCGTGAAAAAAAAAAAAAAGAAGAAGAAAACGCACCGGCAAAGCAAAGTAAAAGGGGAATCAACAGGAAGAACCCCTTCTCAAACAAGGGAGACGATACATTCGCGATTGGGTATGAATACGGAACCTTAAAAAAAGGAAAGGGAGCAATGAAGGACATAACGCTTCTAGATTTTTGGCATGGATGATGCCCTAATTGAAGCCGCACGTGAAGGAAAGCAAGATAAGGAAACTTCGCTATTTGAAGAAACACCTACTCCCTCCTTGTTTACATCGGTCACGCCTGCAAGCACGCAAGATTTCTACACTTTGCGCCGGCCCCACCAATTGCGCCGACCTCCCAATGGCCGCCCAAGTTACGCCTGCAAGCACGCAAGACTTCTACACTTTGCGCCGGTCCCACCAGCTAGCACACTCAGTTTCCCAACTCACGTCAACTTCCCAACGTCGCCCAAGCTGCACCAGCCCCACTAATTATGCCAGCCTCCCGATTTGTGCAAAACTACCAGAGGCAAAGATTCCAAATCCTATTTATAAAAGGTCAGACAAGCCTCCTTCAATTTTCTTTACGGTTTGCTGTTAATAGTTTGTCACCATCTTATGCTTACCTCGCAACAAAGCCCCTGTTCCGAGCTAAGCAGGGGACTTAATGTTGATGGTGGTCTTTAAACAAGGGGTAAAATCGTAAATCCCCATGACCTAGTGTTACCCGCAACACATTAACTAAGAGCATTTAACTCAGGTGTAAATAATTAATAGGGGTATTTTTTCAAAATACCAGATTAGGGTTTTTTTTCAAACACGTAACCCTAATTCCAAAACCAAGCCGCATACTGCGCACCATGGCAACAATGCCAAACCAAGCCGCACCCTGCGCACCATGGCAACAATGCCAAACCAAGCCGCACCCTGGGCATCATGGCAGCAATGCCAAACCAAGCCGCATATTGCGCACCATGGCAACAATGCCAAACCAAGCCGCACCCTGAGCACCATGGCAACAATGCCAAACCAAGCCGCACCCTGCGCATCATGGCAGCAATGCCAAACCAAGCCGCATACTGCGCACCATGGCAACAATGCCAAACCAAGCCGCACCCTGCGCACCATGGCAACAATGCCAAACCAAGCCGCACCCGCGCACCATGGCAACAATGCCAAACCAAGCCGCACTCGCGCACCATGGCAACAATGCCAAACCAAGCCGCACCCTGCGCACCATGGCAACAATGCCAAACCAAGCCGCATACTGCGCACCATGGCAACAATGCCAAACCAAGCCGCACCCTGCGCACCATGGCAACAATGCCAAACCAAGCCGCATACTGCGCGCCATGGCAACAATGCCAAACCAAGCCGCACCCTGCGCACCATGGCAGCAATGCCAAGCCGCTATGCCTTTGGCCCACGCAAAATATAGCACCCTAGGCTTGCAAGACTTGCAACTAGGTCAACATGGCCACACGTGCCATTGGCACATGCCAACACGTGTCGCAAGCCATATTTCCAAGCCGCTATGCCTTTGGCCCATGCCAAATATAGCGCCCTAGGCGTGCAAGAATTGCAACTAGGTCAACATGGCCGCACGTGCCATTGGCACATGCCAACACGTGTCGCAAGCCATATTTCCAAGCCGCTATGCCTTTGGCCCACGCCAAATATAGCGCCCTAGGCTTGCAAGACTTGCAACTAGGTCAACATGGCTGCATGTGCCATTGGCACATGCCAACACGTGTCGCAAGCCATATTTCCAAGCCGCTATGCCTTTGGCCCACGCCAAATATAGCGCCCTAGGCTTGCAAGACTTGCAACTAGGTCAACATGGCCGCATGTGCCATTGGCACATGCCAACACGTGTCGCAAGCCATATTTCCAAGCCGCTATGCCTTTGGCCCACGCCAAATATAGCGCCCTAGGCTTGCAAGACTTGCAACTAGGTCAACATGGCCGCACGTGCCATTGGCACATGCCAACACGTATTGCAAGCCATATTTCCAAGCCGCTATGCCTTTGGCCCACGCCAAATATAGCGCCCTAGGCTTGCAAGACTTGCAACTAGGTCAACATGGCCGCACGTGCCATTGGCACATGCCAACACGTGTCGCAAGCCATATTTCCAAGCCGCTATGCCTTTGGCCCACGCCAAATATATCGCCCTAGGCTTGCAAGACTTGCAACTAGGTCAACATGGTCGCACGTGCCATTGGCACATGCCAACACGTGTCGCAAGCCATATTTCCAAGCCGCTATTCCTTTGGCCCACGCCAAATATAGCGCCCTAGGCTTGCAAGACTTGCAACTAGGTCAACATGGCCGCACGTGCCATTGGCACATGCCGACACGTGTCGCAAGCCATATTTCCAAGCCGCTATGCCTTTGGCCCACACCAAATATAGCGCCTAGGCTTGCAAGACTTGCAACAGGTCAACATGGCCGCACGTGCCATTGGCACATGCCAAACACACACGCTTGCAAGACTTGGTAGCCTAACTTGCAAACCGTGCAACTTACCACCAAGGCATTCCGCACATGCCATTGGCACATGCCAAACACACACGCTGGTAACCTAACTTGCAAACCGTGCAACCTACCACCAAGGCATTCCGCACATGCCATTGGCACATGCCAAACACACACGCTGGTAGCCTAACTTGCAAATCGTGCAACCTACCACCAAGGCATTCCGCACATGCCATTGGCACATGCCACACGCGCCACTAGCAGCGCCACTTGCACTCAAGATGCAACCAACGCTCGAGACATCAACACAAACTGGGGGATGCTTCTTTAGGGTTTTGGTTTGGCGGTCACAACATGCAGCGTACACTACACTCACATTGAGAAAGCGTGAAAAGGAATAAAGCGGTCAAATAAAAGAGGAAATAATGGTGAAAAAACGTTTTCACCCATTAAACCATACGGTTACCACCTCCTCCCATTATTTCACCCTTTACTCTCTTCCTTCATGAGGCCAGGGTACGTTTCAATATCGACTTGTATAAATAGGTCTTACCTATTTCCACCAGACACAAGTCTCGGTCAGGAGAAAAACACTACACTCTCAGAAAGGCAACTTTGCAAGCTCTCCCAAAAAGCTTTCATCTCTTGCAAGCTTCCTAAGCTTTCACTTTCTGATACAAGTCGAGATACTACTCTCCTCAACACCTTTCTTTGCTTCCCTCCCCAAATCAACCCTTCTCCTCCACTTTGTGACCGAAGCAAGTCCGGGAACGACCATTTCTTGGTTTAGGCCGGACTTGTACAGATTGATCTCTCGAATCTATAAAGTGCTCACGTGCAACACATTTGTTTAGGGTTTGAACCAGTTTCTCAATCACCTACCGAAATTACCGAAATCAGCAGAAACGATTTTTACCCATAAACATCTATAAAATGAGTTTATAGAATGTTTTATGAGGTATGTTTTAAATTAACGATGACCAAGAAATAAGATTCTTGCCACTGTGCCTCGTGTCAAAAGACGTCCGCCATTATAATGACCATTTCTTCAATAAATATAAGAAGGGGCATCCATCATATCCCTGTTTCCTGTATTGCAACCTGAATACCCTTCCTGCCATGGCTTGCTAGTGCTCATGCAACATGATCATTACTAGAAGCAGAAGAGGTGACTTTCAGTTTCTTATTTACACACTTGTTGGTGCCAAAATTTTGTATAATGTGTTGAGTATTGGCCCTATTTTATCCAGATTCGGATAAATTGGCGAATCAGATGATCAAACCTAATTCTGTAATTTTCATGTTCGGGTAACTTAGCAAAATGGATGACTGAAACATTTGAAATCCGTTCCCTAAAGTATCCATGGCACTTATTACAAATAGTTCAAACAAATAAGTGTTATAAAGTGGTAACTGTTAGCTGTCACCGAATATTTAAGTGACAGAAATATTTGTCTCAAATGCTTCTTAAGAAAATCAACCGTGAAGAAAAAAGTTTGGTCATCAATTTAATCAAATGCTCTAAATCCCAAAACTAAAGATTAGGTTCGGTCATCAATCAAAATTACAAAAACTAAAATAAAATTAGACTAATTATATCAGATGCTCTGAATCTAACAATAATGAAAAAAAATTTTATTGTTGATAGTGTTTTTCATGTTAATGGAAAAAAAAATATGATTTTTCTTTTTCGATCAAGACTTGTTTGTGTTTTGATATTTTAGCTCGGTATATTAGAATTGTTATCATCACGATCTCATCATTGGATCTATCCATCAACTAAAAAAGATGATTATTTTCAATCGAAATCTTTTTGATGTTCTTGATTGTTTGGATTGATCTTTTAAGAAATATATTCATCACTGAATCTAGTCATTAATTTCTTAAATTTGTTCACCTTCTTATTAAAATACCAAACATTATTAACTTTTTAATCATACACCTAGAATAAAAAGATAAATTTTCCGGTCACATGATCTAAGCGAGCTTTTTTTTTTTTTTTGATAAGGTGTTCGAAACAAAAAAAACTAAACAACTCCGACCGTTCTCGGGTAAGACACACCCTAAATGTTAGCAACAAGATTATTACTTATTACATCAGGTGGATTACTAATCACTGCCCCTCTAAAATTCTCTCTGAAGCATTTTTTCGACAAAGTGTCAGCGACAAAATTTAATTCTCTGTATTGATGAACGAAAACAAGATCTTCAAATTTCTCCCTTAGATATGTAATGTCTTGGACAATTCCTTTGAGGTACCATGGTGGATCAATTTCTCCCTTACACAGCTGAATGGTATAGGATGAGTCACACTCAACTTCGAGTTTCCTGATTCCTAGCTGGACAGCTAGCTGCAGACCTTCTCTTGCCGACCAGACTTCAGCAACATTGCTCCTATTCTGAAAAATATATTTTGCATAGCCTCCCAAAAAATAGCCAGAATCATCCCTAACCACCCGACCAATTCTTGCATGTAGAGAGTTAGTAGAGGCTCCATCTGTATTCAACTTATGATAACCTGGTTTAGGAAAATTCCACTTGACTAAAATTTCACACCAACGTTTATATCTCTCTTCTTTATGTATGACAGTGAAATAATACTCTCTGGATTTCCTAATAGCCAAAGCTAAAGTTTTAAGAGCAACAAACCTTTCATTATCATGATTCAACCTATTTCTACTATTCCAAATGCTCCATAACACAAATGGGATAATATGGCACCATTTAATACTGCCAACATATCCATTTATAGACAGCATGAATTTTAAATACGAAGGTGGCATTACATCCAAATCAAACCTTAACCCTGTCATATCATATAACTTCTTCCAAATAGGGGAAACTAAAGAGCAATTAAAAAACAAATGATAAACAATTTCAAAATCACAATTACAAAAGGAACAACCAAGACTAGAAGCAATACCTTTCCTGTAAAGAGACTCATTAAGATTAAGTTTATTGTGGCCTAATTTCCACAAAAAGAATTTGATTTTCTGTGGGCAATTAATACTCCACAAAAATTTCTAGTCAGCATTGGTATTCTCAGTACCAACCCTCCCAGAAAGAAGATATTTGTAAGCCCCTTTAACACTTACCTTTCCATCCTTCCCATAGGCCCACACCCTTTTATCACACCTATCACCACTGGAGGGAATCAGAACAAAATATATTCTTTTTTCCACAGCTGACAGATCCCATTGTCTCATATTTGGGTTGATAACATCTTTAACATTAAGAGAAGGGACATTATCACCCTCCATATTGGTGATAGCAGACAATGCACTAGTACAACTATGGCTTTTCGTCATGGCTTCCCTTGTCACGGTAGTTACTATAAACGAGATTAAAGTTTTGTTTGTCCCGGTTAAATGTGTAATCGTGACCACTTCGTATCTTTAGACACGTGCATGGTCGCCGCCAATATCCTTTCTTCAAATATCCTTTGTCTTAATGTCTCTAGTGTTTCATTCTCCTCATCTCCATGAATTATTCCTCCTTCTACTCGCCTCAATTGTTGTGTTTCTTCAACTTCCTCTATTGAGTCCGTCCTCCAAGTGTGTACACTGACTCTATCATAGTCGATATTTCCATCTTTTATTGGTGCATGCTGAATTGGGAGTTGAATTCGTTCTTCTCCATCGTTTCTTGTTCCCATCCTAGAAGATTCTCCCATTTCCTTTCTCCTCCTTCCTGCAATTCTTGTGTTTCTTCTTACCATCTTTTCAATTTTAATGATCTCTTACAAATTCCACAAGTTCTTCACCAATTTTTCCAAACTTTCTTCAAATCTCTTAAGATCAACTCTCTCTGTTTCTAGCGCCAATATGTAGTTGCAGGATTTCCCACAACTACACCCCTACAAGATTACTCAATAATCCAATCCAATCTCACAATCAATTATCAAAGTTTTATTTATTTCTCCACAAAACCTTACAAGAATAATAAGCGTACAAAGAAATTAGAATAGCTCTAGACTTTCTCTCTCCTATTTGTTCTCTCCAACTTCTCTCAAAAAAGATCTCCCTCTCTCTAGTCTGCTTGGTCCTTTATATAGGATATTACATAGTGGATGACAGCTAAGTCAACCTTTATTTTCGGATCTGGTCTACGTCATCCTCGCAAGCTTATAAGGGTTTTCTTCGCAAGTTAACTTCAATCTCGCAAAGTCTTCACACTTTCCTCATGATTAGGCTGACGTCATTCGCTACATCACTTCTCTAACATTCTGCGATGGCCTTCACTGAGACATAATTGTTGAGACATAACTGTTGTGAGATTCTGTTCCTACAACATCGGCCTCTGTATCTTTGTTCATCTGTCTTTTTGCTTTCTAACTCTTAAGAAGTATGGCCGGGGTTTGCTCAAATAGAGATAATCCTGCCATTTCATGATGCCACCGAGTTGATCAACTATGTTTTTCCTTCGTGTCAAGCGGACAGATACTTATCTTCATATATTTTTTTAGCGATTTGATTCATCAGCTTCTATTAATCTAGTTTTGTAATGAAACAGACTTTGAAATTGTTTTTACAGAGAATTTTTTTATATTGTTAATAAAGGAAGCTCTGTAACATGTTTGTTGTTTGCAGTTGTCACAGTGGTAAAGTCACTGGGATACCAGTGACCTGAGTCCGAAGCTCTCCGGCACAAATTCTTTACCGATCAAAAAGAAAGAAAAAAATGTTTGTAGTTGGTAGTCGATTGTGTATTGTGTTACTCCTACTAGTCATCTTTAATATGGTATTCCAGTGCATGAATGAAGGTTCTTCTGTGTGGTGGGGTTAGCTTTTTTTACAAAAGCAAATCTATACACTAAAGTGAGAAAAGAACAATATACAGAAGTGTGGAAATCAGATTGCTGCAAGTGCACTGATTCCCATTTAAATGGAAATATTTGGATTACATCTAAAATCAGTAAATTTCCAAAAAAATGCTCCAAAACATTTCTTGCATCTCCAAACTAAATCAAAGCAGCTGACAACCGTCTAAGGCTCCACCCCGTTCCACTTTAGAATCTTTAATGGAGTAGTTCCACCCACTAATCCTAGCTAATAAATCATGCAGGAAACGAACAATCAAATATTAAATGTAGCAATGAAATTCACATTTATCCTAGCTTAACCATGAGCGTGTTCGCTCACTAGTCTATTTCCCTTTCCCAAAACGTGCATGGGACATGCACAAAGAATCATAATACAGATATGAAGGTTGAAATTAACCTGTGATTAATCGAGATTAAAGCTTTAAAGTTTTAAATACCCATAACCCATCTACCACTTGAAATAACTCGTCAGAAATTAAAGGTTGAAACTCACCTGTGATCAACTGAGATATCTCTCTGAGCTCTAAAATATCAACAGGACAGAAGAAGAAGAAGAACAAGAACGAGGTGGATAATATTTCTTCTTTGCTACTTCTCTTAACATCCTCTCCTCTTTTCTTTTTGCTTCTAATAAAAATCTCATCTTCCTCCTCAGGAAATCAAAATTCTCCTTTCAATTTAAGAAAAGAAAACAAGGAGGTGGATATGGACACGAGGATTGTTAACTTCATATTAAGGATGCTGCAGCTGGCGTTTTCATGTGCCGCAGTTGCTTTGATGACAACAGACGACGATGCATATGAATGCGTTGCATTCAGGTAGTCATGGCCTCCTTCACTGTTAACTACTTTCCATAATTAGATGTTGAATCTTTGTATAAGAGAACTTGAATCTTTAATGCGAAAAAAAAGAAGAAGATTATAATGGTAAAATGCCTACACCCAAATAATATAGAAGTAAACCATTTTCTTCTCGATTTTCCTCGGTTTTTTTTTTTTTTTTTTTTTTTTTTTTTTTATCAAGCAGAAGAATCTTTATTTAATGACTTTCTCCGATAACATTCCAACAATTGTCAATGTACGTTGACTTGGTCAAATGGCTAGACATACGTTAGATGGGGCAATATTTCTGAAGTTTGTTTCGACATCATCAACAACTTCAGGTTAATTTGCAAGGATCCATACCCAAATTTTGAGACTCATGTATATAACATATTGTTGAGTTTTATACACCCTCCGTTTCTGCGAAAGAGATACTTTCATTTTTTTCATTTTGGCCTATTTTTAGGCTAAAATGAAAAAGTGAAAGTATCACTTTTCCTAAAACAGATGGAGTATTATTGTACTCAGGTTTGCTTTATTTAACCCTCTTCATTGTGACAGCTATTTACTAGTGACAATGAGCCTCATGGTACCATGGAGTTTGACTCTGGGGATTGCACAAGGATTTTCGGATCTTACTGGATATCCGCTTTTTCAACCTAGAATAATGAAAATGGCGATCATTATTGGAGATGCGGTAAGTACCCTTACCTCTGTAAAATTTAAATGCTAATTTCATTGTATTGTTTATTAACTAAACGAAACTGCATCTTAATTAATTTGTTAATTGCCTGCAGGTTCTTTCATTTATGTCACTAGCAGCCGCATGTTCAGCCGCAGCGGTGATCGACTATGTGCCAGAATTGAAGGGTACTAGCAGATATCATCTGGCAGCCGCATTGGCATTTTTTACCTGGGTTCCCGCGGCCACATCAGCTCTTATGAATTTATGGTTGTTCTATTCTGTACAAAATCACCAGTTTAATTAATCACCCATTTTAGAATAAGAATGGTCTATTAAGTATGTAATTAGATCAAATTTTTTTATCATTTTATGTTCATGCTTTGTGCTCCAATGTGTAAAACTTGCAATATCTATTCTGGTTAATGTGTAAAAAACATTTCTGGTTAATGTCTAATACTTCTTCAGTTCTTCATTCTAGTGCCGTGCCGGTAGCATGAGCATGTAAACCAACAGGAGCATCAATGTAGCTCCACACTAATTAGTTCGGCAAAGAAAGAAAAGGAAAAAGAACTAGAATGTTAAATACAACTCTTATAGGGGCCAAAATATCTGCCAAGTATGGGCTTGTTTATTTATTCACAAAATTGGTTAAAAAGACCAAAATCAATAAATTCTGGGTGAAAAAGACATCTAGATTTTGATACTGTTTAAATGGACAAAAATACAAAAATAGTCAGGATGTAAACAGTTTCATCCTACCTATTTTCAAATATTTTTTCTTTTTTCAATTTACATCAGGATGCATCCAGTTTCATCCTTGTTATTTTTTAAGTTTAAGTCAGGATGAATCCAGTTTCATCCTTGCTAAATTTTTTTTGTCCATTTTACCCATACTAATTTTTACTCGTCCATTTGAACCAGGTTTTAAAAATATTTGGACAAATGACCCATTTTCCGTTGTTTATTTGTGCACTGCAACGACATTTGATGATTGCCGGGCCATTCTTCAACCCGTGAACCAAAAACATTACAAGCCTACAAAGCCCTTTCAACACCCTAATCAGTGAGGACCTAGGTTAAATCCCAAACATTTGTAACCGTTGGATCACCAATGGATCTCTTCATACCCTAAAAGTATAAGGCTGAGTTTGGTAATGCTTATTTTTTTTCAAAAGCACTTTTAAAACGTATATATGTCAATAAATTTTGAAGTTGGTGTTTGGTAAAAAAAAAAAACAAAGTGCTTTTTATCCAAAGCACTTCCCAAATTCCTCAATTTTTAAAAGCTGGGGAGGAGGAGCTTTTAAAAGCTACAAAAGCATAAGCCGTGGTCCCACATAAATTTAATGCTTGATTTATCTTTTTTATCCATACTTTATTTTATAAATGACAAAAGTTACCCTTAAATTTATATACAATCAATTTTTTACTATTTCTTATATTGCATTATTTAAATATTATTATTTTTTATTATTTCAAACTATTTTATATACCATTTATTTAATTTGTCAACAGTGGAAATAAAAACAAATATTAAATAATTACTTAATTTTAGTTTCATTTTTTGCTTGAATAATTACTTAATTTGTCAACAGTAAAAATAAAAACAAATATTAAATAATTATTTAATTGTTAAGTAAAATAATTTCTTAAATCATAATGATAGTGGTAATTAGTATGAACATTAATATTATATAGTAAAAACATTAATTATTTTTAAACCCAATAAAATTGAATAAAACTACCACGAGTGATATGTCTGTTTTTGTCATTTGTTACAACAACAATGGTTGAATCTGAAATTTTACCAAACACATTTTGATTGCTTTTTTAATCGGCTTCAACTTTAATTAATATTTTACCAAACGTCTAATCGCTTTTTCTCACAAAGACAAAGACAACAACGCCATGAGAAAAGTGCTTTTACAAAAGCTGCAGCAATACCAAACTAAGCCTAAGTCATCCTAAGTCCTTTGCGATTTGGCTTCCGCGCCCGTTTCCATAAAACAAGTAAACAAAAATAATTTCTCTTCGGATCTCAATTTTTCAGTCCGAAAAGTTCTTCTTTCTCAATAACTAATGGGTTTTTCTTTCATTATGAAACTTCT
>JAJJWW010002941.1:0-70787 GCA_023531295.1 Papaver armeniacum
CGAACTCTAACAAAAAAAAAAAAAAAATCTTGTGAAATAGAAGACAAAGAACAGAGACACAAAATAGGGGAAGAAGAGGAGAGAGATTCTTATTAATATGTGTAGAATTACAATTGGTTAAGCCTCTTTTTATATAGATAGAAGACTTGGTTCCCAAGGTATGTAAACCCTAATCTTAGACACGAAGGGCATCTTAGTAAATAGATATTTGGTTTATAACAAAAAAAAAATTAACCGAATCGTATTATTTTTCCCACTATGTTGAGTTATGATTTAACCGAACTTCGCCTCTCTGTTAGAGTTGGTTCAAAAATTTCTAAAATTATCCGTAACCCGAACTCTACCCATATTACAAAAAGAAAAAAAAAAATCCAATGTAAGAATCGTGCTATTTTTTCCAACTATGTTGAGTTTTAATTTAACTGAACTTGTCCCACTATGTTCGGTTTGTTATAAAAATCTTGACAAACCGAACTCTTCACTAATTGCATACATGTGAGTTTGGTTAGATATGTTGTTGGAGTTAAAAGTTTGCGAACCAACCGAACATTACTCGTAAATCCTATAAACAAAGTTCTGTGAAATGTATGTCAACCGAACTACTAAAAACCTCCATTAACAATGAAGTTCTAGAACTGCGTGTTTGGAAAGGTAACCGATCTACATTTTGAGATGAGTTCTAGAACTGTTCTTCACATAAGGTAAATCCGAACAAGCCCAAATCTACTCTAAAAATTTACGAGTTTTGAAAATTTGAGCAATTCAACCAACATTATCTAAGTTTGAAGCATACTCGTACCCAAATACCCTTCCTCTCAGGTTGTGGTTGGTAAAATCCACCGTTTTTCATGTTTTCCTTCTTCATCTTCTCTAACTCTCTCAATAATTCTACTTCTTTAAAAAAAAAAAACCATCTGATTTTTTTAATCTCACTAATTATCTTTAACTTAATCATCTCACTAATCATTACACTAACTAATCATTACCCAAAATTAATCAGGAGGGTAATTTAGGTATTAATATAAATATCTAGATAAAAGGTGACCTAGATTTATTTCTAATGTCTTTCCCAAAATAAAACCATGGTCTCACAAAAAAAAATAACTATGGTCCCCAAAAAAACCTGGCGAGATTGGGGTATACTCAGATTAATTGGGGTATACCCAATTTCAAGGGGACATGGTGTGTCATTATTAAAAAGTGTGATTTTACTTTAATACCCTTGAACTAATTAAATCTTAAAATAAACCCATTTCTTAATTTCATTAACCCTAAAATTAAAAAAACTAACCAACTCTTAATCTTCTCTTCTTCTTCATCTTCATCTTCCATCAACCAAAGCTATATAAAAATCTTCAACTTTGATTTTCCAAAAAAATTGTTGACTCTACCAAATGAAAAGAAGACTATAAATGATGTTTAAACTCAAACCCATCATTGTGTTTTGTTATTTGATTGTTATATTAGGTTAGAAATCGAAAATTATGATTTCTCGTGTTTTGGCCGGCAAGGTCGTAACAAAGCATATCTTCCGACTTTTCATAACAACCATGGCTGGCGACTATAAATTTTTCAACAGCCTATAGATTTTTGAATACCTTGACGACTAATAAATTTTTATGGCATCTCCGTATGTCAAAAAAACAAGTCGGCAAGGTCGACGATGAAGATCATCTTAGGCCACTTTTGGCTAGGCAAGGTCGACGATGAAGACCTTACCGACTTTTCATACTTTCAATCGAAAGTGTTGATTTATTCTTTTGATTTTGAGTATGATTTCACATAAAAGATTTGCAATCCCCTTTTTAGAAGTATTTCGGTTGTGTGTTTCATTTTCGTTGCAAGAGATATTCTCAAAAAAAAAAAAAAAAAAAAAAAAATCATCCCACAAAGTTCAATCAAAAACAAAAATTTCATAACTTAAAATTCATAAGTTTTAATCTATTCAATCAATTTACACTTAATTAATTAATCTAATTAAAATTTTAGTGTTAATTAAGCGAGGGCAATTTTGTCATTTTGAAAATATTTGGTTAAGGGGTGAACTCTTTTACTTCAAAATGACCTTATTTTGTCTCATTGAGTATACCCCAATTAGTTTGGGTATACCCCAATCTCTCCGGGCAAAAAAAACGGATCTTCTTTTAGAAATTATTTTCTAAAGGCTATTTTTGCTTTTCTGCCCACCCTTAAAAACATTTGCCTCCCTATAGGTTATTTTCAGGCTAACCCATGTTTTGCATAGTATTTGCGTGTTTCCTTATAACCCAATGTAATGCAGAGATTTGAGTAGCAATCACATCAGTACCAAAGCATAAAACGCGGATTTTTGTCATGTTTTGCACAGTAAACACTCTTGAAAGTGTGTAATGTTCATTAACATTTTTCTCTTGATGAATAACTCCTTCAAAATGCGTTTGCTGGGCAAAAATTATTTACTCCCTCCGTCCCTAATATATAGGTAGAAAATTGGAATTCTCTTTGAATAAGAAATTTTTTAGTTTTTATAAATTCCTAACTGTACCTGATTTACCCTCATCAATTCAAATACATTTGTCTAGAAAATATGAAAAATGAATATGAATATATTAAAAAAATTTATCCCACTAAAGTATATTTAAAAAATGTAATTATTCTTGAAAATTGCTAAAGATATTAACAAAGTTTGTGAATATTATATTTTTTAATTAAGGTATATAGGGAAAAAAACACATTAAAAATAGATATTCGTCTATATATAAGTACTAAATTTTTTTACTTTTCCGCCTTTATAATAGGGACGGAGGGAGTACAAGTTTTGGATCTTTAACCAAATTGGGGTTATCTCGGTTTAGGAACTTCTAAAAATTGTGTTTCCCTAAAAGTTATATATATACTTGGGGCACTTTCGGGTTGTTTCCTATTTTAGATAATTTTCCTTTCTCTAGTCCTACTCGTATTCGACACTATCGAAGCCTATAAAAAGGCATAGGTATTGAAGAAGAGAACACACAATCTCAACATCCAACATTGAATATTTAGTGATTTCTTTTCTTAGTTCTTGGTTTGTCTAGTTTAGCTATTGCTTTTGTGAATCTTATTGAATGTCAAGTTATCAAGGGGATTCACATAGAGTACGGATGGGTTTAAAAGCGGTCCTAAGAAGATTTTGCCTTTGGGGTATATTAAACCCTGAGAAGAAGAAGAAGAACACAGAAAAATTGGATCCGAAAAGAGGAATACCTGATAAATTCCGGGATCCAGTTGAAAATCTTATGGTAGAATCAAAGAAACAAGAGCAGATTACTACCACCGAGGAAACAACAATGCAAACCAGAAAAGCCAGTAGTCCGGGAGCTGCTGATCAGAATGTCGATAGTGACCCAAAACATAAGCAGACGAAGACTTATAACTTTGTTTTGAACCTCGAGAAAATACCTATGGAATTCAAGGATCCACTTACATCAAAACCAATGGAAGATCCGGTTGTTCTTCCTTCAGGTGCTATAATGGATGGTGCGGTTATCCGAAACCATATTTCCAAGTTCCAAATTGATCCATTCACCGGAGATCATCTTACTGAAGATATGCTTGTCTCAGATGATAACCTCAGAGCAAGGATTCAAGAGTTCATTAGTGGCATGGATCCGAAGGACACTACTGGAGCTCAAAGCGATCCAGATGTTAAAAAATTTTATCATCCAAGACGAGCGGAATGGGATATAGATTTCAGCAATGTCGAAATACCTATGGAGTTCCGGGATGCACTTGAAAACACACTAATGAGAGAACCAGTTGTTCTTCCTTCGGGTCGCACAGTGGATCGTTTGGTTATCTATGATCATATTTGCGAGTCCCCTGTCGATCCATTTAGTGGAAGGTATCTTACTGAAGATATGCTTGTCCCAGATAATGATTTGGCAGAAAAGATTTCAAAGTTCGCTAGTTCTGTACGACAGGGAATGCAGATTGCAGAGTACCGCCAAAGGAAGAATGCAGACTGGCGGATCAGCCACAAGAGTGTGAGATGAAACGATGATTAGTCAGCTAACCAATATTCACGCATTAATTTACTTTGCCGGATTATGTTAATTTCATACTCCATCTGTTTTAAAAATAGACTGGTATATATCATGTGTAATTTGAACAAGTTATCTTTTATTGTCTTAAAACGGGGTAGTAATTTTACAAGTAAATAATAATGTCAGTGGTATATATACTGAATGTTCCAATCTCTCTATCTGGCTTTAATTGAATCGACGCCGGCACCACCATTATCCCGATCATCTTTAACATCATCCTTTAGCTTCTTCAAGTAACAGGGGCGGAGCCGAGAATCATGAGACGGGATGCAAAAATTTACTATTGGTGCAACCAAAAATTCTAGGGGTGCAAAAATGCAAAATTGGGCTTGTTTGTTAACAAAAAAATTTATAAGGCCTAAAATGGGCTTTGGAGCCAGCTGGGCAGGTGGTGCAAGTGCACCCATTGTAATGGGCTGGCTCCGCCCCTGAAGTAGTATCAGGGTTTCTTCCAGCTAGACAAAGTACATCTAAAGCAACAATAGTTAATCATGTATCTTTTTTTTTGAAAGGCAAAGGGCGATATATTTAAAAAGACTAATACTCATCAAAACAATGAGCAAAAGTCAAAAACATGAAAGAATACAAAATTTTAGCTGTTATCAGACACAGCTTCCCAATTACAAATTAGGGTGCTCAAGGAGTAACCCTCAAAAATCTTAGTATTCAAAGACCAATTATAAAGGGTGCATTTAACGAGACACTATTATCTCGGTTGAAACTTCTTCTTTTGTTTTTGTAGAGCCTCGTAATTGCGCTCCGTCCAAATAGTCCACCAGATTGCAAACGGCAAGATACCCCAAATCTTTTTTATCATTTTGCTGCTCTTCTTGTTAGACCATTCCCAAATATTAGATTTTATGCTCTCCGAAAATACCCATTTTACTCCAAAACTGTCTAGGAAATATTTCCATATCTTCCTAGTCTCCGAACAATGCAAGAAAAGATGGTTCTGAGTTTCCTGCTCAATATTACAGAACAAACATGTACTAGAGTTTACCTTACCCGCCTTTTCCATATAGTCTAGAGTTGGTGCTCCCTTATAACACAGACACCAAACTAAAAAAGCCACTTTGAGAGGTATTTTAGGATTCCAAACTTGTTTATGGGGAAAAACTAAGAAACCATCCACATCAATCGAAGCATAACAACTAGCAATTGAAAAATCGTGAAAAATTCCACTTTCTAGAATCATCCTCAACACTAACATGTTTGTATCAATGAAACCTTCCAGATGAAGTAAATTCACAACTTCTCCCATTTCATGTTCATTTAAGTTTCTCATAAAACTAAAATTCCAGGCCCCTCGGGTCTAAATCATATCTCAATCAAGAATTTTTGAAGTTCGATAACCTATCTGAGACATGGAAAACTATCCTTGAGTAGCCTCGCCAACCCACTTGTCAGACCAAAATAGTATACTTGTACCATTGTTCAATATGAGTGAAGTGTTTTCCTTGACATAAGCACTGGATTTAAGGATGCCGCCCAAAGACTATGGCCTTGTGCTTCGAAAAGAATTTGGAAAAAAGAATTAGAGTTACCTCCAAACTTCTCGTGGATCATTTTTCTCCATAAAGCGCGTCTCTCGTACCATATCTGTGATCCATTTTGGAATGTAGAGATTTATTAACCAACTTGATCTTTTTAATTCCAATTCCACCATGAGACTTAGAAATAATCGCCTTGGACCAAGATACCCAGCTTCTCTTCCTTGTAGTTGTCGAAGAACCCCAAAGAAAACTTCTCATTATCTTTTCTAACTCCTTTACCACGGACATAGGAATCTGAAACATAGATAGATAGTAAATCGGAAGACTTGCAATTACACTTGTTTATCAAGATAAGCGTATCCTTTAGATAAATATTTCCTTCTCCAAGTACTTAATTTTTGTTGGCATCTCTGAATAATTACATCCCATATTGCCTTACTTTTTGACTTACTGCCAAGAGGTATGCCCAAGTAGTTTATAGGAAAAGCTACTAATTTGCAGCCAAAAGAATCGTCACGGATTCTGTAAGATTTATGATCTCCAATACCAAAGAACAAGACTCTTCCTAAAATTAACTTTCAACGATGACTAATGAAAACCAAAAGAATGTTCTTCAAATTAGTTATTTGTTCTTCAGAGTCTTCAAGAAACACCATAAGATCGTCAGCAAACTGAAGGTGATTAATAACAGTACCATTATCTGCAACTTGAAAGCCTGAGAGAAGACCCGCAGAAGCAGCTTTTTTAATCATCTTTGATAGAATTTCAGCCACCATGATGAATAAAAAAGGGGATATAGGATCCCCCTGCCTAATTCCCTTATGGCTATTGAATAGTTTTGTTGCCTCTCCATTAATCAAGACAGCAAACCTAACACTAGAGATACACCATCTGATCCAACGCCTCCAAACATTTCCAAATCCAAACCTTTCCATTAATCATGTATCTGCTATTCAATTTAATCTACTTCTAATATTCAATGGTCTTTCCTTATCAAGGTTTTAAAGAGGCCACGGGTGTCCAATACCAGATCACTCTAGGGGTTTTTGTGGGCCTTTTTTGTTTTGTTTTTTTTCCAAATCCAATGTAACTTCAATTTTCTTTTAAAAAATCTTGTCGCTCTTTCGTTTGGACTAACAATTTTTATTTTACGTATCATGTGTGAAAATAGCAGCCAATGGGAGATTTTGAATGTCCAAGACCTACAAAGCCACAATAAAAGTACCGACAAACCAATAGAGCGATAAATAAGTGATTCTTGTTCACTACAAAACCCGGTTATAACATAATTTCTTTTTCTGATGCTTGTTTCCTACAAGACCCAGGTCATAATATAGATTATGGATTTTATTTTATTTTATTTTGACTTAAAAGGTTAAATTCAATGATAAAAGGAAACAAAAAAGAATACAAGATAAGAACGCCTAATTAAGCTATTCCAGAGGTGAGGGTAAATCTAGATCCGTAATAAAAAGAAAGCAAACCAAAAGGGATGCAAAGCCAACACCCAAAACAATCCACACAACAAAAAATTATAAGCAACAACACAATTTTTGCATACACGCCACGAGCTACATAAACAAATTACTTATGCTTCCTTGCAGCTCATTTTTGACCTGTACCAAGATTCTCATTAGAAAAAATGTCGTTTCATTTGAGATTTGAGAGCTCTTTCTCAGTTTTCTTGGCAGTTTTGTCTTCATAAGTCATGTAATGATTATACTTGTTAAATCACACATATGAGGACCTGTCACTATCTTCCTCACATTCTTTAATTGTAAAACTATCTTTCTTCGGAGTAGTAGGATCGTTCTTATTGCTCAACAATCTGAAGGTGTTATTAGCACTCACCTTGGCAGAATTGACAATGCTCCCATCAACATTGTTCTTGCTTTTTACAACGTTTTAAGTTGTATTGCAATCTGGAACAGAGATCTTGGAGATGCCATCCTTGACTATATTGTCTCCAGCAGAAACCTTCCAAATATCTATTGGAAATCGACTTTGAAGGGAAAATCATTGATCATTAGGAAAGGGTTGTGCTCCAAAGAGTCCTTTTTCTTTCCCTCTTTTTCCACGATTTCAGGTGAGCTTACCTTCTTCCCTGACGATCTTCAAATGTTCTCTTGGAGTGGATCTGAGCAGTAACCCATTTCCCTTTAAGTTTTCATTAGTTATTCTTAGTTTTAGCTAAGTTTTAATGCTTTTTAGGTTTAGATTGGGGTACAAAATCTCCCTTGATGGCGGCAAGTTTTATGCATCGTTATGATGTTTCTTTTTATTCTCTTAGAGCTTCTTTTATCGCCATTAATGATTGTTCTTTGTTGGGGTTTTTAGTTTTTAATTACATCAAAGGTGATCATCGGCGACCAAAATATACGTCAAAATCTTCATCACTCCAGAAGCAAATCACTCCTACTTTGGAGCATCTCTTTCTCTAGAAGAAGATAATCAACAAAAATAGTTGACTTTTGATCTCTTTCTTGTTAGGACACTTGATGTTGTCGTAGTGTTGTATGGTATTTCTCTATGGTCCTTCTTGGATATTTACCAATTCTAATGAAGATTTTATAGAATCAACCTCCCTTATTATAGCTTGTGAGTATCTTTCTCGGGACATAAACTTCCATTTGATGTCGTCAATTGATATCTCATACAACCGAGCCACTACACACCCTTTAGTTCTTATAGCTTCAAAAGCTAACGGAAATCTATTGTGTAACATCTTCGATCCAAAGGTCTTCCTAAAATCTAGTTTCGTTACCCGCCCCAATCTTGAATCTTATATGTTTATTGAAGTCTTCAAGCCCATTATATATATTATGCCACAAACTACACCCCTTTGGCCCTTTTGGTTTAAGAGTTTCCCATCCCGTCGAAATTTCACCAAATTTCTCTACAATTATTTTTCTCCAAAAAGCATCTTTTTCCATCCCCGAATCTCCACCACCATTTTTTGAGAAGAAGCCCGAATTTACATGTTTAGACACTCGGATCCCAAGACCTCCACTTTTTCGACTTAACAACTGTGGGCCAACCAATATTATGAATTCTCTTGTTTGAATCGTCATCCCACAAAAAAATTTCTTACTATTTGTTGATGGTGGATTTTAGACAAGGGTAAAAAAATCGTAAAACCCCATGACCTAGTGTTACTTAACACATTGAATAAGAGCATTTAACTCGGGTGTAAATAATTAATAGGGGTATTTTTCAAAATACCAGATTAGGGTTTTCAACACAGAACCCTAATTCCAAAACTAGCCGCACCTGCGCACCATGGCAACAATGCCAAACCAAGCCGCATCTTTGCGCACCATGGCAACAATGCCAAACCAAGTAGCATCTTTGCGCACCATGGCAACAATGCCAAACCAAGCCGCATCTCGCGCACCATGGCAACAATGCCAAACCAGCGCGCATCTTGCGCACCATGGCAACAATGCCAAACCAAGTCGCATCTTTAGCACCATGGCAACAATGCCAAACCAAGCCTTGCATACTGCGCGCCATGGCAACAATGCCAAACCAAGCCGCATCTTTGCGGCACCATGGAAACCATGCCAAAACCAAGCGCACTCTGCGCACCATGGCAACCATACCAAAACAAGCCGCATCTTTGCGCGACCATGGCAACCATGCCAAACCAAGCCGCACTCTACGCACCATGGCAGCAATGCTAAAACCAAGCCATCTTCAAGGCGCCATGGCAACCATGCCAAGCCAAGCCGCACTCTGCGCACCATGGCAACCATGCCAAACCAAGCCGCACCCTGCGCACCATGGCAACAATGCCAAATTCCAAGCCGCTATGCCTTTGGCTCACGCCAAACATAGCGCCCTAGGCTTGCAAGACTTGCAACTAGGTCAACATGGCCGTACGCGCCAATGGCACATGCCAACATGCTCGGTAGCTAGTTTCCCTAGCGAAATCCACCCCTAACGGCCACGCATGCCATTGGCACATGCCAACATGCTCGCTAGCTAGTTTCCCTAGCAAAATCACGGCCCTAACGGACCCACGCATGCCATTGGCACATGCCAACATGCTCGCTAGCTAGTTTCCCTATCAAGGTCACGGCCCTAACGGCCACGCAGGGCCATTGGCACATGCCAACATGCTCGCTAGCTAGTTTCCCTAGCAAAATCACGGCCCTAACGGCCACGCATGCCATTGGCACATGCCAACATGCTCGCTAGCTAGTTTCCCTAGCAAAATCACGGCCCTAACTGCCACGCATGCCATTGGCACATGCCAACATGCTCTAGCTTGATTTCCCTATCAAGGTCACGGCCCTAATGGCCATGCAGGCCATTGGCACATGCCAACATGCTCGCTAGCTAGTTTCCCTAGCAAAATCACGGCCCTAACGGCCATGCATGCCATTGGCACATGCCAACATGCTCGCTAGCTAGTTTCCCTATCAAGGTCACGACCCTAACGGCCATGCATGCCATTGGCACATGCCAACATGCTCGCTAGCTAGTTTCCCTAGCGAAATCACGGCCCTAACGGCCATACATGCCATTGGCACATGCCAACATGCTCGCTAGCTAGTTTCCCTAGCAAAATCACGGCCCTAACGGCCACGCATGCCATTAGCACATGCCAACATGCTCGCTAGCTAGTTTTCCTATCAAGGTCACGGCCCTAATGGCCACGCATGCCATTGGCACATGCCAAGCACACACGCTGGTAGCCTAACTTGCAAGTCGAGATTGGAATACCTGGCCTCATAGCTGGGACTCGTTGAAGATGCTACCGAGCCGGTGGGGACTTGCGACACGGTCAGACTCAACCGCCAGACGCCTTGATTACCAGTTGTAAAACTACACTGAAAGCCGGGACTCGTTCAAGAAGATGCTACCAGTGATTGGGGACTTGCGACTCAGTCCAACTCAGCTACCGGACAACCGGTTATCCAGTTGTTAAAACTACACCTAAAAACTGGGGACTCGTTGAAGATGCTACCAGCGATTGGGGACCTACGACTCAGTCCGACTCAACTGCCAGACAACCCGGTTATCAATTGTTAAAACTACACCAGAAAGCTGGAGACTCGCTGAAGATGCTACCAGCAATTGGGGACTAACTGGCGATGCTACCAGCAAAGCCGCCTTTTACACAGAGAGGGGCGTGTTCACAAAACCTATGAAAGAAACGTTCAAGGAAAATCATCAGACAAAAGTCTGCTTTTCTTGGAGAAAGTCAACTTTGCATCTTCAAGAGCGCTTTCTTCAAAATCAACATCTTGGAAAGCTTTTCGAGTTCCACCTCTGTGGGTGCAATCTCCTCGGCGGAAAGGCTTTCGGTCTTTGCATCTTTCAACTTTTGGATCTCTCAAGGCCTTCGACAAACCACGAAGTGTTGAACTCCTTTTACACACACGTCGTGATGGTGCTCCAGGTCGGCAATAACGTCTTGTGTATGACCGGTCACCTCATGCATATCCTCGATGGAAGGTAAAGCCTCTTCCACCACGCTTAACCAGCGCAAATCGACTAGTGGTTTTCTTGGTTGTGGCCATATGTCCGTACTTCTCCCAGATTGGTGTACAACGCCTCATGCTTAAGCCGGTTATTTGAAGCCTTGTTGACACATGACACGGATAAGGAACCAAGTACGGGGATCAAAATGGCGCCCGCACCTGGCCTCACGACTCGCGAGAGGGTCTTCTTCCATGTCTACGGCAGCAACCATCGAGAGAATCATCCACCGTTTGAACCACATCTGTGCCCGGCAATTGGCTACGCCCATCTCCAAGTCACTGGTCACAAAAGGCAAGTTTTCGTGTGGTTCTACCCCGAGAATCATCCTCCGATGGATTCCTCTGCGAACTTGAGTTAGACATTTTTCAAAAGAGGAAAAGAAGAAAGAAAGAAGCGCTTGCCAGACGCGCTTGCCCAGACGACGCTTGCCAGGCCGCGCTTGCCAGGACGCGCTTACCAGGACGTGCTTACCAGACATGCTTACGAGACGACATACATGCCAGGCACACATGCGCACGCGCATGCCGGCCTTGATACCACACTCTGTGCTAACGGCTTGCATCCTTCTAGCGCTAACATCTTGCGCCCTTCGGCCACCATCCTTGCCCTTGAAACAGCGCCATGTCTCCAGGCACTTCGTGATCAAAACCGTGTCATCTCTGCACGATACACTTACGATCACCCGGAACCAGGAGGCCGCTTCGCCACCCCAGCGGTTTTCAAGCATGGCGGCTTCAACCGTCACGAGACGCTACTCCACCATCAGGGCAAGATCTTTTGGAAGATCGGAAGAAGTCGACCTTCTTTTAGCACTTGTTGATTTGATGAAAAGACAAAAGATACTTGAGCGGGACATGCGTTTATAGATGAAGAGGCTCGCGTTGCTCTAGGACGCTTGATGTAGAAGGGGATAAGCAATCCAATTTCGTCACACATGAAGATCGGGATAGACTTCTCAAAAATCAAAAGCAAGGAAGTTAACAACTCTCCGAGTTCACGGAGACCCTTCTCCCGTCAGGACCCGCACAATGGGAACTTCGCCCACAAAAGTCGTACGTCTATGATGAGACGGTTATGTGAGATTCTATGTTTCTCAAGGCGTAGCGTCAAGACATATTTGCACCCCTCAACCGCACTGCATCAGGAAAGCAGGCGCTTCCAGCCAGGGAAGCCGTTCCCAAACCCCAACCTCTCCTAGAAAGCACGATTGATAGATGAAACCGGGGACTCCTAACCTCTGTTCTCTTGAGGGATGTCGAGTTTGTGAGGGCGTGATGCGGCCCCAGACTTCGAAATGGTAACCGTCAAGGCTCTAAAAGTTGCAAGACGTCGTTCCAACATTCTCTACAGAAGTAGCTCCGCATCAACGTTCTCTCCAGAAGTAGCTACGCATCAGTGTTCTCCAGCAGCGGCTTCGCTTCAACGTTCGCTTCAACGCCACTCCTTCCTGCAAAGTTTGCTCGCTATATCATCCAACCTACCTTGTTACCACGATAATGTAGTCTCTCCTGATTACATCTCCAACCAAGAACTGTTGCTCCTCACCCGTTGATACCAGTCAGAGCCTCACCACAGCATCAATAATCTGCGCTCAAGTCAGGTTGGTGTTTATGTGCTCCTTACTCACCATGAACTCAACCCATCTATCAAAATAACGCAATGGGCTTTGACACATCCTGAAATCAATGTTGGAAGAGGAATATACCCCCGGTTAACAAAATTGGCACGAAAATTGGGTGATTTTTTCCGAGCAGAGACAAGTTTTTGGGTGAAGAATTCATCATCCGTGTTTGGTTTGGAACTATGAACATCCTTCGATGAGGCGAAATTTTGTTCAGGTAACATCTTATCGGATTTCTTCATAACAGTTTAGTAACGAGATATCTGCATACGAAGAAAGACGAAATTATCTCCCTGACACATAATCGCACCCAACAACAACAAAAAAAAAAAAAAAAAAAAGAGGGCGTATTCTTTACTGGCTCAAAAATATACACGCAGTATCATTCTTCGGGTTCAAATTATATATGGAGCATTTTCTACGGATTCAAAAATATACACGCAGTATCATTCTTCGGGTTCAAATTATATATGGAGCATTTTCTACGGGTTCAAAAATATACACGCAGTATCATTCTTCGGGTTCAAATTATATATGGAGCATTTTCTACGGGTTCAAAAATATACACGCAGTATCATTCTTCGGGTTCAAATTATATATGGAGCATTTTCTACGGGTTCAAAACTGCACGCGCAGTATTTCTTTCAAGATCAAAATTCATATATGCAATATTTCCTACGGGTTCGAAGTCATATGAAGCACATATACGCAGTATTCTTCTTGAATTCATATACACGGTATTCTCTACGGGTTCGAAAGCGCACACGCAGTATTTTCTTGAGGTTCAAAATTATATATGCGGTATTTTATTTGGCTCAAGTACGTCTGAGTATCCTTCTTCGGGTTCAAAATTATTTATGGAGCACACTCTGCGGGTTCAAATCATATATACGTATTTCCCTTGGGTGCATATATACAATATTTTCTACAAGAAGCACGCCAAGAAATCACATGCGCAATATCATTG
This sequence comes from Papaver armeniacum, assembly GCA_023531295.1. Taxonomy (NCBI): domain Eukaryota; kingdom Viridiplantae; phylum Streptophyta; class Magnoliopsida; order Ranunculales; family Papaveraceae; genus Papaver; species Papaver armeniacum. Next base: position 13,633 of record JAJJWW010002941.1, read on the forward strand.
CAAGCGCTTACTCTTAGGGTTTACACCTACGCGAAAGGAAACAACCAAATGCTTGAGGCATGCTTGGGCGGTTCCTCTTTATGACTCTGTATTTGGTATGAAAGATGAAAGTGCAAGATGGGAGAAAGGGACTTTATAGGCGTGAAGATTACGGGAAATAGGAAGGATTTCCCTTTACCAAAATCGTGCGTGTAAGCGGGCCTGAGGCGCCCAACTTCCCAATGTCGCCCAAGTTGCACCCGGCCCCACCAATTGCCCGACTTCCCAATGACCACCCAAGTCGCCTGCAAGCACGCCACGGCTTCCACACCTTGCTTGGCAGGTCCACCATTGCTGCACGCTCGGTTTCCCAAGTCACGCTGCAAGCACTCACGGCTTCCACCTTGCGCCGGTTCGCTGGCTAGCACGCTCATTTGCCCAAGTCACGCCTCCCAAGCACGCATGACTTCCACCTTGCGCCTGGTCCCCCCGGCCCGGCACGCTCGATTGCCCAAGTCACGCCGTGCAACACGCCTGACTTCCACCTTGCGCCGGTCCTACTAGCTAAGACGCTCAGTTGCCCAAGTCACGCCCGCAAGCACGCACGGCTTCCACGCCTTCCAGGTAGGTCCCACCCCGCCTAGTGCGCTCGATTGCCCAAGTCACGCTGCAAGCACGCCGGCTTCCACCTTGCGCCGATCCCACCGGCTAGCACGCTCGATTGCCCAAGTCACGCCTGCAAGCACGCGCACAGACTTCTACACCTTGCGCCCGGGTCCCACCGCCTAGCACACTCGGTTCCCCAACTCACGCGAGCTTCCCTAATGTCGCCCCAGGCGCCAAGACCCCACCAATTATGACCTCCCGATTTATGCAAAACTACCGGAGGCAAAGGATTCCAAATCCTATTTATAAAAGGTCGAGACAAGCCTCCTCAATTCTCTTTACGGTTTGTTGTTGATAGTTTGTCACCATCTTATGCTTACCTTCGCAACAAAGCCCCTATTCCGAGCTAGCGGGGGACTTAATGTTGATGGTGGATTTTAGACAAGGGGTAAAATCGTAAAACCCCATGACCTAGTGTTACCCGCAACACATTGAATAAGAGCATTTAACTCGGTGTAAATAATTAATAGGGGGTATTTTTTCAAAATACCCAGATTAGGGTTTTCAACAGAACCCTAATTCCAAAACTAAAGCACCACTGGCACCATGGCAACAATGCCAAACCAAGCCAGATCTGCGCACCATGGCAACAATGCCAAACCAAGCCGCATATGCGCACCATGGCAACAATGCCAAACCAAGCCGCATCTTCAGCGACCATGGCAACAATGCCAAACCAAGCGCATATTGCGCACCATGGCAACAATGCCAAACCAAGTCGCATCTGCGCACCATGGCAACAATGCCAAACCAAGCCGCATCTTGCGCACCATGGCAACAATGCCAAACCAAGCGCATCTGCGCACCATGGAAACCATGCAAAACAAGCCGCATACTGCGCACCATGGCAACCATGCCAAACCAAGCCGCACTCTGCGCACCATGGCAACAATGCCAAACCAAGCCGCATACTGCGCGCCATGGCAACCATGCCAAGCCAAGCCGCACTCTGCGCACCATGGCAACCATGCCAAACCAAGCCGCACCCTGCGCACCATGGCAACAACGCCAAATTCCAAGCCGCTATGCCTTTGGCCCACGCCAAACATAGCGCCCTAGGTTTTGCAAGACTTGCAACTAGGTCAACATGGTCAGACGCGCCAATGGCACATGCCAACATGCTCGCTAGCTAGTTTCCCTAGCGAAATCCCGGCCCTAACGGCCACGCATGCCATTGGCACATGCCAACATGCTCGCTAGCTAGTTTCCCTAGCAAAATCACGGCCCTAACGGCCACGCATGCCATTGGCACATGCCAACATGTCGCTAGCTAGTTTCCCTATCAAGGTCACGGCCCTAACGGCCATGCAGGCCATTGGCACATGCCAACATGCTCGCTAGCTAGTTTCCCTAGCAAAATCACGGCCCTAACGGCCATGCATGCCATTGGCACATGCCAATGGCCATGCAGGCCATTGGCACATGCCAACATGCTCGCTAGCTATTTTCCCTAGCAAAATCACGGCCCTAACGGCCATGCATGCCATTGGCACATGCCAACATGCTCATTAGCTAGTTTCCCTATCAAGGTCACGACCCTAACGACCATGCATGCCATTGGCACATGCCAACATGCTCGCTAGCTAGTTTCCCTAGCGAAATCACGACCCCTATGGCCATACATGCCATTGGCACATGCCAACATGCTCGCTAGCTAGTTTCCCTAGCAAAATCACGGCCCTAACGGCCACGCATGCCATTAGCACATGCCAACACGCTCGCTTAGCTAGTTTTTCCTATCAAGGTCACGGCCCTAATGGCCACGCATGCCATTGGCACATGCTAGCACACACGCATTGGTAGCCTAACTTGCAAACCGTGAAACCTACCACCAAGGCATTCCGCGACATGCCATTGGCACATGCCAAACACACACGCTGGTAGCCTAACTTGCAAACTAGTGCAAACTACCACCAAGGCATTCCGCACATGCCATTGGCACATGCCAAACACACACGCTGGTAGCCTAACTTGCAAACCGTGCAACCTACCACCAAGGCATTCCGCACATGCCATCGGCACATGCCAAGCACACACGCTGGTAGCCCAACTTACAAACCGTTCAAACTACCACCAAGGCATTCCGCACATGCCATTGGCACATACCACACGCGCCACTAGCAGCGCCACTTGCACTCAAGATGCAACCAACACTCGAGACATCAACACAAAGCTGGGGATGCTTCTTTAGGGTTTTGGTTTGGCGGTCACTGACATGCGGCGTACACTACGCTCACATTAAGAAAGCGTGAAAAGGAATAAAGCGGTCAAATAAAGAGGAAATAATGGTGAAAAACGTTTTTAGCCCATTAAATCATGCGGTTACTACCTCCTCCCATTATTTCACCCTTTACTCTCTTCCTTCATGAGGCCAGGGTACGTTTCAATCTCGACTTGTATAAATAGGTCTTACCTATTTCCACCGGACAACAAGTCTCGGTCGGGAGAAATATACTACACTTACACTCTCGGAAAGGCAACTTTGCAAGCTCTCTCAAAGCTTCCATCTCTTGCAAGCTTCCTAGCTTTCACTTTACGATACAAGTCGAGATACTACTCTCCTCAACACCTTTCTTTGCTTCCCCTCCCCAAATCAACCCTTCTCCTCCACTTTGTGACCCGAGCAAGTCTGGAATGGCCATTTCTTGGTTTAAGTAGGACTTGTACAGATCGATCTCTCGAACCTATAAAGTGCTCACGTGCAGCACATTTGTTTAGGGTTTGAATCAGTTTCTCACTCACTCACCGAAATTACCGAAATCAGCAGAAACGATTTTCACCCATAAACACTATTCTATCAAGTTTGTAAGTTATGGAGCATGGAGCAAGAAATATCGGTAAATAATATATGGGCAAACTAGCCAAAACACTTTTTATAAGAGTCAACTTACCTCCTCTTGATATCGACCGCCCTTTCCACGAAGAAAGTCTAGAAGCACAAGATTTCAAAATTTTCTCCCATTTTGGTGATCCACTAGCCTTATCACCCAAAGGTAGACCAAGGTATAAACTTGGGAAATTAGATCTTTTACACCCAAGCATACCCGTAAACCCATCAATATCTTCATTAAGAGCGACACCGAACAAACAACTTTTAGAGAAATTAATCTTCAACCCCGAAGTTAACTCAAAACAAAGTAGTAAATATTGGAGAGCATCCACTTGCCCATGCTTCGCATCAAGAAAAACAATGGTATCGTCGGCAAATTATAGATGATTAAGTTGTGTTCCTCCATTTTTCACCGAAACCCTCGATGTTTTACCAACTTCTTGCGCCTTACTCAACATATGACTCAATACTTCTCCAACGATGGTAAAAAGGAATGGTGAAAGAGGATCACCTTGACGAAGTCCCTTGCTACTACTAAAGAACCCATGAACCAAACCATTCAAAAGAACCGAGAATTTTGATAAAGATAAACAATTTCTTATCCAATCACGCCAAACACCTCCGAAGCCCATTTTATATAAAACCTCATTTAAGAAGTTCCAATTCACATTATCAAATGCCTTTTCAAAGTCTAACTTGCACACTAACCCCAGATCTTTTTGACGAAGTCTAGAATCCACACACTCATTTGCTATCAAGACTCCATCTAAAATTTGACGACCCTTTATAAAGCTAGATTGAGAGGGAGAAATCAAAACATAAAGATATACCTTGAGCAGCTCCACTAGAACTTTGGAGATGATCTTGTAAACACTCCCTATGAGGCTAATAGGTCGAAAAACTTTGACCTCCTCCACCAATCTTTTTAGGAATGAGATCTATAAAATTGTTCTTTAAAGATATATTAAGGATATTATGATCATGAAATTCTTTGAACACCTTCATTAAATCTTATTTTAAAAACTCCCAACCAACAATATAGAATTTCATAGGGAATCCGTCCGGACCCGGAGCTTTATCCACACCTAAAATATGAATTGCTTTCTTTACTTCTTCTTCACTAAACGGCCTCTCCAACCAATTTCTAGCTTCTTCGTCAATTTGCTTTAAACACATATCTTTAATTCCCGGTCTACCATTTGAGGCTTCCTTGAAGGCTTCTTCAAAGTGGTTGGCAATGCCGTATTTGATCTCATCTTTATCCCAGGTCCATCTACCATTGATACGAAGATTATTGACGTTTTTGAAAGCTCTATGAATCTTTAGCATACGATGAAAATGCTTGGTATTTCTATCACCGTCACGAATACCTTTGACTCTTGATTTTTGTCTAATCAAGATTTATTTACGCATATGCCGTCTCAAACTCAACTTTGGCCGTCACAAGCATATCTTCTTCGACCTCGGTAAGATCTCTATCGTCATTAAGATCATCCAAAACTTTAATCTTGTCAAGTGCCGCATCAAGAGATTTATCAACACTACCAAAAGTATCTCTATTCCACTCCTTCAACTTTTCTTTCAAAGCATTTAGTTTCTTAGAAAAGCATGCACTTGCGGAACTTACAAAAAAGAAAGACTCCTACCATTCTTTCATTAAAGCAATTACGTTAGTACCTTCAAGCCACGCTAATTGAAACCGAAATGGAAAATCTACCCAATCCGTCACAATAGAGCATAACTCAATAGGAAAATGATCCGAGAAAGGCCTTACTTGTCGCTTCAAGACAAGATTTTGGAAATGATCCTCCCAATCTGAGGTGAATAAAAAACGATCAATCTTGCACTTCTTATTTGGTGGTTCACTCCACGTGTACTTTGCACCGAAAATAGGCAAGTGCACGAGATTGAGATCGTTGCAAAGATCATCAAAAAATTGCATTGAGTTTGAGACTCTACGACATCCCTTTCTTTCCTCCATAACTCTTATTTCATTAAAATCACCCCCAACGCACCACGGCAAACCGTCCCAATAACTACGCAAAGTAACCAACTCCATGCAAAATATTTTCTTTTCTTGAGTATTACAAGGACCATAAACACCAGTAAGAACCCAACGAAAATTATCTTCTAAGTTACGACAAGAGACTTATAGTAAAGATTCCTTCAAGAAAGTCATCCACTTCAATTAAATCTGAATTCCATATTATCAATATACCACCGGATCTTCCATAAGAGTTTAGCGCAATCCACTTACAAGACGACACTCCCCAACATTGGCGCATAATAAAATCGGAGCAAACACTAAGCTTGGTTTCTTGAATAATAAGAATTATAGGCTTCCATTTCTTCACAAGATTTTTCTACTTCGACCGCTTATCCGGATCCCCAAGACCATTTACATTCCAAGACACTATGTTAAACATTGAGAACAATGACAACCCCAAAAAACAAGAAAAACACAATCCCAAGAAATTACCACCGGTTGCATGCCTCCCTCACAAATTCATCTTTCAAAGCGTTTGCATGAAATATAATTGTGCTTGTAACAAACGAGATTTCATTTTTAGATAGTGTGATTCCGGAAACCTTGCTTGCATCATTTAGTTTTCCATATAAGAAATTGCTGCGTCAATAGGCTCTTCAACATCATCAGCTGTTATGCCCTTTGTTGAAGCATCTTGTTGAACCTCTTCAATTCTCTTGGCACCAAATGAAACAGAAGAAGATGAAACACCATTGGACATTTTGGTCTTCAATTTTTTTTTCAAACTTCCCATGTAAGAAGAATTTACGCCAACTGAGCTTGAGCACTTAGCATTTTTTGGGGACCATGGTTTTTTTGAGGGGACCATGGTCTTATTAGGCCACCTTCCCTATAGTTATAAGGGTTTCCTAATGTATGGAAATGACTAACCTACCCTTAACCTAATTTAATTTAAAACTAACCTAATAACCACCTATATACATATAACCACCACCACCGCCGCCCACCACTACCACCTCCGACTACCACCACCACCAACCACCACCACCTCTATATATATAACTTAATTTAAATCATTAACATATTTACTCTTTTACCTAATTAAAATTATAACTAATCTACAACTTCTTCTTCCTCTATTCCACAATTTTTCTTTTTCTCTTCTTTATCAATTTATGATCATCTAACCCTTGTCATATACAAATCTAATAAAAATCATCAAATTTTTAGCCTGGTCAATTCATTGAATTTTCATCGTCGATTAATCAATCTTTTATAAACAAACCTATCCATAAGTATTTTCCACAAACCCATTACTTCTAATTCGTTTTTTGATTGAAATTTTGAGCAGTAGTCATCAAAATATGGTTTAAATGGAATTCGGTGGCATGTTCGGTTAGGAATAGTTTAAAAAAAAACTAGTTTGCTAACCTAACATTACTGAAACCAAGAACACGAAGAACACTTCGGTTATCACGAATTAGTTTTTATTAACAAGAACTCGAGTTCGGTTGGTTATAAAGAAGGCTAAAACTATTTTCCAACCGAACTTTACCAATATTACAAAAAAAACAATCAAATGCAACCGAAGCGTGTTATTTTTCCCACTATGTTGATTTTTTATTTAACTTAGAACTTTGCCCCTCGAGTTCGGTTGGTTATAAAGAAGGCTAAAACTATTTTCTAATAGAACTTTACCAATATTACAAAAACAAAACAAAAAAAAAAATCCAATGTAACTTAGAAGCGTATTTATTTTTCCCACTATGTTGAGTTTCAATTTACTTAGAACTTGTTAAACTATGTTCGGTTTTTTTATAAAAAACCTTGACAAACCGAACTCTTAACTAATTGTGTGTAGTTCGGTTAGATATTGGTTGGTATGAAGTTTGCGAAACAACCAAACTTTGTACACTAATGTGAAATCTTATTTTATATAAGTTCGGTTAGCTATTGGTTGCAAAACCGAACTTATAGACCCTAAAGTTCGGTTACATTTCGGCCAAACCGAACATAACACTATAATCCTATTTACAAAGTTCGGTAACATGTCCGTTAACCGAACTTCAAAAAACCTCCATTATTGGAGAGTTCGGTAAAGCTAACGTGTTTAGAAAAAAATGTAAGAACTACACTTTCGGATGAGTTCGGTTACATGTTCTTCACACAGAGTAGCTTGAACAAGCCCAAATCTACTTAACAAATTCACATTTTTAAAAAATTTGGACCAATTCAACCAACATTATCTAAGTTTAGAGCATACCTGGGTACCCAAATAGTCTTCCTCCCGTTGTGGTTGGTAAAATCCATCGTTTTCATCTTGGGATTGGCTTTGGGGAAGAATACATTCATCACTTGAATAGTCTAGCTTAGTGAACTAAAAAAAAAAATTATTTTCCATGTTTTTCTTCTTCATCTTCTCTAACTTTTCTCTCTCAATAATTCTACTTCTTTTTTAAAAATCTGATTTTTTTAATCTCAGATCTTTATTCAAAATCATTTCACTAATCACACTAACTAATATTAACACTAACAAATCATTAACCAAAAATAATCAGAGGGTAATTTAGGTATTGTCATAAATATGTAGATAAGGGGTGACCTAGATTTACTTCTAATATCTTACCCCAAATAAAATAATGGTCCCCCAAAAAAGGTGGTCCCCAAAAAATGGTTCCATTAGAAGATATATTGTTTGAGTTTAAAACCAAATGGGCTTGACAACATGGCCCAACCGATTATCAACAAGCAAAATTTGAGTTATCGTTTACATCACGTGCATCACATCCTTCGTTGACTGGCACAGAAGATTCAAAATTTGAATTATTAACACAAGGGTAGTAGTTCGGGACGGTATATGTACGTGAATTATACGGATTCAGATAGGTCGGATTCGGTCAAAAATACGGTCAACGGTTCGTTGTTCGGACAGTAGTTCGGAGCGGCATGCGTGCGTGCAAATTCGTTTTATAAATTTGAGTTTGGCACTTAAAATTCGGTTACATATATGATAAATGTATAAGTATTATGACCTTATTACGAGACTAAATTTATTTGTATACGATTTATATGATAGAAAAAAATATTTTAGCTTGATTATTTAACAAGAAGTAAACAATTTAATCGTATAAATGTATTACAAAACGAGTTTATAGACTTTTAAGCAAAAATTAACACATAAAACACTGGTTAAACAACTACCAATAGAAAATTTTAAGCTGAATAATTGTATTTAAATATAAAGTATATGCAAATCAAACAAAAACCAATCAATGGAACTACGATCGGAGAGAGTTGCCTACGGGAGAAGCGAGGTTGGGCGTTCGAATCTAGTTCGGAAGTATCATTCGGATTCGGTCAGTTCGGATACGTTCGCGAATCATTCGTGAGGTCCATATAATCCGGGAACTAGGTTCGGAGTTCAAATAGTTCGGAAGTATCATTCGGATGCGGTCAGTTCGGATACGTTCGTGAATCATTCGGGAATGATTCGGAGAATTACTAACTAGGGCACAGATTACTGATCTGAATCTGGCTCATTCTATCAAGTTAGATGAGTATGAACTGAAACAGTCCCATATCCAAATGTCAGTGGAGATTTTCGTTTTTATTGTTTTTATTTTGAAAGGTGGAGGATTCGAACTCTGGACCTCTAACATTACCAAAATCCCAAGTGATTTCTTTTGTTATTGTTGGGATTAGTTGTGTGAATGTACTTTACTTTTTCTCCTTGTAATCCAAATCATGTCTTGTCGACATACCAAACAAATAATAAAACAAAAATATCCATCCCTAAAAAAACACAGCGAGATTGGGGTATACCCAAACTAATTGGGTATACCCAATAAGACAAAAATCAAGTCATTATGAAGTAAAACCAAGCCACCCCTTAGCCTTGTATTTTCTAAATGGTTAATATGCCTTGTTTAATTAACACTAAAAAATCGATTAGCTTAATTAATTTAGTTTAGATTAAAACTTTTGAAAATGAAAATTCAGTAGGTTAAACCTTTAATCCGTCTCATGAGTTCGATTTCGATAAAAAAAAATGGGTTTTCGAAAAGTTATTAAGTCGTCAAGGTCGACGTTTGAAGAAGGTCTTGACTATATTTAGCCAGGCATGGTATACGTTTGAATAAAAAATCAAGACCACTTTCTTAGGCATGGTCCTTGGATGAAGAAAACGCCGACCATGTTTTGGTAGAAAGGCTTTTGAATGAATAATAAGCCGACTACCTTTGGCCAGCAATGTAATGGTCGGCATGTAAATATTCACTAACATGCGGTTATAATATAGTTGGCATGCACATAATTTGTTACACTCACCAAGCTTTCTGTGGCCAGGCATGTTGAGATTTATAACCATGCCCGACCTGTACTTATACCAAATAGAAAGCAGTATGGGAAGATGTAATTCACTTCATTCATGTAATTTTGGTTACTACAATAATTGAAACATAAAACGAATGCACTTAGCATGTGCATCAAGCCTTTGAACCCATAGGCGACCCTAGTGGACGAGTTATAGTCTCGTGAGGATTTACATAAAGGTCTACCTACAAAACCTATACAAAAACTTTTAAAGCCATCAATATTCCCCCTCCGAAGACGATACGGCATCCAAGTACTCCGGGTTTTCCTCCGGGATTCTTTGTGCCAAAAAGTGGTAGCTTGCATCGAACGCGAGTGCTTCCCCCTTTTCCTCCAAGTAGCGCGCTTTCACGACTTCATGCTACAAAAACACGAAAACAAACTTACATTTGTTAGTGGTGTTTCATTGGAAGATAAAAACACATGGTTTGCGTAAAAAATAACCATAATGTGCAATGGACAAGGTGAAGGGGCGAGTGTTAAAATTCCGAGGTTGGAGCGCTACAAAAGCAAGTATCGCATTTTCGATTACTAGGTGCCTAGCGTGGACTTTTTGAATACTTCTTGCATTAGGATTCCCAAACTCGCCGCAAAATTTGTTGTATACCATAGCCCAAAGGTTGTGGAATCCTCCCTTTCGGAGGATTGCCGTCTAAGTCGATTTTCCGTGTACCATGCTTTGGTGATTGCCAAATCTTCATTTGAATCAAATGATGCCATTGTTGTTTGTAGAGAGCTATTGGGTGAGTTAGATGGAGTGTATGATGATATGAGCTTTTGAGAGTATATGGAACTATTTTTATGTTGTTTTGTAGAGATAAGTAGTGTATTTATAGGATGGTGGCCAAATTTGGCCGTTATGGTACGACACACATCAAATTTTGGCGCCGTTGCCGGGGAGCAACGGACGATTTTAGTTTTTTTTATTTTTCTTTTTGCTATATTCATGCTTTGTTAGATTCTATACCGTATCTAACTTAGGTTTCGAGAATCTTATTTGGATATCGGTTTTCCATGTATGGTGGACAAGAGCAAGCATATTACAACAATCAATACGGTTTTCAACCTCAACATTATGGCAACTTCCAACCATCCTTAGGATACAGACTTTATGGATATTCTCATACATATCAACAACCTTATGACGAGTATGTAAGTGAACAATCACTAGGGAGGAGGATAGTTATGCTTCTAAATCTATGTGTGATCTCCTTGGTGCAAGGCAACCTAGTTTGAGGGAACTTGAGAGAAGGTTCTATCAATTGATCGATGAAGGCATAGCATCGGATGAAGAAATTCTTGAAGCTAAAAGAACTTTAAGAATAGAGCGTGAAAAACGTTATTATATGGGTTACGATGATGATTTTGAACCTTATGAAAATTATTATAACAAGGATAAAGTTATTCCAACTCCGGATCATAATAACGATCCTTCGCCTATCCAAAAGGAGGAGATTGGGTGTGACTTACCTATTGTTATAAACGGTGTAACACCCGCACAAGAAGATCTTACAATCTATACCGATGAAAATCATTTTAGTGAGTGGCCCGATTAGATGATGAGAATGTTGAAGAGATGATACTAGAGGATGAAACCAAATTGATTGATTTTGTGGAAGACCCAATTGAACTTGCCAATGATTTTAATGATGCCAAGACTTTGGTTAAGGTAGAAAACGACGAAGAATGGTTGCAAGGTTTAATAGAGGACCACGATATACAAGAGGTAAGTAATTCACTTGAATTTTTAAGGATGAAGAGGATTCTATAATACAAGAGATTGTGCAAGGTTTGTCTAACCCTTTGCATATTGATTCTTCTCCTTTACCTCTTATTGGTTTGAATGTTTGTGCTTGAAAGTATTTTTGGATGATTTTGTCTCTAAATATCCACCATTGGAAACACTTGATGCTAACACTATGCGGGTTTGCCAAGAGGAATACATGGAAGTTCCCAAATTCTATGTTCTTTATACATAGAGTGTGGACGAGAATAAGTGTGGGGGAAATTTCTATCGAGCGATAATTTCACTATTGTTTTCTTGTGCTAATATTTGTATGGAGTTATTGTTTTCAAAACAGGTATTATGGGTGGATCCTCAAATTTTCAGATTGTTAGTATATGGGAATGAATCTTGCAAGGGCTAAGTCGGGCCGTCGACTTTAAAAGAAGCGCTTAATGGGAGGCAACCCATTGGTTTTGTATTTCTTATCCTTTTGCTTTTTGTTATTTCTTTTTCTTGTTCCATATCATGTTAAAATTTCCCACCTTGACTTTACTAGGAGGATTCAATTACATTGAGGACAATGTAAGGTTTAAGTGTGGGGGAGTGGTTAAGCATGTATTTAAAAAAATTTAAAATTTAAAATTTTTAAAAAAAAAAAACAGTTTTACTTAAAAACTCCAACTTTTAAAGATTTTAGAGTCACTAGCATACTTCTAGGTATGTTTACATAGAGATTTTGACCGATAATTGAACTTGGAAATGTTAGAGAACTACATTCGGATTTCTTGTTTGTTAGAGTGTTAAATAATGGATTTAATCATGCCGGTGATGCGAATTTGGTGTAGGGAGAAGTGCATTATTAGAGTTGCTGATCAATCATTAGAGGAGACTACCCGTATTCATATCATGTGAGGCAGACCAGAAATTCTTCCATCTACTAAAGAGCTTCTTTTGAGTGTGTGTCACCGTCACGTTAATTAGGGTAGAATGGTGAGCTACCCAACCTCCCACCAATAGAAGCACTACTCTTTGATCTCTTGAGTGCTAATTTTGTCAATCATAAAGGGTGGCGTCTATAGATGAAAGCCTCCTTCTTGTAGTTCGATTTGCAGTTAGCACCATTCTCTCTCGCGAAAACAACGGGTCCATAGAAACACATTCATCATCAACAAGGAGCGACATCAAAATCTACAAGGAAAGTTGGAAAAGTTCAAGGTTTACAAGCAACAGAACGAAAAAAAAAAGAGCAAATTTCAAATTCAAGTAAAGCAACATACAAAGGGCGGATTTCACATATATGTTGAGGACTTACAATACATTGAGGTAATTTTATATTCAAGTATGAAGACTTATTCACAAGAACGAAGAAAATTAAAAGGTGAGAATTTTTTGAAGTTTATGATTTCAAGACGATACAAGTTGTGAAGAATCAAGCGGTAAAATACTTCTCCCACGGCCATGGTTTATTTTGATTTTATTTCTTTTGTTTCAGAAAAAAAAAAAAAAAAAAAAAAAAAAACAAGAGAAATATTTGTTTTGTTTTATTTATTTATTTAATGAGCCGCGGGAAGGAAAATCTATAAGGAAGTTTCAAGCGACAAGGATTTAAGGTAAAAGGGTTACAAATTGTCAAGGATTTATGAAATTCGAGAGTTTATCATCAATAGTTGAAACCAAAGACGAAGACCATGAAGATCAAGACGAGGAGCGGAAGACGTTTCTATTGGATGCCGTGAGAGTGGTGTTATCATAATTGGCGATCGGATGTGAAGGTGAGTAAGTAATCTCATCCTCGATAATAATGGTTGATTTCCTTTCTTAGAGATCGTCGGAAAAATGGTTTTCAAAATATTAAAAGATGTGGGTTTTAAAAATATTTTGGAAGTTGTCCTTCCCACCATTCAACGTCTTCGCAGGATTCTCTCTTCATTCCTACCTGCACACATGTGAGAACCATAAAAAAGCCGTCTTTTTGAGTGCAATTATCATAAAATCCTTTTGGTGAGGCGTAGGTTGAGGCGAAATGCTTATTGATCGTTTCTCAAACACGCATTCTCTCATTATGGTGTGGTTATTTCTCACTCAACATTTAAGGATGAGAATATGTTCTTTAGTATTTCTAACTTCTTATTACTAGCATGCGAAACTCTATGTCCTCATAGCTCTTTGGATGCTTGGGACGCTGAACGCTTTGAAGTTGTGAGTTTTTAGTTTGATTTGCTCGAGGACTAGCAAAGTCTAAGTGTGGGGGAATTTGATAGGGTGTAGAATATATCCTATTTACTATCTATTGTTTATGCTTTCTTTGCTATTTTTCTTGTAAATTATGTATTTTACGCTTATTTTGAGTTTTGTAGCTACTATGGAGTCGCACGGAGGAAAAGAAGAAGAAATTACTCTATTTGAGAAAGAAAGGGCAAAAGGTCATTTTACAGGCGATTGATATATGGAGCTCAGTTAATGTTAAGGTAACCCTTTTGGGAAGTTTAAAGACAGACTAATCAAGGTTAAGGGGTCGCCATCGGCTAGCCCTTATCGAAAGTGACATCTATTATGAGCACCCAATTGGGGTGGTGTTTGTCCTTGGGGTGTAACCATCCTCGCCCATTCCAACCCTAAAATCGAGTATTTCTTTGGCAAATTGAGAAAGAAAAGAGAGAGCGACCATGACGCGCGAAGAAATCGAGAGATGAGAATTGTTTGATGTGGAGCTCGAGGAATGATGGCGGAAATTGAGAAGGGGATCGAATGAGGCTGCTTCTTGAATCAAACCAAGAGATGAGTGAAAAGAGGCGAAATTGAGAGAACGAGATCAAAATCCCAGAAGAGAGAAATTGAAGAAATTGAAATAGAGAAACCGAGAAGAAGAAATCGATGTTTTTGAGTGAAAGAGAGATGGGTTTTGTTTGGTTGTCATTCTTGAAGAAATTAGGGTTTCGATTTGAAGAGGAGCTCGGAGCGGATGAAGGAAGAGACGGATATTGCTCTCTTTCTGAAAAGTGTTGATGATGTTCGCGATTGGAAAATGGGTTTTGCTCGGATGGGTCTGTGATTCTAATGGGGAGTGATACGGTTCACTTTGAATGGTCATTGTGTGGAATCGATAAATGATCGAGAAGCTGGAAGAATTAATGAAGAAATTGGTGGCCGCTATTTGAAGATTGAAAATGGGTTGTCTCGGAGAAATTTGAAACATCGAGAAAGTTGGTTATGTGTATTGAATCGTGGTTGGTGGAGTTCAACATCAATTGAGTAACAATTGAGGAGAAATCGAAGATGAATTTTGCCGGGGATTGAAGTGGTGATAATGATTAAGGGTTTTGAGATGAATCGAGAGTTGGGAGCGAAGGGTTCGATGTGTTATCCTACTCAAGTTGGAGATGTTGATTTTCGTGGTTGTGGTGAAATTTGAAGACCTTCTGCTTTGTCACGAGAGAATTTGGAATGAATGAATTAGATGTATGTGATATGAATTTTACAGGGATGTGAAGCTAAAGATCGGCCTGAAAAATTGGCCTGGGAAGTCCTGTAAACAATCATAACTCGGCCGGTTTTCCACTCCGGCGAGTTGACTCAGCGATCCCGATGACCGATCCTTTATATTCAATGAAGTTAGACCATTGGTGATTCTGCATTGCCCGGGGAGTGACTCGGTGTCCGATTGCTCTCCCCTTGACTCGGCTGACTAACAGGTTTGACTGATTTGACCGTTAGTCCTAACGGTGGGCCAGCCAGAATATTCAGTGAATATTCCCTCAACGGAGGAGAAATTTTCGGTGGCGGCGGTGACGGATTAGGTCAAATTCCGGCCATAATACCAGTTTTCAAATGAGCAAAAATTCCGAGAATTTTCTATGGACCTCATGGGTGTGAAGACTTGGACTAGGAATTGGATGGAGAATTGGACTCAAATTTGGAAAGAGAAGGTGGAAGAGTTGAGAAAAGCTTGGATTTGGAAGTTGAATTGCTAAAGGAAAAGGATTCTATTCCTTGAAAGATTTGGAGAATATTGAAGCCTATAAATAGAGAAGTTTTTCTACATCTTTACTGAGACCTCTCTACACACACAACACTTTTCTTTTCTTATTCTTTGTGTGAACTTTTTAACATGAGTAGCTAATTTTATTGATTGAGGATGAATTCCTAGTTCTTAATATATGGTTTGAGTTTTTGTTTCAATTCTATCTTGAAGTTTTTCACATGATTATCGTTTGTTTTTACTAATAAGAATGATCTTAAAGACATTCATGATTGATTGATAGATTGTTTGGGTGGCCAACTAAATTGATTTGTCGATTTAATCTAAAGCTAGTGAAAGTTAGGAGATAAGTAATCGTTTCTTGACCTTTTACATAAGTAGCAAACACGAGACCTTGCGGAGGGATTAGTGGAGCAATTGTGTGTAGAAACAACGCTAGAAAGTGAACCAAGCGAACAGTAGTTTAACTACTAGTACTAAACCTAAATTCATAAATCTTAATGCATTCGAGGAATTACATCTTGTAAGCGAACCTCAAGGTGGTTCTTTTGGATAGAATCGATAACTAAAGCGGACTGTTTTCCGGTGAAATAAGGGATTTTGGGGCTATCTAAGCGGACCTGCTATCCTACGGTTGGTGATAATTTGTGACTAATAACAAGTAGAAAAGAACATAACTTTAATCATTGTTTTGCAACGAAGAAGGATTCCTTGATCTTGTCTCTCTCATTGATTTCAACTTTAACTTTTAATTGCTTTATTTACTTTCTTTTGATTTACATCCCCCCTTTTCGTGACAATTTTTACAACTAGAATCTCTTGCTCCTCGTGGGAACGAACTTGACTACACTATATTACTTGTTAATTAGGTGGAAAATCTTGAATTAATTTGTTGTGGTACGACACGCATCAAATTTTGGCGGCCAATTCTTAGGGGAGCAACGGACGATTTTAGTTGTTTTTATTTTTCTTTTGCTATATTCTTGCCTTGTTAGATTCTATATCGTATCTAACTTAGGTTTCTGAGAATCTTATTTCAGGTATCGGTTTTCCATGTATGGTGGACAAGAGCAAGCATATTACAACAATCAATACGGTTTTCAACCTCAACATTATGGCAACTTCCAACCATCCTTAGGATACAGACTTTATGGATATTCTCATACATATCAACAACCTTATGACGGGTATGTAAGTGAACAATCACTTTGGGAGGGAGGATAGTTATGCTTCTAAATCTATGTGTGATCTCCTTGGTGCAAGGCAACCTAGTTTGAGGGAACTTGAGAGAAGGTTCTATCAATTGATCGATGAAGGCATAGCATCGGATGAAGAAATTCTTGAAGATAAAAGAACTTTAAGATTAGAGCGTGAAAAACGTTATTATATGGGTTACGATGATGATTTTGAACCTTATGAAAATTATTGTAACAAGGATAAAGTTATTCCAACTCCGGATCATAATAACGATCCTTCGCCTATTCAAAAGGAGGAGATTGGGTGTGACTTACCTATTGTTATAAACGGTGTAACACCCGCACAAGAAGATCTTACAATCTATACCGATGAAAATCATTTTAGTGAGTGGCCCGATTCCGATGATGAGAATGTTGAAGAGATGATACTAGAGGATGAAACCAAATTGATTGATTTTGTGGAAGACCCAATTGAACTTGCCAATGATTTTAATGATGCCAAGACTTTGGTTAAGGTAGAAAACGACGAAGAATGGTTGCAAGGTTTAATAGAGGACCACGATATACAAGAGGTAAGTAATTCACTTGAATTTTTTTAAAGATGAAGAGGATTCTATAATACAAGAGATTGTGCAAGGTTTGTCTAACCCTTTGCATATTGATTCTTCTCCTTTACCTCTTATTGGTTTGAATGTTTGTGCTTCGAAAGTATTTTTGGATGATTTTGTCTCTAAATATCCACCATTGGAAACACTTGATGCTAACACTATGCAGGTTTGCCAAGAGGAATACATGGAAGTTCCCAAATTCTATGTTCTTTATACACTCCGAGTGTGGACGAGAATAAGTGTGGGGAAATTTCTATCGAGCGATAATTTCACTATTGTTTTCTTGTGCTAATATTTGTATGGAGTTATTGTTTTCAAAACAGTATTATGGGTGGATCCTCAAATTTTCAGATTGTTAGTATATGGAGAATGAATCTTGCAAGGGCTAAGTCAGGCCAGTCGACTTTAAAACAAGCGCTTAATGGGAGGCAACCCATTGGTTTTGTATTTCTTATCCTTTTGCTTTTTGTTATTTCTTTTTCTTGTTCCATATCATGTTAAAATTTCCCACCTTGACTTTACTAGGAGGATTCAATTACATTGAGGACAATGTAAGGTTTAAGTGTGGGGAGTGGTTAAGCATGTATTTAAAAAAAAATTAAAATTTAAAAATTTAAAAAAAAAAAAACAGTTTTACTTAAAAACTCCAACTTTTAAAGATTTTAGAGTCACTAGCATACTTCTAGGTATGTTTACATAGAGATTTTGACCGACATAATTGAACTTGGAAATGTTAGAGAACTACATTCGGATTTCTTGTTTGTTAGAGTGTTAAATAATGGATTTAATCATACTTTAGGTGATGCGAATTTGGTGCATGGGAGAAGTGCATTATTAGAGTTGCTGATCAATCATTAGTGGAGACTACCCGTATTCATATCATGTGAGGCACCGAGGCATTAAATTCTTCCATCTACTAAAGAGCTTCTTTTGAGTGTGTGTCACCGCACGTTAATTAGGGTAGAATGGTGAGCTACCCAACCTCCCACCAATAGAAGCACTACTCTTTGATCTCTTGAGTGCTAATTTTGTCAATCATAAGGGTGACGTCTATAGATGAAAGCCTCCTTCTTGTAGTTCGATTTGGGATTTAGCACCATTCTCTCTCGCGACAACAACGGGTCCATAGAAACACATTCATCATCAACAAGGAGCGACATCAAAATCTACAAGGAAAGTTGGAAAAGTTCAAGGTTTACAAGCAACGGAACGAAAAAAAAAGAGCAAATTTCAAATTCAAGTAAAGCAACATACAAAGGGCGGATTTCACATATATGTTGAGGACTTACAATACATTGAGGTAATTTTATATTCAAGTATGAAGACTTATTCACAAGAACGAAGAAAATTAAAAGGAGAGAATTTTTTTGAAGTTTATGATTTCAAGACGATACAAGTTGTGAAGAATCAAGCGGTAAAATACTTCTCCCACGGCCATGGTTTATTTTGATTTTATTTCTTTTGTTTCAGAAAAAAAAAAAAAAAAAAAAAAAAAAAGAAACAAACAAGAGAAATATTTGTTTTGTTTTTATTTATTTATTTAATGAGCCGTGGGGAAGGAAAATCTATAAGGAAGTTTCAAGCGACAAGGATTTAAGGTAAAAAGGGTTACAAATTGTCAAGGATTTATGAAATTCGAGAGTTTATCATCAATAGTTGAAACCAAAGACGAAGACCATGAAGATCAAGACGAGGAGCGGAAGACGTTTCTATTGGATGCCGTGAGAGTGGTGTTATCATAATTGGCGATCGGATGTGAAGGTGAGTAAGTAATCTCATCCTCCATAATAATGGTTGATTTCCTTTCTTAGAGATCGTCAGAAAAAATGGTTTTTCAAAATATTAAAAGATGTGGGTTTTTAAAAATATTTCGGAAGTTGTCCTTCCCACCATTCAACGTCTTCGCAGGATTCTCTCTTCATTCCTACCCGCACACATGTGAGAACCATAAAAAAATCCGTCTTTTTGAGTGCAATTATCATAAAATCCTTTTGGTGAGGCGAGTCGAGGCGAAATGCTTATTGATCGTTTCTCAAACACGCATTCTCTCATTATGGTGTGGTTATTTCTCACTCAACATTTAAGGATGAGAATATGTTCTTTAGTATTTCTAACTTCTTATTACTAGCATGCAGAAACTCTATGTCCTCATAGCTCTTTGGATGCTTGGGACGCTTGAACGCTTTGAAGTTGTGAGTTTTTAGTTTGATTTGCTCGAGGACTAGCAAAGTCTAAGTGTGGGGGAATTTGATAGGGTGTAGAATATATCCTATTTACTATCTATTGTTTATGCTTTCTTTGCTATTTTTCTTGTAAATTATGTATTTTACGCTTATTTTGAGTTTTGTAGCTACTATGGAGTCGCACGGAGGAAAAGAAGAAGAAATTACTCTATTTGAGAAAGAAAGGCAAAAAGGTCATTTTACGTGCGATTGATATATGGAGCTCGATTAATGTTAAGGGTAACCCTTTTGGGAAGTTTAAAGACAGACTAATCAAGGTTAAGGGGCCGCCTATCCGGCTAGCCCTTGCTCCAGTGACATCCTATTATGAGCACCCAATGGGGTGGCCACCGTCCTTGGGGTGTAACCATCCTGCCCATTCCAACCCTAAAATCGAGTATTTCTTTCTGAAACTGAAATTGAGAAAGAAAAGAGAGAGCAGCCATGACTGCCAGAAGAAATCGAGAGATGGGAGAATTGTTTGATGTGGAGCTCGAGGAATGATGGGCGAAATTGAGAAGGGGATCGAATGAGTCACTGCTGAATCAAACCAAGAGATGAATGAAAAGAGGCGAGAAATTGAGAGAAGCAGATCAAAATCCCAAGCAGAGAAATCAAGAATCGAAATAGAGAAAGCGAGAAGAAGAAATCGATGTTTTTGAGTGAAAGAGAGATGGGTTTTGGTTCGGTGTCGCCTTGAAGAAATTAGGGTTTCGATTTGAAGAGGAGCTCAGAGCAGATGAAGACAGAGACGGATATGGCTCTGCTCTGAAAGTGTTGATGATGTTCTGCGATTCGGGAAAATGGGTTTTGCTCGGATGGGTGCAGTGATTCTAATGGGGGTGATACTGATTGTAATTGAATGGTCATTCTTTGTGGAATCGATAAATGATCGAGAACTGGAAGAATTAATGAAGAAATTGGTGGTATTTGTTTGAAGATTGAAAATGGGTTGTCTCGGAGAAATTTGAAACATTAGAAGTCTGGTTATGTGTATTGAATCGTGGTTGGACTGGAGTTCAAACATCAATTGAGTAACGAGAGTGAGAAATCAAGATGAATTTTGCCAGGGATTGAAGTCATGTGATAATGATTAAGGGTTTTGAGATGAATCGAGAGTTGGGAGCGGGGAATGGTTCATGTGTTAGCCTACTCAAGTTGGAGATGTTGATTTTCAGGGTTGTGGTGAAATTTGAAGACGCTGCTGCTGTACAGGGAACGCTAAAATGAATGAATTAGATGTATGTGATATGAATTTTACAGGGATGTGAAGCTAAAGATCTACGAAAAATTGGCCTGGAAGTCTCAGAACAATCGTAACTTCCCACGGTTTTCCACTCCCGTGAGTTGAATCGCCGATCCTGATGACCGATCTTATATATGACTCACGCCGAGTTAGACCATTGGTGAGTTCTGCACTGACCGGGAGCCGACTCGATGTCCGATTGCTCTCCCCGACTCGCTGACTAACAGTTTGACTGATTTGACCGTTAGTCCTAACTGGTGGATCAAGGAATATTCCAATAATATTCCCTTGACGGAGAAATTTTGGTGGCTTCATGTGACGGATTCCATGCCATAATACCAGCTTTTTCCGTGAGCAAAAATTCCAGAATTTTCTATGGACTTCTCTCATGGGTGTGAAGACTTGGACTAGGAATTGAATGGAGAATTGGACTCAAATTTGGAAAGAGAAGGTGGAAGAGTTGAGAAAAGCTTGGATTTGGAAGTTGAATTGCTAAAGGAAAATGATTCTATTCCTTGGAAGATTTGGAGAATATTGAAGCCTATAAAGAGAAGTTTTCACATCTTTACAGACCTCTCTACACACACAAACACTTTTCTTTTCTTATTCTTTGTGTGAACTTTTTAACATTAGTAGCTAATTTTATTTATTGAGGATGAATTCCTAGTTCTTAATATATGGTTTGAGTTTTTGTTTCAATTCTCTCTTGAAGTTTTTCACATGATTATCGTTTGTTTTTACTAATAGGAATGATCTTAAAGACATTCATGATTGATTGATAGATTGTTTGGGTGGCCAACTAAATTGATTTGTCGATTTAATCTAAAAGCTAGTGAAAGTTAGGAGATAAGTAATCGTTTCTTGACCTTTTACATAAGTAGCAAACACGAGACCTTGCGGGAGGGATTAGTGGAGCGGTGTGTGTAGAAACAACGCTAGAAAGTGAACCAAGCGAACAAGAGTTTAACTACTAGTACTAAACCTAAATTCATAAATCTTAATGCATTAGGGGAATTACATCTTTAAAAGCGTAACCTCAAGGTGGTTCTTTTGGATAGAATCGATAACTAAAGCGGACACATTACTCGGTGAAATAAGGGATTTTGGGGCTAGCTAAGCGGACTGCTATCCTACGGTTGGTGATAATTTGTGACTAATAACAAGTAGAAAAGAACATAACTTTAATCATTGTTTTGCAACGAAGAAGGATTCCTTTATCTTGTCTCTCTCATTGATTTCAACTTTAACTTTTAATTGCTTTATTTACTTTCTTTTGATTTACATCCCCCTTTTCGTGACAATTTTTTACAACTAGAATCTCTTGCTCCTCGTGGGAACGAACTTGACTACACTATATTACTTGTTAATTAGGTGGAAAATCTTGAATTAATTTGTTGTGGTACGACACGCATCAACTCTCCACCACAGGCCACAACCCGGAGTTCTTGACAATCTCTTTCACCTCCTCACATTTAAGGGTGCACACGGTACGGTTCGGCTCGGTTCTTGCCGAGGCGAGGCACTGCACCTCCCCCACCTCGGTTCCAAAATTTTGGACCGTGCACTGTACCTTGTACATCGGTTAGGTACCATTCGGCACTGTGCGATGCACCGTGACGCAATCGGTACATTCTCGCCAGAATTTCAGATGATTTTCCGTCATTTTTCCGACAAATTAGGTAAATTGTTTGTTTGCTTTTCAATATATTAAGCAATATCTCAATCAAAGAACAAAGTAACAAACACACACGCTGACCAAAGTCTTGAAAATCTGAAAAAAGAACTAGTAGAAGTAGCAGTAGCACACAATAACCAAAGTCTTGAAAATGTGAAAAAGAACCACCTGAACAAGTAGCAGTATGATTATCACACAATGACACAAACAAACACACCGACCAACACAAAACCTGTCTTAAGTCTTAAGACTCTTAACCAACACAAACAATGCAATCGGTGGTGGAATTATCAAGTATCAAAGAGCAATGATCGGATAAGTGGAGGCAATGACCAATACATAGTCTTGAGTCTTGAATCTCTTGATCTTCTATTCCATGGCGGCGAGAACTTGTGGTGGCATATTGTTGATAGGACCAAGTAGTTTTGCAAAAACAAGTAAATATTAGTCTATGATTCTTCCATATGATGGCACTTAGGAACAAAATGGTCATATACTGGGATTCAAAAGCTAAATGAAACAAGCAACATTAGGTTTGTGACAAAGATATCCTGATGATGTTTACTAGAAACAAATTAATGCCACCTGCCGGTAGAAGGTCGCTGACAACTCCCTACATTGAGCACAGATTAATTGCATATTAAATGTGTACCCTACATGGAGATGGAGCACGTGATTAATGCCACATAGAAAGAATTGCTGACAACTCAAGGTAATCCAAGATATATGAATAAACTATAAAACAAAAGAACACATCAACTGTTGTTGGTTACGTAAAGGGAGATATAGATGATAAGTACAACCCAAAAAAGGGTCCAAAGAGAGAAAATAATGATGATAAGTACAAGATCAAAATAAAGTAGTAGAGAAAATAAAAATAAGTAAAATTACCAGATATGGGAGATCTTTGGTTTGTGCCTGGCTCTGAATTAGTAGTAGTATACAAGGAATTTGTGCGTTATTGGACAAGGAAGTCAATTGTTTTCAGCATTCTCAGTTACGATGATAAATTTATACAAACAAAAAGAATCTAGTGGACAGAAGAAGGAGAAAGCATCAAATACAGACTTTGCATTAGCAAAATTGCGGCACCATCTCCACCCCTAACATACATTTGTAAGCTTAAAATCAGCACATAGAGACCAAGGAAACTTCTAAAAAGAATTAGAGCTATCAAAATCAACTATCGGTGCAAGTTTCTGACCTTAATCCAAGTATCCAACTATTCCGTGTTTATGCCCACCCCAACATACATTTTCAAGCTTATAATCAAGACATAGACACCAAAGCAATTTCTACCATATGTATAGGCTCAAACCCAATTTTTTGAAGAACAAAAAAATTCATTTAATTCACAAATTAAAAAGATGATCAAGTAAATACAATTTTAAAACCAAATTCAAAGTCCTGGGTTTCATATGAACTAAAAATAATGAAAATCAAAAGATTATGAAGATAGAATTCTTACCGGTTTGGTGGAAATACAATCCAAGCCAAATCAATCAACTCTTGTAGAGAAAGAAGAAATCTTTTTGATATCTTAATTACAAATCGATCCAATATCAAGGAAGATAGAATTATTAGATAGAAATAGAACTATTAGAATACAAATCAACACTACTTCAAAACCCCGGGTTCCAAAAAATCAAAATAGAGAACCGAATCAACTGATTCAACACTTACCCTTGGTTAACAATTTCTCCTTATTCTTCCCGGATCGAGAGGTGGTAAGTAATGGAAGAGAAGATTTAGAAGTCTCGTCCTCGTAATGGAGTTCTTCACTTTTCCTTCTCGCAGAGAGGAGACGGAAAAAAAAAAAAAGGAAAATGAGAAGAGAAGGAAACCCTAGCCCTATGATGTTCTATTATATACCACCCTTTAATCTAACGGGTATTATCGATTTATTATCCCCTAGATCTAATCGGCTACTACTACTTTCAGACACTCGGTCCCCACGGCACGGACTTGGGCAGACTGTGTACTTGTACCTCCTCGGCCTCTGTTCCTATTTTTGGACCGGCACCTGTACCCCTTCCTCGGTTCGGTACAAAATCGCACGGTTCCCACCGGCTCCGGCGGTCCCTCGGGTTCTGTGCACCCTTACTCACATTCATCCTCAAGATCCCAAGTCTTAGTCACTGAACATGAAGCTTGGCACCGCATGAGACGGACGACATTCTTGTGATCCTAAATACCAAAAAAAAAAAAAAATTATGAAAAGAAATACAAACACTTGACGCAAATTTAAGATAGTTACACACTTAAATAAAAAACAAAGACGGATTGAGATTACTTACGATAGTATTATGGATCGTACATGCCCATGAGTCCTTGTATCCAAAAAGAACATTTTCACCATCTTTGGGGTCCCCCTTGGGTTCTCATCTTTTGTCAGTGTAACCATCAAGTGAGAGGAAGGCATGTGGGAATCAGCTGCTTTAGTGATCACCCTCTTCTTCTTTCCGGTTTCAGTTGAAGTTGAAGCTTCGACTTGTTGAACATTAGCTTAAGTTTGTTTTCCATCTCCTTCTTATTCTTCTTCCAGTGCCTCTTCAACAATTTCATCTTCTCTACCCTTACCTTTATCTCCATTACCATCATCATCATCATCATCATCATCATCATCATCATTACCTCCTCCAACATTAGGCATGTCTTGATCACCATCATCATCATCATTGTTCCCTCCTCCAGCAGCTGGAGTTCTTTCATCAACATCATCATCATCATCAACTCTTCTACCAGATGAAATTAATTTTTCTTCATCTAGAGTCTCGTCTGAATCACTGGGTTCCGATGGTGTTTCATAATCATCATTCTAAGACACGTATCTCGAGCGTTTCGACACAAATAACATATGCCCTCGATGTGTTGAAGTCAAGAGTTTATCACCAACACGAGGAGGTCTTGAAGGAGGACTAAGAGCTTTATAGCTTTCTTCTTTGCCTTTTGCAACCTGAACAAGAACGATTAAGAAAAAAAAATTAAAGGTCGGCAAGTTCGACATATATAACAAATCTAGCAGATAAATGGTCGGAAGATTAGATATCTAAATACATGCCGGCTAAACATAAACTGGCATGGTGCATGTGATTCACATAACCTGCCGGCGTATAAAAAATATTAACACAGTACTTAACTGGATTTTTCAGAAAACCAGTCGGCAAGTTCCTTTACCCATACATTTCGGCTAACAAATAGCCGGCATGGTTTTTTCCAAATACCATACGGTTTTAAAATTCAAAGCATCAGGAGACACAAATCTTGAAATACAGCAGGCAAGGAAAATTTTTATAACCATCTCGGCCAAAAAACAAAACTATCGCCGACAAGGTCTGAGGTTGAATAACCTGCCGGCCCTGCAAGTAACAGTTACATGTATTTAACATCCGACAAGATCTTAAACCTAATATCTTGCCGGCCAAACCCTAACTATGAAAACCCTAACAGGTCGATAACTAAAAAACTTAGCGGAAATAATCAAAATCAAAGAATCGATTTTTCCGACCTAATTTGACATGCAAACATGAAATTGAAGTACTTTAGTGAGTTTAAGTAGGCCCTTACTTTCTTAATCGCACCATTTCTTTGTTTTGAGCGGTTCAATTTTCTTCTTCAAGAACCTTTTTTTTTCTTCACTTTATGTTGAACTAGTTTTGCAATTCCCAGGGTTGTATTGATTGGGTTTTCGATTGGCGTCTTTCATACGAGTTCCCTTACGCCGCGGTGGATCCATTGATGAAGATTAATCGGAGTTTTCGAATCACGATGTCAATGAATTAATCGACGAGTTTTGATGGTGGTGGGGGTGATGGAGCCGGTATGGTTGTGGAGGAGAAGAAGAAGAAGAAGAGAAGAAGAAAATAAAATGATAAGATTAAAACTGATTTAGGGTAATAGGTTTTTAAAGGGTGAGGGTAGTTTTGTAACTTACCCATTAGGACTCCCCCTAAAACCCATAAAAAAGAGTCCCTTTAAAATTGGGTATACCCGAATTAATCTGGGTATACCCCCATCAAGCCAGGTAAAAAAACAAACAAAAATATCCACTTTCCCCTCTTCAAAAAATCTTTCCCCTAAAACCCTTCCCAAACGAATTACATTGCAAACACGTAAAAATGAAGCTAAAAATGACATCTTAACCCCTTTTCACCCAAAGTTATGGCTCCAGCAACTACGCCAGATCAATATTCGCGTCGCTTGTCCTAGAATTAATTAGTTCAATTATTTCAGGTATTTATGTATTTATTTCATTTTTTTACATTTAATCTTTCTCTTTAAGGTTTATTCTTCAACCTTTATTTTAACGTATTTGTTGTAATAATTTCAGATTTCAACTATCAAGATATGCTGCTCTGCTTTGAGATGTTGGTGAAAACTAAAACTAAGATATGCTGCTTTGCTTTGAGATGTTGGTGAAAACTAAAACCTGTGGTCGTATTGTATTGCTTGCACCATTTTTCCGCGGATAGGCGAAGCAGTAAGCATGAGGGAAAAGAGAAGAAATTTCAGGAGATATAGAACCTGTACAATCTTGTTAAAAGGGATGACATCATGGATGATGTAATTTTCATCTAGGAGTGACAGGAATATCCTTTCAAGAAATATATATAGAGGATTTATTAGCAAAAAAGAAATCATTTTCAGATTTCTTTTCTCTCTCCTCTTTAGATTTAGATATACTTTCTCTTCTTGTTTTTCTTCCTCTATTTGATGAAGTTCATGGTGTTGAAGTTTAAAGAAGATGATGAAGATGTTACTGTTGTTTATAATGTTGTTGAAGACGATAAAAAAATCCATGAAAATCATGTTCTGATTTCTTGCTGCTGCTGTAATAAAAAAAGTAGATCTGAATCCTTTTTTTTTTTTTTTTTTTTTCTGGATGAGTTTTTATTTGTTTTGATTTCTTACTGCTGCTGTAAAAATGGTGTCTCCATAAGAAAGTCATGTTGTTGTTGTGGCTACTCGTGTTGAAGATAAAGATGATGAACTCTGTTTTTCCATTTGTTTTATGATGAAGATGAACTTTGTTGTTGTTGTTGTTGTCGTCGTCAAAGAAGATGAAGATGATGAAAACGATTTGATGTTGTTGTTGTTAATGAAGATTTGATGTTGTTGTTGTTGTTGAGGTCGATGAAGATGATGAAGAAGATGAAGATTTATATTTTTTTATCAGGAGTTCATTTCTGGAATGAACTCTGGTTTATATAGGTTTTCATCCGGAGTTCATTTCTGGAATGAACTCGGTTTATATAGGTTTTTATCAGGAGTTCATTTGACGAATGTTATTATGAACTCTGGTTCATCTTGTCATCCCGTTTAGAGGTGAAATCAAAATTAGGGGAAACTGAAATCCGAGTTGGGGAACTGGTCGAATATGAAATTGGTGTTGCTGGTAAAATTAGCGTAATGGTGTTGCTGGAATCGAAGGAGTAGGGTGGTGAGAGGAGATATAACTGTCTCAATTATGTGGTTGATTTCTAAACATAAGTGGATGAACCAACATAAAAATTAGGCAATCGCTTCTCAAAAAGAGACTCCAGATAGAAAGGCAGAAGAAAGAGAAGACGAAAGAGATAAGATGGAGGCGCAGCTAGGGTTCTCTGTTGGAGTGGAAGACAGGAGGAACAATCAAGTATGGCAGGCGTTTCTGAATCTATGGCGTTAGGTTTCTTATTAAGGTTTAGCAAAACGAATGTATTGTATACCTAACGGACGTGAGTAACGTCCGGTTACGTATTTGGTGTGAACCAAGTGTAAGTAATTATTTAGCCGGAAATCCACATGTAAGTGTTGTATACCCACGTTTTCGCTAACGGTGTTATAAACGGTCAGTTAAATACAGGGTGTAAACAGAGTGTAATTCATGTTTTAATGTTTCGACCAATAGAGTCATGCCACTTGTCGTCACCAGGATTGCTCTTCCTGAAAGCTTTTATGTAATTTAATTTGAGGGAGGTGTCACACTCACCGTGCAATCTGGGAGCTTATATGACTTAGCATTTTAAAGGAGGGTAGATGGGCTGCTGACACGATGACACCGTAGGATAGAAACATATCCCAATCCCTAGACTAAAGCAACAGGAAGTAGTTCCCAAAAATGTTTCACAAAAATAAAGAACCCTAATTTGGGGCATACAAAAAATTTTGGGGGCATATGAGATATTATGGCACCCAATGCAAAATTATAAGGGCTGCCATAATGATGCTTAAGTTACTATAATACCCCTGCCTAGTTTAAATTACATTACTACCCTTCCACTTAATTAAATTCTAATCCTAAAATTCTCCCACTAATTAACCCATCCCCTAATTAATTAACCACCCACTAATTAACCCTTCTCTCACACTCTTCTTCTCATCTTCTTCTCCAAAACACAAACAAAATTGTGAAAATTTCTTTGTTCGATTAAGTTCTCGATTAAACAAATTAATGACACCTCGTGTTAAGCGATGCCCCGTAAAATATGGTGCCGAATCACGGTGTTGCTTGTAGCATCTCAATCTAGGGTTTTTAGAAAAGATGGTGATGAAGAGGATAGTGGATTGATTGGTATTGGAGAGCGAGAAATAGAGCCTCGATTCTTTAAAATTGCACATGAAAGGTATTTCCCACAAACCCATTGCTTGGTTTTTCGTATTTCGTTGATTTCCTCGACATGTAATCGATGATTCCTCCGGGTTTTGGAAGTTCAGAGTAGTGTTCGGCTGAAATTTAGCAGCCGAACTTTTTTTTTTTTTTTTTTGACGAAGAACAGTTCGGCTTATGTTTTGAAAATCGATTGCGCCGAACCTTTGTGTTCGGCTTATAATATTTTTGTATGATAATGCGCCGAATCATACAGGCACATTGTTCGGCTCATTTTGATAAGTATCGAATGTGCCGAACTTTACTCGTGTATGGACAATAGTTTCCTATAAACTTGTCCATTTATAGGTGACTTATCACATTGTTTAGTAGAGTCATATTTATTTAGTTTGGAAAATTAATTAAGGTGTATCATTTGTTTTAGCACCCATCCGGGAAAATTCAAAGATAAGCTTAAAAGGAGAACAATGGAAGTGACTCCTTCTAATTCAAGAACTCCCAAACCTCGAGGTGGTGGCACCAAAAACTTGCATGCAGGGAAAAGGCGAAATACCACGGGTGGATGTTTGCCTGTAGAACAAGAGGTTGATAATGACGAAAATAAGGGTGTAGTATGAGGTGATGATGAAGATGGTGGTGGAGGGGAGGATGGGATGATGAATATGGTGGTGATCGCGAACCTCTAACTTGATTTTTCTTCTCAAAATTGATGCATGTCGCTTTAGACCTTTGGATGTATTTTTATGATGTGGAAGATAATATGAATGATAAAATGTGGTGTAAAGAGATGATAAAAATTGAAAGATGTCTTCTTAAGGATTTTCTTATATAGAGCTCTCAAAGTTAGGCTTTAGAATCCTTCGAAACCGTTTCTCCTTGAGATAAAAGTCAATTTTGCGTCCAAACATGTCCCAAGCAATGTCAGGTTCTGGCTAATACCTTGCCAATCTTTCCCGGTCGAACCTAACAAGTGAAATTTTGGTGGTTGTCGTTCGGCTAACTCGATTAGATTACTTTTAAGCCGAACTTATCTCTCAGAAACACTTCGAAAATCTTGATTTTGAGGCTCTAGGTTCGGCTAACTCGTGATGATGAGTTATCACCGAACTTATCTCTCGTACACTCAAGTTTTTAGATTTTATTTTGGCCATAACTTTCGCCCGATGCTCGGAATGGCCTCATTCTTTTGCGTTGTTTTCGTCTTTTCGTTCTCTTGACGATGACACTAATATCTCATTGATTTGAATGAGTTTAATTTTGACCTTAATGTTCTCCATTGGTAGACTTCACTATCGTTTAGTTAGGTTCGGCTCATTCGCAATACTATTTGAAAGCCGGTCTTTAAAGTTCGGCTCATTCGTGTTTGAATTGAAAAGCCGAACTACTTGTCATATATGCGTTCGGCTTATTGGGGACTAAAATTATAAGCCGAACTGTTCTTATTTATCAAGGTTCGGATACAAATTATCTGTTAACCTAACTCACATAGAACTACATAAAAAAATCAAAATTTTTGGTGAATTCAAGCTACAAAACGGACATTAAACAACGTCTACAACCATACCTATGTATTATTAGCATTGGGTTCCTCATCCATGTACTCATCTTCTGGATTTGGCTCCAAAAAGTCATCATCTTGAGCTTGAGAAAAAGTTTGAGTTTGAAATTGAGTTTGGGTAAAATTATTTTCATAATCCAACAAATAAGCCATCTCCAGGATCTCTATCGTAATTGATATGTTACCTTTACGTGATGAAGATTCACCTTCCTCAGTCGAATTTGTATCACACATCTCTCAATAATCACAAAGATCACAAAGAAAAAAAAAAAATTTCCTCCTTCCCTTCTTCTTTCCTCCTTCTTCTTTGTCTCAAATAAGTCACTAATTATCTTTAAAAAGATAATTATTATCCTAAATTAACACTAAACTAACTACAATCATTAACAACTAATTAATCAAATTAACACTAATTTCAGAAGGGTATTTTCGCATTTTTGAAAAGAGGGGGATAAGGGCCACCCTAAAAATACTATTAGCACCCTTTTTTTTGTCTTATTCCGTATGCCCCCAAATTTTTGTGTATGCCCCAAATTAGGGTTCAAAATAAATAATCCCAAACTCACAGACCATTCCCCTTAGTCGTTAAGCCCGGTCCAATAGCCCATGAACTAACCAGTGATATTGTTGGTTGGCTCAATTCATACCCAATCCCACGAGATTTCATGCGTGAAGAACATCCAAAGCAAATCAGTAATAGGGAAGTGCATAACCCATATTTTATTTATGATGGACATCTCCGACAGCTCATGAAGTGAACACTTCACGTTACGCATTTAATACAACCTCAACAAAATGAAACTCCGATCGCTATTGTTTGACTTTCTCCGTGGCTTATTCATCTAACACTAATTTCCTCTCCTTCCACAATTATTTTTTCAATGAACAATGAAAATTCGTATAGAGTGGGCAAGGAAAAAGGAGAGAAGAGCAGGCTGTATAGAAGTTCAATTTCTTGATCTTTTTTAGTTTCAGGCATCACTCACACCGGATCTTATTCAGTTTCTTTTTCTTGTGTGTTTGATATGAGAATGGCGGCAAGTAATGCTTCACCATATGGCAAGAAGGCACTTTGTCTATTTCTTTCTATTTGGACAGTCTATTATTCTAGGTGAATCT
The DNA here is from genome assembly GCA_023531295.1 of Papaver armeniacum. Lineage (NCBI taxonomy): Eukaryota > Viridiplantae > Streptophyta > Magnoliopsida > Ranunculales > Papaveraceae > Papaver > Papaver armeniacum. Next base: position 45,384 of record JAJJWW010002941.1, read on the forward strand.
TTTAACTCCCTCCGCATTTTTCCTTTTGAAGCAAGAATTTCTACAACTGTTCTTCTCCTGGTATTTGCATTTTCTTGATGTTATTATGATGGCTGTCGTAACCACTACTATGTGCTCTTTCGATCTTTAGAAAGTCATATTTTCACTTTTTCAATTTGACGTATTTGTAGTGAAAAAATGAAAAGTGAAATTATCACCTTTTCTGGGTCGGAGGTTGTATGTTTTATTTTCTCGGCCGTCGGTTAGTTAACAATGTGTTAGGGGAAAAAAATTGTTTTTGAATTCTAGTTGAGGGGAAAATCACTGTTAACCTATGCAAAGTTCACTTTTTATTTGTTTTTAGTTCAAGGGCACAAGTTGCGCAATTTTCATAGTTTCAAGGTACATTAGAAAACGAAATCTAATGGCATTTTTGTTTGAATGACTGAAAACACTGCAACAGGTTTCAAGCAGTGGGTTATTCTTTGACCTTTACCCAAATTCTTCATCGTCAACATTTACCTGGTCCTCGTGCTGGTCCACTATGGTATGCACATAACACTGTACGAATTTCTGTATTTACAAATTGCACGCAGATTATGTTAATTAATGTAGTACTAATTTGGTGTATTGCAATGGTTATATTAATTAAGGTGGCAATCATCATGTCAAGCAAAACAATGAACAGGCTAGTATCGAATATTTCACATTCTTGGTGGTTTGTTAGCCTCAATACCACCGAATACAAGACTAGTCATCTGGTGTTGGAGCTGCAACAACGGATGGTAAGATTGAGGCTTCAGCTTGAGGGAAACAAATCTTCTAAAGGAGTTATTAATGATGTTTCTTGCCTAGCGAGCACGGAGAAGAAGGGGTTGAAGCAGACGAAAAGCTTAGTATTTCAGAAGAGGAGGATGTTGCTAGGCTGAAGCATGAACTGGACGAAACCAAATCTTATTTGCAAGTAATCGAAGCCCAGGCAACTGAGCTGAAAGTTGAGAACCGAATGCTGGAAATGGATGTATGTAAACGTGATATAGAGATTAGGGACTTGAAACTAGCCATATCTGATGCTCAGTTAAGATTTATTAATGAAAATGCTGAGCTACAGAAGGTAATATTAGCTTTAGAACAAGGACATGTTGATCTAGAGACGACACTGAAGAATTCAGAGACGCGGGTACATAAATTAGTGGAAGAGTACAAGAGGCTCGAAGGAGAATATATTGAATTTAGAGTTTTGCAGAGGAACCGTGCAGAAGAGATGGACAGATATCTGATAGCAAAAATTGTCGAGCGAGGGAGCTGGGTGGATGAGAATCTCCTTGAAAAGGATAATTTCGATGGGATGAGAGTGGAGATAAATGAGCTGAATGCTAAGGTTAGTTCGTTGGCGACTGATTTGCAGTCTAGAGATGAAAGGATATGTCAGATGGAAGAGCATTTGGATAGGTTACATATGGAGCATGTAGAGTTGATATCAAGATGTGAGGCAGCTACAAAATATGCTGAGGAACTAAAGAAGAAATTGAGCCAAATGGAGAGGGAAGTGCAAAGGCAGAGAGTGATGATAATAGAAGGTGCGGAAAAGAAGAGAGAGGCGATAAGGGAATTATGTTTCTCCTTGGAGCATTACAAGAATCGTTATTACGAATTCAGGGAAGCATTTATTCTTCTTAAGAGGCAGTCACCATTATTAGACATAGCTTACTATTACAGGAAGTAGTAGTTGTAACTAAACACTTAATTTGAGAGAAAACTTAAGTAGCTCTCTCTGTCTTTAAATCATGAAAGTGGGTACTAGAGTTGTTTTGTTTTTTTGTTGTATATTTATATCATGAAAGTGGGTACTAGAGTTGCTTTTTTTTTTTTTGTTGTATATTTATAGTTTTTTTTTCTTCTTTTGAAGCATGAAATTTATTAGATTAGACTGAAATTATACGGGATATGTAATATTTATATATTGTATATTTATAGTTAATTGTGCTCCGAATTAATGGACTCACTTTTTTTTTTCTTTCTTTCTTGCATGCTTCCTAGGGGTGTAAAATTTGCCGAACCAGCTTGAGCATAGCGTATATATGTTAAAAATAAAAATTTGAGCATAATATGCCACCAAACACAACAAGGCTGTGCCAGCCTAATCGGCGCACGACAAATCACATCAGGCAACAACACGGCTACTTTACTATATCTTTGTTGGTGAAAACAGTCAATTAATGTTGAAACCAATTTTGGTTTCATCTTATATTTGTATTTTTTTATCGTGAAACCAAAGTTTTAATGGTAAAACAATAAGTTCATGTTGAAACCAAATACTATATGATTTCAACTTATTATTTTACCTAGTTTATTTAGTGTTTTGGCACACTTGTTTTCTTTGTTGAAGTTGTGTTGGTGAAATACGATTTTCTTTTGTGTTGGGTTTCAACACAGGTAATTTTGTCATTAAAACCAAGGTTTTTGGTGACATAACAATATTTTGGTAGTGGTCTTCCTGGTTGGTGGTGGTTGTGATGGTGATGGTAGTGGGGTAGTGATGGTGCATTGTTGACTATGGAGATGGAAATGTTGATATTGGTGGTGCTGGTGGCAATTTTTTGGGGGCGAAACAAGGTCTAGTTTCATTTTATTTATTATTTATATCATTAGTTGTTGTGGTGGAGGTTGGTGGTGGCATTGGAGCTGATTGGTGGTTGGTGGTGGTGGTACTACTGGTTAGTGGTCATGTTGCGGGTATTGGTGGTGGCAGTGGCTATGACGGTTTTGGAACATCACGGTTATTTATGTGATGTCTCAGTGTGCCATGATGTACTTTCCTTTTTAACTAAAAAACACAACACCGATACCAAAACCAAAACCAAAACCAAAAGCCTTTTGTCTCGGAACAAGTCCAAGGTGAGGCTACGGACTATCTCGTAAAGAATTATCCAATAAAAATGCGACAAAGTTTTTACACCGTCTGTCTGCCTGCCTAGACAGAACTTACCCGGAGGTAAGACTAATCCTTAACACATTTCGTGTATTGTTCGTTTGGTACATTCGTGACCATTAAAGAAACGCATCTACTTACTCCATGTCCCGGCTGCAGGGCTACGGGGGTGGTTCCCCCTTCACAATCCTGCGAGCTGCAGAGCTACGGGAGGAGTCACTCCCTTCACAATTGTGTCATGGTGGTTTACATGTTCGCAGTTTACATATTCGTATTAGAGATGTAATCGAAAGTATGATGGTCAGCTTGCGTACCTCGTGTACATACCTCAGGCAGTTTCGTTGCTTGTCAGCTCGTGTCCAACTGCAGGGTTCTCCGTCATCCTGTTAAGGGGACAATCAACAGATAATAGGGTCAGTTCACATACCTCGTGTTCATACCTCTGTTAGAGCATGGCTAGGTTGAACCCACGAAGCGTTGGTATGTCAAGTTTGGTTGTCATATTTTAGTGAATCAAAACTCATGTTAAGAGTCGCTTGATTATGTACTAGAGTCAACTTCGTATAGGTTAGCTTGAAAGTATTAGGATATGAGACATTACAAGTATCGCGAAGTATTGAAGATGTGAAGAAGCAATGAGCTACAACGACAACAATCATCCTTCCACTTGAGGTTAGTGATATTTGACTTGAACTGTTTCATTCTCTAACGTATCTTTCAAGTCGTGCATATTAAAAACAAAACTGCGAAGCATATTTGAACTCTAGATATACATAGTATTAAGGAATACAATACGAGGTTTATTGCTTAACCATTAATTAAACTTTGTAGATAAGACATTGCCATAATCATTTGAATGTTATTGTGATTATGTATGGGTATGAGGTGAGGATTTCATCCCAGGGAACAATGTTTACATGTCTTCTAAGGAAGTAAGTTCATAAACTTGTTTGTGAACCGAAAAGGAAATTGCCAGGTGTTATTGGTTTTGTTATTTATTGCATATCTTATGAACAACCAATATGTGTGATTGAGTATAACCCCTCACAACTTGTTTGTGTTCTTGGTAGAACTATTCACAAAGGCCTGACTTATGTATTGGTATGACTTTTATTAGTGAAACCGATCTTAAGTAATCACCTGAAATGGTATGATCGGGTTTGTGATTTTCTGTCTGACCAAATATGGGAAAAGGGAACCGATCCTAGTAAGAGATGCAGTACATCACAAAGGGGAACCGATCCTTATATGGGGTGCAGCAAGGTTTATAGCAGAAAGGGGAACCGATCCTATGGACATGTGCAACACGTTTTTAGGCAAAGGGGAACCGATTCTATGGACAGGTGCAACACATATATGTTAGATACCATATATATGTGGGGAACCGATCCTAGTACCTAGTCAACCGAATTTTGGAAAGCTAGTGTGACTATGCACAATACTCACATGGAAGGTAGAACCGAAACTTGTTTTGGTAGAACCGTTAAACCCATTATTGTGATTGAATGTTTGTTTGATCAATCGCATAGTTCTTGAAAGTCAGATGAGCCAATTCTAAACTTGTTTGGAAGTGTGGCAAATCGGTTTCAAGGTTGTAAGTGTGAAAGAGAACTTACAAAGTAAGGATGTCGACATACTTTGAACATGTGCTATGAATGTTTATTTCTTTAATTGTTCAAAGATATTCCTTAATAGCTTAGGGAAGAGAATCCCAGGATCGAAACATCAGTAAGTTAAGAATCTTTTAATTAAGGTTATTAATTTCATTTTGTAGGAAATATAAGAATTAGTAATGTGCATTTACTAATTAGATTTTCCGAGAGATTTCGATCATTATTTTTGGACAGAGCATTTCCATGAATTATGGAAACCGAATTTGTGCTTTAATGAATATCTTGAGAATATTTTTGGTTTTGGAAATTCCTTGGTGTCCAAACTTCCTTGTCTATAAATACTTTAAGGCTTAGTTTGGTATTGCTGCAGCTTTTGTAAAAGCATTTTTCTGCTGTGCGTTGCTGTGCTAAGCTGTGAGAAAAAAGCAGTTAGACGTTTGGTAAAATATTAATTAAAGTTGAAGCTGATTAAAAAAGCAATCAAAATGTGTTTGGTAAAATTTCAAATTCAACCATAGTTGTTGTAGCAAATGACAAAAACAGACATATCTCTAATGGTAGTTTTATTCAATTTTATTGGGTTTAAAAATAATTAATTATTTTACTATATAATATTAATGTTAATACTAATTACCACTATTATTATGATTTTTAAAAAATTAGTGTACTTAACTACTTATATATATATATATATATATATATATATTTCAAACAAAAAATGAAACTAAATTAAGTAATTATTTAATATATTTTTTTATTTTTACTGTTGACAAATTAAATGAAATGATATATAAAATAGTTTGAAAATTAAAAAAAACAAATTAAGAATGCAATATAAGAAATAGTAAAACATTGATTGTGTATAAATGTAAGGGTAACTTTGTCATTTATTATATAAAGTAGGACAAAAAAGATAAATCAATCATTAAATTTAGGTGGGGCCACAACTTATGCTTTTGTAGCTTTAAAAGCTCATCCTCCCTAGCTTTTTAAAAATTGAGGAATTTGGAAGTGCTTTCGATAAAAGCACTTTGATTTTTTTTTTACCAAACACTAATTTCAAAAATTATTGACATATATAGCTTTCGAAAGTGCTTTTGAGAAAATAAAAGCATTACCAAACCAGCCTTAAGTTTGCCTTTCTAGCAAACTAATCCTTCGTAACAAAAGACTTCCTCTTTTGTTGTTGTTACTGGCGAAGCCGCCTATTCGGAGAGGAGAGTAACCTAATTAGGCGAAATCTCTTACGACCGCTCAGTTTAAAGTCTTCTTTGGGATTGAGAATCTCTAGCGTGTACCGTTGGTGGGAAACTAGATAATTGCGGTTTATCTTTTGTTTTCGATTGATTTGATTGACTAACTGTGGTTGAAATCTGATTGCACCTAGTTTGTTTATGCTTGAGAGTCTTCTCTTCTGAGATACTCCCTCCGTTCCATTTTAGATGATATTTTAGGGTTATTTTCTTGTTCCACAATGCTTGAAAGTTTTCATATTTTCCCTTAAAACTACCAATAATACCCTAACATTTTGTCTTGGAACTATAAATTTATTTTTTAATGCACTGATAGCAATTAATGCTTAAAGACTTTTCTTAAGGGTATAAATGGAAAATATTCATATCTCTCTCCATTTCTTAATCTGCGTGAAAACTCCAAAAACATCATCTAAAGTGGAACATAGGGAGTAAGATTCACTCAAACTAGTTCAGAGTTTCGACAGGGATCTTTAGACTGTTGTTAGTTCTAAAGACGATCTTGTGATAATCCATTGTTACTGCACTCCGTTCTGTGCGTGATTGATCACAAGAGATTCAAGTGATTGTGTGCAGGTTTTTATTGAAGATTTAAGAAGATTTGAAGACAAAGAAGATATTGAAGATTTGACTTGGGTTTTATAATCTTTGGTGGGCACAATACTTGTTTTGGTAAAAGAGGATCCAGTTAATAATCGGTTTATCCTTGTGGTAGATTGGATTAGATCGGCATCAACACAATTCTTTGGATTAAGAGTGTTCTTGGCTTAATCTTAAACGATTGCTTCGGTAGTTGAACATAAGATAGATCTAAAGACCTGACGAAGAAGTTTATGTTAAGATAAACGGAAGAGCCTTTGTTTGACTCATATCACTTGGTTGAAGAGAGTTGATACAAAACAGATTTGTTGTTCCTTTCATCGTTTGGAATACGAACCAAAGGAATTGTTTCAAGTACGTGACTTATTTATAAGTTGGAGGCGTGGGAATACATTTTAACTAGGGTGAACTATAGGTTTAGTTGCTTGGTCTCAACTTTACGAAGTTAGGTGTAATTTTGTGTAGCGGCTTTAATCCTGAGAGTATTCAATTCTGGACAAGGTCCCGGGGTTTTCTGCATTTGCGGTTTCCTCGTTAACAAAATCTTGTTGTGTCACTTACTTTATATTTCCGCATTATAATTGTTTTATTATAATTAAAGTAAATTACACAAACGTTAATTCCTATTTACTTGATAAGCAATCCTATTGTGTTTGGTTAAGTCCGAACCCTTATATCAAGTAAACATACTTCGTTGTTGTATTGTCTCGATCTCGTATCCATAGACAATCACACGAAGTGTGAACCGATTAGTTGTATTGTCTCGACTCAGTCCATAGACAATCACTTTTGGAGAAAGGACTTATCGGTAGGAAATTTTTTAGCTTGAGGTATATTTGGGTACCCTCGCATTTTCAAGCTCTTTCACGTGGATTGCTGCTCTCCACGCATTTCTATCAAGCGCCAACTCTTTCTCCAATCCCCTTCCTTTCAAATCCCGCATAATCGCTTCGTACTAGGTCAGTTTCGGACGGTCTCTGCGCTTCATCCTTCCTTCTGCACGTTGGATTCGTCCTACTCGAACCAGAGCATCTGGCGGTCTTCGTTGGAGATTCCTAAACTAACGCAACCGATTTTGGATGAGCATGTCCTCGATTGGTGCTACCCCGAGCTTGTTGCGAACGAAATCATTTCTGATTTTGTCATGCCTTGTGTCCCCACATGCCCACCACAGCATCCGCATCTCTGTTGCATGAATTTCTCTGGTGTGCGGGTTTCTTGTCCCCCAGCATTATGCTCCATACAGCATCGCAGGTCGGATCACCGTTTTATATAACTTTCCTTTTAGTTTATGACGGCACAACCCTGCACGTATCATATGCTACACACGCTTAGCAATATTAATAATTATGCTGATTTTGGGTTACAATATATACTTGTTGATGACGGCAAAATATAATTAGCAGTGCTATCCCACGCGACTTTGCGGGATGGCTTCCCGCAAAAGCGGCTTCTTTACCGTTAGATCATGCTAAAACCCAGATCTAATGACCTTGAACCCTTTAGGGGAAGTGGTGGGTCCTTCCCTGAAAGTGGTGGGTCCTTTCCTAAAAGTGATGGGTCATTTTTTGAATATGAATCTAACCGTTGATTTGATCATCCAACGTTAAAGAAGCTGCTTTTGCGGGAAGCCATCCCGCAAAGTCGTGTGGGATAGCATTTGTCAAATATAATACTCCCTCCGTCCCACTATTAAGTGACCTATTTACTTTTAGATTTTTTCCCACCATTAAGTGACCTATATCAGTAAAGAAGGAGATATTTCTAAAATTATCCTTTTAATTGATTATAAGAAATATAAGAAATATGCATAATTTGATAGGCATGTTTACATTTGTTACGTAGGTGTTTTAAAATGCTTTTCAATGGTATGAAGTTTGCGAACATCCGTGGTGTAGTTTGAGAGATAAATCATTTCAAAATTTCACTAGTTATTATCCATAAGGGTATAATTATAAAAATGTTTAAATATACTTTTTCCTTTTTCGCTTTAATTACGCAAATTTAACCAGGCCATTTAATAGGATTGATTGGACGGAGTATCAATTAAAGAATGAGTATTTTTTTTGGACCCATGTTCACCTTGTTGCCCAGTAGCCATAGCCCATAGGGTATTTATTCTGCGAGGGTGTTGGCACCACCGCGCGAGAACCAGTTTCTCCAGCTCTTCTTCTTCACATTGGATGTTCCAGTCTCTCCCTGTTTCTGGTTCTAATATCAATACAGAAAAAAATCACCGATGGCATCACCATTATTGAGATCATCATCTTCAACATCATCACTACCTTCAGCTTCGTCAAGTAGAATTAGGGTTTCATCTTCAACAACAAGAGAAGGTACAGCTAAAGCAACAGTAAACGAACATATATCTCAAGCTGTTCAATCTACTTCGAATCTATTACAACTCATGCAACAATCTTCTCCTTCTCAGGTATCATCCTCTCCCTCTCAGATTCAATCATGGGTTTTTTCCTTGGAAATTTCATATCTAGGGTTTGTTTATTTTCGTTCTTATACAACCCAATTTGTGAACACAATTAGATTCTATTGATTTGAAATTGGATAAAGGGAATTGATAAAGTTTCAATTTTTGTGATCAAAATTTGGTCTTTTACAAAACCCATGGTGAAATTTCACTCATTTCTTAGAATTTTTTTAGGGAATTATTGAGTATTTTGCTGTATACCAATCCAATTTGGGGATTTTGAGTGGTGGTGCGGCTGGTGCCGATGGTGGTGTGTTACACCCAGTCCTGCTGTGGCGCAACTGTCCCCAGATTACCCGTTTGGAGATTTTCTTTTGATTGCTTAAATTTCTAATGTTTCATTTGCAGGCTCATTTGTTAAAGCTTCCGAAAAATTTATTGGCGAAAACAGCTACAATTAAGAATACAGCACAAGTATGTTATTCCTGTCTTCCTGGTATTCAATTTTTTTTTTTAGTGGCGCAAATTGAATCTGCATTGTGTAGAGAGAATCTTGATCACTCTTTTGTTTCTCTTTGACGTGGTTATATACGCAGGTATTAGAACAGATGCCTCGAGTCATTTCAGCGCTGGATGCCCATATTGAAAGTGGACTACAGAGGTCAGTATTTCGTCTTCTCCGTGTCAAGTACTTGAGAGGATTGCAATACTAGTCCTTGTTGAATGAATTAAAATAGGATTATAAATGTGTTAATGTAATGCTAGACTAGTTGTTAGCTTCCTGTGATGTCTGCATTACATGTGAGTTCAGTTCAAGTATCTTTGTGTTGGCTAGTGTCACGCTCTTGTAGATGTCTATTTACTGGTGGTCTACGGTTCACTTCAGCCATAACCAAGTTGTCAGACTATTTCATAACCTTCACAGAAATTTCGTGTGAAATGTATTGTTGAAAGACCATAAACAGGCAGTTACTACTACCTCCGTCCCAGGAAATGTGTTGCTTCCACCTTTTCAATTTGGCCCATCTTTTTAGCCAGAATGAAAGAGTGAAAGTATCACTTTTTCTGGGACGGAGGTAATACTATTTCGCATCTGTCCTATGTTCCAGATGTACTAGTTGCAAGATAGTAACTGTCTGTTGCCTTCTATCTATGAAGGATACAAATTAGTTTGCGAATGAGTGCCCAAGGACCATGACTGACTTAACATTTAGGTGGAAGCTAATCAGTATTATTCAATTAAGTGTAGTAGAGCCTATGTGAACAGCCTAGAAACAAGCAAGAAAACCTGTGGGACCTAAGTTTTTCTTTAGATACTGTTAGCGACTCCTCCAGTGAGTTTCCTAAACTATCACTTATTTTCACATACATTTCAGGCCTGAACCATATGATATCATGCAATTGTGTCCTGTATCACTTGTTATGATATGTCAATAGTCTTTCTGAAGATTCGGTGACAAACTTGTCCGACACAACTACCAATTTGCTCTTGTTTATTATTTTAATAATCTTTGTTACGAAACTTTCCCAATTTAGCTGTATCATCTGATTTTTTGTGCTTCATTTATTTCTTTTGTGTCAATCTCAGCGTTCCTCATTTGAAGACTGTAATACAGTTACTATCAACCATGGAAAGCACCCAGCTTCAGCAATCCCTTCATGTTCATCAGCCTCAAGAGGTATGATTCCATCTAACCTTATACTTTCGTCTCTACTTGTCATGCAGAGGTATCTCTTAAAAACTCATTAGAAAGTCCCCGCCCTTCTTTAAGTTGGCATTTCTTTCCCATATAGATGTGAAAGTTCTCAGTGTTCTCCTAAATTTGCTCCTGAAACTTACTCTACCTTTTCTAATATTAAAAGGTCCTAAAACTTGTAATTGTATCCTTACAAACCTTTGCAGGTAGCTGTGGAAGCCGATAAACTTCCAGAACAACATAGTTGAGTTCTGAGTAGAGTTTGAGAAAAAGTTGTCCTCTGGTCCGTGATCAACTTGCTCAAAAGAAAATTATACACGGAGTGTTATTGGTGAAAAACCTATCTGAATGAAGATTGGCCCTATGTGTCAGATTCTCTTACTCCAGAATTGACTGGTTTGCTCCTTCTCGTGTATATTATGTAGGATAGAAATAGAAATCATGTCTCCAAATGGCTCTCTTATTTACATAGATTCGCAATGAACTGGTTTCTTGCTCTTTATTAAGTCAAAATATCAACACATCAAAAGAGAATTGAAACATTGTTTGTCACTATGGGGTGTACCATTGTCGGGAATCATGCAGAATGTGTTAGAAGATTCTCTGTAACTTTTCATGGTACAATTTGTCCTGATTGTTTATGATGCAGTTTGTTTCTAGTATGTGCTAGTTTTAGTCATCTTATGTTAGTTTTCAGATTGCAGTCTCTTTTAGGCTATCTGCAGAGGGAAAGGTATCATATTTGTTCACAATCACTTTAATGCAGACAGTTAACAATTTCATGTTGGACTTCACTTTTTTTTAAAGGTTGGCTGGTTGGTGGTGCAGTCCATCATGCAGGTTGTCAGGTTTGGGGTGTTGTTGTCAAATTATGGTGTGGGGTTAACCATGTTTAGGATAATGGAATTCAATTTCTGATTGCCATCATTATCCACTATTCAAACCTAACCCAGACATGGCCCCTTTTGACCTTTGCATCAGCCTTGAATCCTGATAACATTGATCCAAAACTTAGAACTTATTTGTTTTCTCCCGACTCATTTGAACTTTTCCTCCTTGTAATCCAAATCATGTCTTGTCGACATTGCCAAACAAACAATAAAACAAAAACAAACCAATCCCCATCTACTTTTCCCACCGCAACAAATCTTTCCCCTAATTCACACAATACATTACAAACATGTAAAAATGAAGCTAAAAACAACCGCTTAACACCCTTTCACCTAAAGTCACCGGTAACTGCATGCGCCACCGGCGTCGGTCAATGTTTACAACAATTTTTTCTTCTTTCAATTCCATCAATAAGACGTGTTTTTTAAGCACTTATAACTACCAGCCACAAATAGCAATCAGCAACATCTAGAAGATGTTTTTAAACTTTAAACAGATATAAATGTCTGCCATGAACAACACTATGGCAAGTTATAGTTTGTTTGGGCACCGCTTAAAAAATTATTTTTTGACTTATAAAAGTAAAATATAGTTTGTTTGAGCACCACTTAAAAATTTATTTTTTGATTTATAAAAGTAAAAGAAAGTATAATTTAATACTAAACTATAATTATTGCTTAAATTTTAAGAAGCAATTTTTTTTTTTTTTTTTGGCTTTTCACTTCCAATAATTATTGCTTTTGGTAACCAAATATTAATAGCATGTTTGATAGCACGTTAAAAGTAGATTTTGAGTTTTAGAAGTTATTTTTGGTTATCAAATTTCAAAAAGTTAACTTTTTGTGAAATAAAATAGATTTTTTGCTTTAGACTTTTGCTTTTGACTTGGATTTCGGTTTAACCCAAGTTCGATACTTTCTTATACTCCCTCCGTTCCTAAATAATAGGCTGGTTTCTATAAATAGATTTTTCAAAAAAATAGTCTGGTTTTCTAATTGGGAAAGTCAAATGTTACTTTAGTTTTCTGGGATTCACTTTTTCTTAACTTTTCGATGTCAAGCGCGTATGGCGCACTCCATTTCGATTTCTTACTTTTATCGACAAGTGTCAATGTTTTTTGAATTTCACTTCACTTTTATTAACAAACGATGACGGGGGATGTAGGGACCAATGGGGTCCGCCGACCCCACTTGATTCCGAAATCCCACAAATATGGGTTTATAAATTTTGTAATTTACATGTTTTGTGTGGGCAAATATGCTCTATAAAATTGAAAATTTATTTTTAATGGGGTAAAAATTATAAAACTCACATGAAATCAATACAAATAAATCAAATGTGTGACGTAAAAACAAAAAAAAACAACGATCTAAATTAGTATATCTAATTTAACTAAAATATTTTATGATTTTATTTTCATTTAGTTAGTACTAAAAAAGTCAATAAAAATGGCAAAATCGGGGACATCTCTACCCTCGCATAGCATAAAACCATTATGTACATATTTTTACCATAAGAATTTGTCCATCATATCTAATTGTGTCACGGCGGGACCACTTTCAATGATTAGTTTTCTTAATTTCCTTAATTTTCTCAACAGACAAAACCAACCTATTAAATAGGAACAGAGGGAGTATTATTTAGGGCAAATAGTCGGCACATTCCGTTTTGCGTGAATTAAATCCCATGCCTTTATCGACATACAAACCAGAAAACAAAATCCGGTTTCCCGAATTTAACTCCACATGGAAAAGGGGGTTGAGCTGCAATTTTCACTTCATTTACTCCTTCAGTTTCCTCCTCTTTTAAGTCTCTGTAACCGACATCATCTAAACCGATCTGAACCCTGTTTTGTTTTCTTTTTTTTAGACAAAAGAAAGAAAACAAGAAACCTTTCTTCATCACCAGATTCATCTCAGTTGACTCTCCAATAGACTCCCACCCCATTTTCTACTCTTTTCTTTTCTTTCCTTTCCTTTCACTCACAGAATAGAAAACCCTAGATCTCTCTGAATCGGAGTTCAGTCAGTCATGGAAACCCTGATTTCATCATCAATTGTAGTCCAGGATAACAACAATAGCAGTAACAGTAACTCTAATTCAGTTACTTCTACACCTTCTTCATCTCCACTGATTACGAAATCTGCTGGTGCTGCTGGTGGTGGTGGTAGTGTAGGTGGTGGTAATCGTTCTGAAGCTGAAGCTTCTTCTGATGATGTTGATATTCTAGTAAGTTTTTTTTTTGAGTTCAATTTAATTGGGTTTTTGTAATTTTTCATGATTTTAGCTCAATTTTGATTTTTGGGATTTTTTTTTGTGTTGTGCAGTTTTCACCTTCTTCACCTGGGTATTTGAAGAGTGAAGAGTATAGACTATTGTTTCGATTACCTTCTGATGAAGTAAGTCAATTTCAATTCAATTCTGAAATTGGATTATTGGGTTTTGAATTGCAGGTGTAGTAATTGGGGAGATTTGGTTATTAGATAAACAGGGAAACAACCCCAATTCGCACCTAAGTTAGGTGGTGGGTGTTGTTGATGATGAGTGCTAGTTCATGCAGATCCAACTATCACCCATCTCCACCACCTACCATGAATACCAACCACCACCATTGAAATTTAGGGCTATTAGGTGGTGTAATCAAAGAAAAAACCTCCATAGTGATACCCAATTTACCCCCAAATTTGATGTTGTTGTTTGTGGTGGCGGCATGGATACCCATCACCAACACCCACATCACCATTGAAATTTAGGCCTGTAGGCGTAAAGAAGGAAAAATGCCCCCACGCATTGCTTATCTTTCTAGTGCCTAGTGTTTGACTAACTCAACTGTTGTATATTTGCTACTGCAGAGCAAAGAACTAGTTTTGTTTTCTAACTACAGTTCGATTTTGATTATGGTGTAGGTTCTTGTACAAGATTTCAACTGTGCATTCCAAGAGAATATTCTTCTCCAGGTATTTAATCTATGTGCTAACTGATGTTGTATCTCAAACTAACAATTACGGGTGCTGTTATCTGACAATCTCCTGTTGCCTGCATTTTGGATTTCAGGGTCATATGTATCTGTTTGTTCGCCATATTTGCTTTTACTCAAACATATTTGGATATGAAACTAAGGCAAGTGCTGAACCTACTCTGTGACATTATCTCATATTTAGATATTTTTTTAGTGGGAAATGTATAACGTGTATTCATTATGCAGAAAGCAATCCCCTTCAATGAAGTAACATGTATTCGAAAAGCAAAGACAGCAGGGATATTTCCTAATGCCATTGATATAATTGCTGGGGGAAAAAGGGTATGTTATTTGTTTGTCATTTTATTTGCACGCAGTGATTACATTTTGTAATTTGATTCCCACTAAATACCGGTTGACAGTATGTTATTATATGATCTATCCACAGTGTTAATGTTTTTGCATCATTCATACAACTAAGTTAGGAATTGGTCCTAATAAATCATTGTCTTACTCCTATTTTTGGCAGTATTTTTTTGCATCCTTTCTGTCGCGTGATGAAGCTTATCGGGCCATTGTTGATGGATGGGCACAACATTGTGATGGTATTGAGGACCGCATAGATCGACAGGTATGAAATTTGCTGATGAAAAGTATGTAGTAGATTATTGACATTTGAGGACTGTATCTTATCTTGCTTCTGGCTTGGACTCTGTGTGAAATAAATAGTAGTGTTTTCCATCCCAGATACTTTACACTTCGTTTAGTTGTCCTTGTAACATTGCGTCACTAACAGTATTCATATAGAGTTTTAACCTATTGATCCTCGTTCTAGTGATGTGAACCATTCAATTATGTGAAGTCTGTAATCTTGAATAATAATTTTATTTGGTGTCACTCGGTAGTCAATAGTTGAAATGAAGCTGAGTTGATGTTTTTTAGCCGTTAATTAGTTTTAATGTGTTGTTTGTACATTAGGATTCAAAGTGTGAGATCAAACTTCTTCTAGACAGTTTTCCTGCTACTCCTGACAGAACCCCAGACAACGGACTTTCTACTCCAGACAGGTATCATTGTGGGAAATTTTGTTTGAGGCATGATTCTCATAACTTTTAACAAGAGAGGGGTTTATCATATTTGCAAATCTGTTGTGCACCAGGAACACTGATGCTCTTCTACAAGGACATGAACTATCGTTTGGTGGTAGTAACGGAATAGTTGAAGTGAATATTCCAGCAGAAAGACCTTCAGAAGTAGAAGAAATTGTTGAACATACAGAACCAGTTGTAGCTGCTGATCCTTCATCTTCATCACAGTCTTTGAGGTGGACTCCTGAGGATGCTGACGCTCCTCAAGGTTAGTTGACTCTTTTATTTCTAAATTAAAGGCAGCTTTTGATAAAGTTTAGCATTCTACTTCAAACTATTTGCAATTATTATGGTTGAAATGATTGCAAATCGAGTATTTTCCCCCAGAAACGTGCACATTGTAAGAGTTTCATTTTCTACACGTATGATTGTAGGCATGTAGCTAGCATACTCTCACATGAGCCAATTGTTACTGTTGCTAAAGTTATGGATACCTGTCTCCTTAGGATGTTGCTTATTTCAAATTTGTATATTTTTGTCAAAGTTATACTCTTAAATCGATGAATATCTTTCCCTTTACAGTACCAGAATTCTTCACTAAGGTTGCTGAATCGAAGTTTGAGGTAACGTTGTCTTCTTTGCTGCTGGTGTATCAAAATATGCACTTTTATCTTTGTTGTATGATTTGATTTATATAAATTTCTGCAACGTGAAAAGCTACATCTGAAGTAAAAGTTCATGTTGTTCCCCCAGATTCAAGTAGAAGAGTTTTTCAATCACTTCTTCTCGGATGCCGCTGTTGATTTTGTTGAGTCCTTCCATAAAAAATGCGGCGACAAAGGTAGAATGACTTAAAACTGCTATTAAACTTGTCGTAAGATAGCTATTCATTTTGCTAGTTGGTTTACATTGAAGATAAACTTCCATTGATGTGATGAAAAGCTCGACTTGGCATTGGGCCAATTAACTGTTTAATTGATCATCTGGGTCACCCAGTGTGGTGAGGACATAGTAGGTAAAACCCCATTTTTCGGTGACAATTGTATTTACCTAATCGTCTCTCTCTATTTCTGGACTAAACTAGTAGGAGATAGGGAAGAAAGTAAGTTTAACTTGAGATAGTCTCTAAATAAAAAAAAGAAGTAAAAGGTTGAGAATGTGGGAGTATATACAGAAGTAACGAATTTACATGGTAATCAGAATAACATGTATCATTTACGTGATGGGTATGCGTGATTGGAGATGGTGAGCTTGTACAACCAGATGCTAGCAGATGATTCCGAGTTTAGCTGCATAGTATCCACAGTTAATATGGAACGCCCTGTACATTCGTTTTCCTGTGTATGTGATTCTTATATTTTTCAGATTTTAGGTGCTCCTCTTGGTATGAGCATGAAAAACAATTGGGCATGCACGTGATGTGTCATTTTGCATCCCAATCAAGTTATATTTAGGGTAAGCAATTTTCAAGTTGGTCCACTATAAATCTATATACCTGTACAGTTTGAGTTGGAAATTTAATTTAATCGATGATTTATTGCATCCAAGGTGCAAAATTTGGGCAGTGTCAAGAAGTCCAGAAGTTTCGAGTTTACCGAAACAGGTAAATCCTCTTAACATAGTTTGAAATTCATGATGTTGGTCTTTATTAAAAATTTATTTTCTGTGCTTCTACTTAGAGTTATATTGGACAACAAACCCAACACAGCCTTTTTTAATGTTGGTGATACTATATGATGGTATTATACTTGCAAAATCACGGGGATCAGAGTCCAATTTTTCATATTATATCTGTCAACTCTGGGTCAGATGATTCTAGGCTTGTCTAAGAGTGAAGAATAATTTCCAATCCAGTCCAACCTCAAAGCCGGATTAAATTTTTTTTTTTACTAATGACAGTTAATCAGAAACAGAGTTATATTTGTAACTGCAGGATATGATATCTTTGTGGCTAGCTTAACTTTGTGATTATTTTTTTGAGCTTCAGTCACTCTTTATCAATCATTTATCGAGTATTGTTGGATGTTTGCTTCTTTGCTCTCTGACTTTTTTATCCTGTACCAGCCATTTGGTGATAGAGACATCACAAGAAGTTGGTGGACGTTCTTACATGAGATTATTTCCGTGTTCAGGTATCATATTATCTATATCTGATTATTATAAAGGTGTCTTTGTTTTCATATTTGATTTACAATTACTCTGTTCTGCTGTCAAAAACATCAGGGCCTTTGGGATGTGAAAAAAGTTGGCAATGAGACAAATTTGTGCCTTGTGCGAGTTTATGTGAATGTAGCATTTTCTAAGAAGACCATGTGGAAAGGTATCTTTAAACTCTCATTTGTCAACAAAAATATCTTCTTGTGTTTTGCAAAACAGTGGTAGATTACCTCTCTGGCAATATTCTCTAAACATGGTGTAGCAGTTTTGCCATCTTTCCAAGTCCTTGGTTCATTTATTCTTGTGTTGAAACTCATGTGTTGTTCATCTTGGTGTTACAGGGAAAATAGAGTCTAACACCATTGACGAGTGCCGAGATGCCTATGCTATATGGATGGAAAATGTATTATTCTATCCTTTAGTCTAATGTTTTCGAGTTCATTTGTGTTTATTTTGTTTAGACGTTAATATGCTGAACTTACTTCAGGCACTTGAATTAGTGAAGCAAAAGGCCCTTTCTAAATTAGAAAGTGGCGTTTCCAGTGCAAGTGTTAATCCTAGTTTGGGTGCAATTCCAAATGATGAGGTTCAGTTAGAAACTGTGGGACCTTCAGAGTTAAATGACAACAGTGTCGAAATTACCACACATGCGGCAACTAACACCAGGCACTCGAGGAATCGCAGTCGTAGACTGAGAGAGTCCTGTGCGTAGAGATGCAAGTGATGCGTCATCAACTACATCTTTACTTGGAGAGATACTGACGAGATTTTGTGCGTATATGAAAATCAAAACCGTCTTCCACTGATTTTGGTTATAGCTTCTATCTCGATCCTTATTCTGATGCAGGTGCGTGCTGAATACATATTCTAATCCTGGAATGTTTCTTTATGTCAATTACTTGATTTAGGAAAAATCAGCTAAATTTTCATTTTCTTTTCTTATTATCTGACGCTTTTAGTTACTTCTCTTTTGGTTGTTCAGCTGAGCATAATCGTCCTTTAGCAAGACCTCCCCAAGTCCATGTGATATCTCAAGTGGATTACATGAACAGTTTTGGAAACAATGGTGGAGATAAAGCAGAAGCTGTGGCATGGTTAGAGAAGCGAATTCACCACCTCAAAGATGAAATGCTTATGACTAGTTTGGAGAAGATGCGACATTTAACATTTACTCTTGAAAACTTATCTAACAGGGCCTTGAACAGTTTAAAAAGTCGAAAACAGAATAGCTGTAGACTTCCTTTTTTTTTTTTTACTTGTGACCTAGAACTGAAGTGTCCATTTCCTGTATAAAAAGAAATCAATAGATGGAATCAGCCAGAAGTTGTAATTACAGGACAAGCATATCAATGTCCATTTCCTGTAATAAGGACTACATAAAAAATATGAGCCATCGGATGGTCCAGTGTCATGTTTTTACTCGTTTTTGTTGTCAATATATGCAAGAAAGTCAAGGTAGGCAGGCGGGGATGGAATTTTGAAAAGTTAAAGCTGTTTTTGTTTAAAGAGTTGGGTCCATTATTGCTTCATAGAGAAAATATCTCTGTGTTGAAGGAATATCTACTTTACTATTAAATATCAGTTTTGGAATGTTGGATTAAATTCTTAATTTGTGCTTCTGATTTCATTATCTTCTTTTCTAATGGCGGCTGAAGGAATTCTCGTTAACGGCGTAACAGAAATACTAAACAGGTTGGTTCCTATTGTTGCTCAGGAGATTAATCTGGCATGGGGTGTCAAAGATGAGTTGAAAAAGCTTCAAAGAACCTTAGAGATGATACTTGCTGTGATTGCTGATGCTGAGAGGAGGCAAGTGGTTGACGCAGCTGTAAATCTGTGGTTGAGAAGGCTCACGGATGTTGCTTATGATGTTGAATATGTTATGGATGAGCTCGCCTATGAAACTATGCGTCCGGGCGAGAAGCGGGGCTTGAAGTATGAGGTTCGTGATTTCTTTTCATCTTCCAGCCCACTTGCATTTCGTATAAAGATAGCAAAACAAATTAGAGATGTCAACCAGAGTTTAGATGAAATTACCAAAGATATGGTTACGTTTCAGTTGCAAGTTACACCAAGTAATTCTTCTGTTGATCATGGTGAAAGTAGTAAGCCACGGGGAAGACAAACCGCCTCCTTTGTTAGCGAATCTGATATCAAACGAGTTAATTAGTATTTGGGTCCTAGATTTTGGTATGTCTTTGAGTTTGGGTCGCAAGTTTGTCCGTTTTGGTATTTGGGTCGTTGACCCGTTAGTCAAATGGTCAATCGTTAACAGAGTCAGCATCCGTTGGTAGTCTTATTTATATATTTGCCACCGACTCATCCCAACTGTTGATCTGTAAATTTTATC
This sequence comes from Papaver armeniacum, assembly GCA_023531295.1. Classification (NCBI taxonomy): domain Eukaryota; kingdom Viridiplantae; phylum Streptophyta; class Magnoliopsida; order Ranunculales; family Papaveraceae; genus Papaver; species Papaver armeniacum. Next base: position 65,328 of record JAJJWW010002941.1, read on the forward strand.
TTTCGGTTTCTGAAAACCAAAATACAAATGGCGTTTTCAATCAAAGTGTTGGTAGTCTAATACAACTTAATCCTGTTTATATTATCATCATCTAAACGTTTATATTCTCTTCATCTAAGCCATTCACAGAAGATCTAATCTTTTCGAATTGATTTTGATCCAAAATCAAAAGAAAACAAGATATTTAATTCATTGATTTTAACGGATTAGTTAAGATACGAATAATTTGAGAGATCTGTTTGATTAAAAAAAAAAGAAGAGAAGCATCTCGTAATGATCTGAATCATCAAAATAATCTCCCACATCTTCAGGATACCAATGATTCCCTAGCTAAAACAATATAAATTTTGAAATGTAGATCCAAGAACCCAAACGAAATCCAAATTCAATTTAACAGATGCAACATTTTCTGTCTTTACGGACGAATCTGAGACGAGAAACGTAAGTTGATCGATATTAAGAGACCAAGAAATGCCTTTAAGGGGTTTCTCAGGGAAAGGGAAAAGTGATTTGTTTCTCGGGGAAAGTCGGAAGGGTTTCAGCAATTTGGGAGGAAGATGAGTAAAATACTACCGATGTAGAACAGGTAAATACCTAACTGACGTTAACTTTATAACGGAATGGTTATTTGACCATGTTGACTAACGGGTCAATGACCCAAACACTAAAACGGATAAACTTGCGACCCAAATACAAATGCATACCAAAACCTACGACCCAAACACTAATTAACTCTCAAACTCATCTGATATTGTAGGAAGGGAGGATGATAAGAATAACATAATAAATTTGTTAACATCATCAGCATCGGTAGAAGTCAATCAATCTGCCGAAAGAGTTTCTGCCATATCTGTAGTGGGGATGGGGGACTAGGGAAAGACCACACTTGCACAACTAGTTTACAAAGATGAGTTTGTGAATACACTTGAACAAACAATTTGGGTCTGTGTTCTGATGATTTTGTTGTGGAAAACATCTTAGTAAAAATTATGGAGTCCATTACTCAGACTAAGTTTGATAGTTTATCAAATTTCGACGTCCTTGTGAATAAAGTTCGGCAACAGTTAGGCGGGTTGAAATATTTGCTAGTGCTTGACGATTTGTGGAACGAAGATCAAGAGCAATGGGACAGACTCAAGTCTGTGTTGCTTGTCGGTGCTGAAGGGAGCAGAATCTTAATCACTACCCGTAAATACCAGGTTGCAGATGTTGTGAAGGGGAGTATTCCTCCTTACAGATTGGGAAAATTGCAAGATGTTGAATGTTGGTCTATTATTGAGCAGAAAGCCTTTTCTCCCGGTGGAGCGCTGAAAAAACAAACATGAGAAGTATTGACAAGAGATAGCAAAAATGCAGTGGTTTACCACTTGCAGCAAAATTCCTTGGAAGTCTAATGCACTCAAGAAATAAAGAAGGTGATTGGTTGTCTATTAAAGGAAACGATGTTTGGAATACACCAGAAAGCCAAAGCAAGCTCATACCAATACTAAGATTGAGCTATGATAACTTGTCGTCTCAAGTGAAACGATGTTTCTCCTACTGCTCCATCTTCCTAAAGATTGGGATATAAACAGAGAAACTCTGATTCAACTGTGGATAGCCGAAAGATTTCTGGACATTTCCAACACGGGAAACGGAAGGTTGGTGGAAGACATTGAGATGAATGTTTGAAAGTTTGTTTGGAGTTCATTTTTGGAAGGGGTGCAAAGGAATCTGTTGATGACATCACGACATGCAAGATGCATGATCTGGTCCATGATCTTGCACAAGCTGCTGTTGTAGGAAGGAAGCAATTGTCAAGGTAAGTGAGTTGAAGAATGATTTTAAAGGTCGCCGTTTACAGTTTATATTTGATGATCTCAACAACATTTGCGAGTAGTTTGGAAGAAGTTGCGGACAATTTTCATTCTTGAACCACATTTAAGGTACCTTCACCTTCAGATTTATCTTGATCTCAGACATTTGTACCCTTCACCTTTCCTCTTTTGATCTCAGTGAAGTAACAAATGATAAGCCCATCCATAAATTTTATAATCTGCAGACGTTGGTATTAAGTAATTGTTCCCATGTTCAAAATTTTTTCAAAACATAGGATTTCAGCAAATCTGAAACACCTTGATCTCGTTCTACAGCCATAAAAGAACTACCCTATTCTGTCACTAGCCTCAGTAATTTGCAGTGGTTGGATCTCAATCACTGCAATAGCTTAATCACTTTTCCCAACTGTCACTGGTTTGAAATTCTAAGATTTCTTTGACATGTCTTTACACCTATAGAAACAATACTACTTTTGTCACTAGCCTCCCAATTTGGTGGACTCTAGATGTCAATAGCTGCAACAGATTAAAAGCCTTGCCTGGGTATGTTTCCAGTCTTGCTGATTTGAGGATATTTGATTTCAAGAACTGCCCATTACTAGAAGCATTACCCAAAGATCTTGGAGCCTTAACACAATTAAGATACCTTAGCCTAAATGGTACTGAGATCAAAATATTACCCGAGTCTTGTTCTAACCTCAACAATCTAGAGTTTGTCCATCTTTCCTGGTGTGCGCTTCCCAAAGATGTAAAAAATTGGACAAACCTTAGAAAGTTTTTCTACTTCAAGAATGAGACGCCAATGGGTATAGAGAAACTAGTGTTGCTTCAAGGTTTATCTTATAAAGTGCCTGAAAATGTAAAGAACAAATCAGAATGCAGTAATGGGACTGCAGATTTAGGAAACCTAAACTTTCTTGAGGAGCTATTTATTAATCATCTTCAGAACGTTAAAGACCCAGTAGATGCTGAGAGAGCAAACTTGAAGGGAAAACAAAACCTCGTATATTGCAACTTTGCTGATGAAGAAATGTTGGGTATGACATGGGACCGAAGTCGTGCAGTTTTCACATTTGAAGCTTCCAGCCTAACACTAGTTTGAGAAGGTTGAATATTCTTAACTTTATGGGGGTGAACTTCCCACATGGATGTGTATTTCATCTTGTCTTCCAAAGTTGGAATACTTGGAATTTGGAAACCGCAGAGAAATTAAACAACTTCCAGCAGCTATTGTGCAGCTCCAACATCTTAGTTTCTTACTCTCAGAAGAATGTCTTTGACGAGTTTGGATACTGGCGGATTTTTCTTCTTTACTTCAACTCAGTCTTACTGATATGTTCTAAAAGAGTTATGTTATTCCCATCCTTTCCTTCAGTATCTGAACATCAATGGATGCAACAGCTTGTTTGAAGTTCCTTCCTTTCCTAAACTGAAGCAGTTGAAATTAGAAAAGATCGACATCAGATTATTGAACCCACCTCTGGGAAATGCCAAACCTCTCTTACATCTCTTTTCTTTGAAAATATAGAGGGAGCTTGTATTCTTCCCAGTAAGTATACTCCAAAACAATGGCACTTTCAAACGCTGCTGATTAAAGAGCGCAATCAGTTTCAAGGTTTGCAATGATAATGAAAATGGAAAATGTGGTTGCTAGTGTCAGTTCTAAACCTGTATATTTCTCTCTTCAGACATTGGTTTTAGTAGATTGCCCAGTTCTGAAGTTTCTGCCAGATTTGCGAGGATGGACTTCTCTTTGTAAATTAGTTGTCTTCCATTGCCCTCAATTGAAGGGGTCATTGGCTTATGATTTGAAATCTCTCCACTTCCTTGAGGAACTCTATGTTGATTTTATTCAAAGAGAGGAGCAGCAAGGAGATCCTTCTGATGTTGAAGAGCTAGTTAATTTGACGCATAAGTAGCAGATACTCTCTCTTTCGTTCTTTTTTTACAATCTCATTTTGGATAAGTTTTTCTCCCTTAGCATCTTATTTATTTGCAATTTTCTTCTCTTCCTTAGACATGATGTAAATGAGAATGAGGTTGCAATGTTTGTCTCTCTTCAGCATTTGATTTTGAGGGGCTGCCCAGTACTTGAGTTTCTGCTAGATTTACGATTTGGAAATCAGTTTGAAGGCTTTAACCTCTGATCTCAAATCGCTTTTGCTGCGAATTGGTTTGGTAAGTGCAATCAGTTTGAAGGCTTTGGTATAAAAGATGTTGAGAATGACAACAAGGTTGCTCTGACTGGCCTTGATCTCTACAACGTCTCTCTTCAGAGATTGAATTTCTTTAATTGCCCAGTTCTTAAGTTTCTGCCAGATTTACATGGATGGACTTCTTGTCTTTAACCTGCTATGATCTCAAATCACTCTCCTTTGTCCAATAACTTTATGTTGATATTATTTAAACAGAGCAGCGACGAGTTCCATCTGACATAAAAGACTTGATTAATTTGATGATGAAGTAGCAGGTAATATCTCTCTCCATTTCATTTATCTTCCTCCAATATGCGTACATATCCCTGATTACTCCTTTGGGTTTCCGTTTCTGTTTGTTTCTTGTAGTTGCCGAAAATCCCACAACTACCCCCGTTGTAATGATAATAACACAAAGCTTAAGTCATGTATATCAACTCAAACATTAATGATATTATTCACCACTTTCACGCTAAAATGATCTTCCCAAACACTTTATATTGAATGTACGGAGTTCTTACAATAATTCTCAAGATGAACTTACATACAACAATGGAGAAATATAAGATAAGTGCTAAGCTCTAAAGATACTCTCTTAGTTCTCTAGATGATTTCCTTAGTATTTCTCTATCCACTGATCTCTCTCTCTTTCCCTCATTTTTGAACTCTTATTTAGGCAAATATATCAGTAGAAGACAACTATAGTTCACATGCAAAATCTCTGTTGACTGATCTTATTTCAATTTGTCTTATTCGCCAGGCTTTGGGAAGACGTCGCTGTCCTTCGTGCTATTGGTTTTGTCATTCGCGCAATTCCTTTTGAGCCGATCTTCACTCTGTCTTCATCGCATGATTGTTTCTTCGTGTTCTCTCTTTACTTTCACACTTATATTCTTCGCCTTGGTCTTTGATTATCGTAGTAGCTTCGTGTTTAGGATTGTCTTATCTGGGGCGAGGTTTAGTCATGCCTTGTGCGATATTTCTCCCCCACATTTTGCCTCTTCTCGCGTTGTTCTTCTGCAAGTGGAATAATGCGAGAATCTCAGCTTCATATTCGTGACCTTTTGCCTTCTTTTGCTCGACATTTCTCCGATGTTTCCGTATAGTTATTTCCACGTGCAGTTCTTCATCTTTTCTCGATTAACACATCAAGATTCCAATCCTTGACAGGTTACTGCTTTAGCCGGTTCGCCTATTTCAATAAATACTTTCGAAGAAAGAGATTCACGTTCTTCTTTTTTTTTTTTTTTTTTTTTGCTTTATCAGAACTTGTTTTCATAAAGTTTGTCTGTTTGGAAGATTCATCACCATATCGAGTGAATCCTCTATTCCTTCTTCTAACCAATTATCTCCCCAATAAGTATCTGTATTTTGCTTGAGTTTTTACGGATCTGACTGCGTTATTCGAGTTTTCTTATTTCTGCTGTTTCTGCTACTGTTAGTGTCCT
>JAJJWW010002942.1:0-206079 GCA_023531295.1 Papaver armeniacum
TTAAAGTAATTTTAGGTGTTTTTAGTTTTGTTACAAGTTTGGTGAATGACCTTTGATGATATATTTTTGAAGTAGTGAACGAAGTAATGTTCTGCTGCCCATAGGATTTGCTCTAACGATTAACTATGTTTGTCCCAAAGGGTTGTATGACTTACATACACAATATTAAAAGATTCGAGGATAAGGACATGTTTATTAACCAACTCCTCAAAACATTTAGACCTAGATAGATCGGTTCGATTCTTCTCAGACAATTGCGACATGTATGAATCGATGGATACATTTGAAATATATATCCTTGCCGTGCCGTTACGGCACGGGTTGAGACCTAGTCAAGAATACAAAGCACAGTTTGGATAACTTTTCCTATGTAAGTGGTGGTTCAGATTTGTCCCACAAGAGATAAATCTAGGGATGTAATCGTTTGTCATAAGTGATGGTTGTGATTGGGATTAGAAATGCATCTAACGGACAAAATTTATCATGTCATTAAGGTTTCATAATTCTTCATAATAAATACTCTATTAATTTGCCATGATAATATTTTATTAAATGTCAAATTAAAAATGATAATATATAAATTATTCTACTAATGATGATAATAAATATATTTTTATTAGCTAATACTTAGATTAGTTGGTATTGCTGCGAGCTTTACAAAAGTGTTTTTCCGATGTGCGTTCTTTCGTGCCGACCTCTCGTAAAAAAAAAAAAAAAAAACAAACAATTGAATGGTTGCAAATTATAAACTACAACTAAGATTATTTAAAAAAGCGATCAGATTGTGTCTGTAAAAATATCAGGTTCAGCTATAGTTAGTGAGAAAATGACAAAAGCAGATATATCTCTAAAAATTGTTTATTCTATTTTATTGTGCTTTAAATAAGTAAATTTTTCTACTATTAGGGTACATATATGTAATATTAAATTTACTAATTAGTATTATTATTAAAAATTATTATTTTTTAACATAAAAAACCAATTCAACATTTGACATAAGAGGTTTTAGTTGGTAGCCGCGCAACAAGCTGAGCACCAACCCCTTTTTGAATAACAACACCTAATCTGTGAAAAATAAAACTACCAAGACCACTACCAGCGTCATGACTAAGTAAACAATTTTTCAGACGCTTGAAAAAACAAACAGTATCATCACTAAGTTCCCCTAAGGTGGTAAAGGCTAGCACACCCAAACCATAGCCATGCGAAGTGCATACATTCAAATATTTAGAACGTTTACACGAGATTGCTTTTGAGATAGCCTGGCCTGGGACGAATGTACGAACACCATCTCCAGTAAAGGGGGAGACTCATGTGACATCCATACACACATCTTGGCCGTTTTCCCAGTTGAGAACAAGGATATCTGTTGGACGTAAAACCTTATTATTCTCAGACACAAAGCCCAAGGCAACCTCCTTGCGAGCATGGACACCAGCTTTGAAACAAATATTTGCAATTACATCACGTACCAAGTCGTGGCGAAACTTCAGACCGACATCATTAGCACAATGAAGCGCGTGGTCACCAAATATATCCATAGGCCTATTGCAACAAGAGCACAAACCATCCTCAACAAATAAAGGGATACCAAGGCGATAACAAACTACTGCTCTGAACTGTCCGGGGCCAAGGCACTGATCAAGACCGCTGATCGGAACAGCCAAAAGGTAGTCTTGAGCGTGTTTGATCTGGTTGCATTGCCAAAGAACGGAGTCTCTTGCGAGATAAAGTAAATTGGTTTGGGATTTGCTTCTTAACCGCCTCGAAATAAGTGACTGCCCGGGAGTGCATAGAAGGGGGGGCAATCTCATTGACGCAGAAGTTGGAAGGCAAACCACATACACGAATGAAATTACGAAGAGCCGTCGATAGACAACCCCATTATCCGTTGAGAAGGAGCTACCAAGTTATCACCTTAAAATGAGGCGGTCGACTTGAGACGCAAGATAACAATAGGCGCGAGTTTCAGCCATGGTATAAATGCCAAGACCACCATCTTTGATAGGAAGAGTAGCCAGTCTTTGTTGCAAAGGTCCAAACCCAGCACCATCTCCAGTGATTAAAAGCCTCAAATATTGGATCAGGTGGTCATCAAAGAGGTCAGAGGCTTGTTGTAGAGCTGCCGGATTAGTAGTACGCATAGCAAAATATAGTCTTGATACACCAACACAATTACAGAGTAATAACATCTCACTCTGGGGATCCCTGAGCTTCTTGATAGCAGACAATAATTGCTTAATATTGCTTAATATTTAAAAAACAATAATTGCTTAATATTTATTGTTGATAAATTAAAGTATATTTCAGTGATACGGTATAACATAAAATGTAGTTTGAAAATAATTATCTTAAAAAATGAAATATAACGAATAAAAATTGGTGATATATATAGTTCAAGGATAATTTTTGTCAATTATAAAAAAAATATGAGATGGAATTGGAATATAAAATATGAAATTAGGGTGAACTATAACATTTGCTTTTGAAGATTTTAAAAGCTCCTTCTCCTCCACTTTTAGAATTGATAGATTTTGGAAGTGTTTTGCATAAAAAACACTTTATGAAATCTTTACCAAACACTAGGATGAAAAAATATTGTTATGAATATGTTTTTAAAGTACTTTATTTTTTGAGAGAAAAAAAAACAGTACCAAACTTAGTTAGATTGGCTAACAATTATATAAGTGGACCATAGCGACGGTGGCAAGTATTGGTGCCCAGTGAGTAATTTCGCATTGTCTCACGTATTTCTTGATAAATGGTTTAACGTTATTTTTATTCAATGATGATGGATAACAGAGTTTATTGTTAGTAGAGTGTATTGTTATTAGGTTAAGTACTTAACCATTTGACTTACTAGCTAATCATGATTTTATTTTTTTATGCAACGAATAACCTCACATTTGGAAGCGTAATGTCGTAGAATGTAATGGTTTGACCCTCTACCGATAATGTCCTCACTTAGCCACTGCGGTCATCTAACAGTATAGGGTTTTCAATGGCCACCGCTACGGTCATCTAGCAGCAACTTCTCAGGAGGTCACCCATCCCAGGATTACTCAATACCAAGCATGCTTAACTATAGATATTTTTCGCCAACTATGAAGCCAATTATGCTTAAAAGGTCTCGGTGTTAGGAAAGGACAAACCATTACCTATATTCTACTTGACGAATCCTAACTGCCGAGTCGGAGTACTATAATACCACCAACTTAATTTGGAGCCATCCTCGGCTCCGGAATATGTTTAATCCTAGACTGTGGAATTTTTTCTGTCTCATGAGACCCTTTCCCGACACAATCCTTCAAGCATACTCTTTCACCCTCGACAGGTAACCCGTGGTCGATTCTAATACCATTTGTAAGGACCTGATACTCCGCCAATAATGTCCCCACTTAGTCACTACGGTTATACGATAGTGTGGGGTTTCCAACCGACACTGATGTCATTCATCAGCAGTTTTCTAGGAGATATCCCATCCCTAGATTACTCTCGCCCGAGAACGGATAAATACGGTGCTTTTTACCAACTTTGGATCCAACTATGTTGAAAAGGCCACAATATTACGAAAGGACAAGCCATTACCTATATTTCATTCGGTTAACTCTTCCTACATAATATATCTGGAAATTTTGAAAAACTAGAACTACATCGTATGTAAGTAAAATGGTTGCCATCGGAAATGACTTAACATTTTAAAATGTACTAACTTAAGTGAATGAATTAGATTTTCATTATGTCATTGAAATAGTAAGAACATACACTACGATATGTACTGTTGAGTCAATTATGAGTTTTGCTCTTTTCATACTATTCTTAAATGGGGGAAAAGTAACAAGGATCCAAACACTGTTAATATCTACACAATTATTCTTGAGACGAATGAGTTCAGGTACTATAATTTTGTTACAGCTTACATAGTTTGATGTTTTGGTTTCGCTCGGTTGTTGGAGTATGTGGCACGATAAACCACATACGTATATCTAGGGATACTCCCTCATGAAATAAAAAAGGAGTACATGTGGAGCTTAATAAGCTTTGGCATCTCCATACATAACACCGATGCCTTTTAGTTAAGAACCCCACACCTCTTATCCCAAGGTGGTTAAGTGGGGTTCGGGGTTATGTGGTCGGGCCCTGAGTAGTATCCGATAGTCTGTGAAGATCCTAATAATTGGTATCTGAGCCCATGGTTGGGGCTACTGTCCGAACGTAGAAGTGGTTGTGGATGTCACCCGATTTAGGGCGCAAGTGGAGTCAGACTCAAGGTGGAGCAGGCAAGGCCCAAAGTTGAACTGGCGCTCAAAGTGAAGTTAGTGTCTCACCCATTAACTCAGGTGGAGTAGGGTTCTATATCGGCAAGTCAATGCTCAAGGTTGAACTGGCGCTCAAGATGGAGTTAGTGTCTCACACATTAACTCTCAAGTGGAGCAGGGTTCTAGGTGGCAAGGAAATGCTCAAGGTGGAGTTAGTGCTTTCCTTCTCATTAACTCAAGGTGGAATAGTATTCCATGGCGCGTAGTGACAATATTCATGATCGATAGGTAGCATATACAGATGGTAATCATATGGTGGAGTCTGATTGGACTGGTGAAGTGGTTTAATCTCGCCATGGTGGAGATTGTTGGAGTATGTGGCGCGATAAACCACATATGTATAGCTAGGGATAGTCCCACATTTAAGAAAGAGGAGTACATGTGGAGCTTAATAAGCTTGGGCATCTCCTTACGTAGCACCGGGGGCTTTTAGCTTAAAATCGCACACCTCTTACCCCAAGGTGGTCAAGTAGGGACATCATCGGTGCTATGTGGCCCATAGTGGGTTCCTATGGTCCATGAAGATCCTAACATTCTTCATTAAAATGAGGAAGATGCAAAAAGGTAATACAATTTCAAAGGATCGATAAGATATCTTTGTAAACTAAAAAACATATCAAAGGATCGATTAGATATCTTTGTAAACTAAAAAACATATCAAATTATTATTATTATTTTATTATTTATTTTATTTTATTTTATTTTGGGGGGGGGGGGTGTAAAAATTAATCCAAATATAATTTCATGGTTGGCTTGAGGATACAACTCGAGAAAGGAGAGGCATAATATGGGAGAATGTCAAGGCAGAAAATGCTAGAAATGATTTTTGGAGTGAAGAATAAAAATATCTATCGGGTTTTTCTTTACTTTTGTAATGATAAGAAAGGTGAACTTGATATTAATAAATAATATTATATTTAATATTCATATGTCGAAAAATGCATAATTAAATAAAAATTATGCCCATGTCGTTACGACACGGGTTTAGCCCTAGTTCTTATCACATAATGTCCCCCACCAAAAAAAGGATGGTGCCCAAAAAATGGTTCCTTTTTTTGGGTTGTGATGTTCAGAATTGGGCGGCCGTATTGGGTTGTAACTAATTTACTAAAAACCATTTTTTGGGGACCATGAGTTTTTTTAGGGGACCATGATTTGATTAGGCCACCTTCCTTATAATTATAAGGGGTGTCCTAAAAGGTGGAGATGACTAGTTTACCATTTTACCTAATTAAAATTATAACTAATCTACAACTTCTTCTTCCTCTATTCTACAATTTTTTTTCTTCTCTCTTCATCAATTTATGATCATCTAAACCTGATCATATACAAATCTAATCAAAATCATCAAATTTTCATTGTCGTCGATTCATTGAATTTTCATCGTCGATTAATCAATCTTTTATAAACAAACCTGTCCATAAGTATTTTCCCACAAACCCATTACTTCTAATTCGTTTTTGATTGAAATTTTGAGCCATAGTCATCAAAATATGTTGAATTTGGAGGTTACAGTAGTAAGTTCGGTTAAGATAATTTTGAAAAAAACCCTAGTTTTACAACCGAACTTTTAAACACGAAGAACGCTTTGGCTAAGATTTTTTTTTGCCTAACTAAACACCTGAGTTCGGTTGAGTCGAAAAAATAATTTCAAAGCCAAACTCTTCTCTATATAGCCAAATGTTGAGTTCGTTTTAATCGCAAAAAAAAATCCTAACCGAACTTTACTCTGAAAACCTATATAATGAGTTCGGTTAACTCGCAAAAATAATTTCAAAACCGAACTCTTCTCTATATAGCCAAATGTTGAGTTCGGTTTAATCGCAAAAAAAAAAAAAAAAAAAAAAAATTCCTAAGCGAACTTTACTCTGAAAACCTATATAATGAGTTCGGTTAACTTGCAATTTTTTCTGCTAACCGAGCTTAGAGTTCGGCAATGTTTTATAAACATTGCGATCATGCCAAACCTATAGATTTTAAGTGCATGGAAAACTAAGGGTTCGGCTGAATGACTGGTTCGTAGAGATTTTGCGAACTTACAGAACTGTGTTGTTTAAAGTTCGGTTACAATGTGGTCGAGTCGACGAACTCGAATCCTGTGCCTCATGCTATTATGTGTTTTCTCATCAAGATCGAGAAAATGCTGAGATGGTCTCTGCTGTAGTGGTTCATGGTTTTCTCAATGATCTTGGGAAGACACAACTGAAGCTTGAGAACTCTGTAAGGGATCTTAACTTGTTGCGAACTGAGATGAAAAAGATTGATTCTGGTCTGGTTCTCATGAAGTCACAAGTTAAGGATCTTCTCAATGAGGATATCTTCTCCGAAGACGCATTTGATATTGTCTGTCACAAGCTTGAAGGTCTCGGAACAAGTGAAGCTTCCGTACCAGAACTCTAAGTGTCGCTTGTGACTGCTCTTTGTTCTTGGGGTTATTTTTACTTTGTCTAGTAAATCTTCTTTGTTATGTTTTTAGAAGAATAACTAGGGTTTGGAATAGCCATTATTGTGAGTACACATAGCTATGTCCAACGATTTTCATCTTCATGTTTTTAGATTTATTTATTTAAATTCTAAGTTTTTGGAAGATGATTTTTGCAATTTTCATCTTTATGATTTTATATATTGCAAATTGTTATGGGATATGTTGTTTACGTCCGTGAACTTGTGACTGTCCCATACTTGTTCAAAAGTTATCTCTATTATGTCGGTATGATGTATTGATAGAAGATAGAATGAACTTTTGACATTACAAAAGTTAAAGCCTTTTATGTCATTATTTGATGGAAGAAAGGTTAAAACTTTTGTGTACAAGGATTAAGTCTATTATATGTCATTGTGCAAATAGTGATGGAAAATAGGATGAATCCTTGTCTATTCCACAATATTTGGTCGATCTCCGATCCACATTTTTGTGCATATACTGTGTTTCTCCGTAAGGTTTCTTGTGTTTGAGCGTAAACGATTGAGTTGATCATTCTCTTATGATTAACTTAGTTGTTTCTCCGGAAGGTTCCTTATGTTTGAGCATGATCAACTAAATTAATCATTCTCTTTTGGTTATTTTAGTTGTTGCTCCGTAAGTTCTCTTATGTCGAGCATGACCAATTGAATTTATCACTTGTTGTGGTTAATTTGGTTGTATTTTCTTTCGATTGAACTAACCATGGGATCTCTTGTGGTTATTTCAATTGAATATTTTTTGGATTCGAATTCATGTTTTTCATGTGATTTGATTTTTTCCAAAAGAAATCCTTCTTTTCTAGTGAAAGTAAGGTCGCCTTTGTTGTTCCTTCGGGGATGACATTATATGAGGGAGATTTCATATTGAACTTGTGCTTAATTGCCAAATCTTTGTGGGGAGTGCGGCTGTGGAATATTAGGGGTTATCTTGTATCTTTATTAAATCCCTAATGAATGCATTTAGCTTCGGCTTTATGATTGCATCTAAATAAGTTGGTATGGTATTCTCTTTTAGTCATGAAGTATCTCCGTGCAAATTTCATGAGGATCCCACTAGTTTTCGTACCTTTGCCAATTTATATTGACAAAAAGGGGGAGAATTAATGTGTAGTGTGATACTACAAATACATATGGTTTACAGATCATTATGTAAGGGGGGAGTGGTTTTCATGTTGAGATAAAGTATTGACTAAGGGGGAGTGATGAATATCACCATAGTATTGTTGTCAAAGTTGTGATACAATTGAACTTTGATGCTGTGTAATAATACTATGACATTGTATAACAATGATTGAGAGCATTTTGTTTTCTCATTGTTATAGCTACGGATCTTCAACAACTATGATGCTGAACTTACAACCTTTAGGATCATGGAGTACTTGGAAGTGACGAAGATTTCGAGTCGCGTTGAAGATGCCAAGGAGATCAAGCATGTGGATGGGAATCTATAATTTTTATCTATTTTGTAATCCATATGTATTATCAAAACTATAAGTCTTGATTTCTAGCCTATTTATAGATGTCTCGGACTAGGATATAGATAGTGTAGTTGAGCTTAGATCTCTCGGCGTTCATCTCTTGAAGACGAAGAACTACTAAGGGGAGCTTGTGGAACTTCTTCGACAAAAGGTATGTGGAGACTTGAAATCATCTATCACATTGAAAGTCTATTTCTACTATCTCCTATATTGAGACATAAGTCGTGTTACGATATAGTTTTCTCTATACACATTGGAGATTTCGAGCTGAGTATATCTCGCTTACATATTTCTCGAAATATGTGTTGGTAAGTTTTCGCTTCGACCAAGTTCATCGTATATCATGAGAAAATTTCCGAGTAACATCTTACATGGTTTGTGTGATACAATCATTTGATGTAGGCTTGGAATGTTTCGATAATGATTATTTTAATATTTGAAAATTGCTTTGATGCTAATAGTGTGTGAAAACGGCTATTGTCATTATAGAAGAATGTTTCAACGATTGAAATAAAGAGTTGAGGATGTAACCATCTTTGGATATTAGCATATATAGTGTGTTCGCACAATAGTGTATAAATCCATAAACCGGGAGCCAATAGTATGCATATGTGTGTATACGAAATTGGTGAAGGAGACAAGATAAGTATGTACGCATACTGGCGGAAGTTTTTGAACCGAAAATTTCTGCTGAGTTTGGAAACTTAACAAACTCAAAATCCGGTTGCTTAAGTACGCATACTGTACGCATACTTAATCTAGTTACTTTGTCAAATCGGTCAGTTCATGGACTTAAACATTTAAATCATAAGGAATGCAATCTTTGCAAACCGTGGCTATAATGTTCATGATTGATTCAAGTGAATCAAACCGATTTGGTTTCGATTGTGTTTTCTATACAATTGAACAACTCTTTAACTAGTTTCATTTGAGTCATTTGAACTAGTTATGGTTAAGATGAATAAGGTTGATATGAGAGTAATCATATGGCTAACCTCGGTTAACTATTTGTGAACCAACCTGGTGTACACGTTTAGGTACGGTTACATAAACCTAAATGAGGGTACATTTCATTTGTGTGTAACAAACTAAGTTCGATCTAACGGTTGAAAGATATTAGCTTGGTTGAATCAGGTTTTTCATCTAACGGTGAATATTGAATGCTTTGTTACCAAGGTAACTTAGATTGCAAACCATGATTTGAAAACTATATAAAGGAAAACTCTAGCAACTGGGAAATTTAATCCCCACCTCCTGTGTATTACTAGTTGCATAACTAGAGTTGATTCTCCTTTAACCTTAGGTTTCTTCTCGAGACCCTGTAGGTTAACGACTTCAAGACTTCATTGGGATTGTGAAGCTAGACCCAACTATTATCTTTGTAGTTGCGTGATCTGATCTTGCTGTTTCTATCGTGTTGAGTGCAATTGAAATAATTGGCTCGATATTTTATATCTCCGATAGTCAAGATAGAAAAGTAATCACAAACAAACTTCGTCTCATCGTTTGTGATTCCACAATAACTTGTTTAAGCTAGTCGATTAAGTTTATTGTTAGGTGATTGATAATACTAGGCTATTATTCGGGGAATATAAGTCCAGGGTTATCAATTGCTTCTGTTCACCTTGATTTATCAAAGACGGAACAAAAACACTTGGGTATTTTTGTGGGAGGCAGATTTATTCAATCTATAGGCTTTTACGTGTGAGACAGATTTGTACATCAAGTCTTCGACTTTGGGTCGTAGCAAATCTTAGTTGTGGGTGAGATCAGCTAAGTGAATCAAGTGCGTAGTATCTGCTGGGATCGAGAGACGTAAGGGCGCAAGCTGTGCACTGGAATCGGTGTGAGATTGATTAGGGTTCAACTACGGTCCAATCCGAAGTTAATTGGTAGTAGGCTAGTGTACGTAGCGGTTTAATACGGTGTGGTGTTGAATTTGGCCTAGGTCCGGGGTTTTGTATTTTGCGGTTTCCTCGTTAACAAAATTCGGTGTATACGTGTTATTTCTTTTCCGCATTATATTTTGTTATATAATTGAAATATCACAGGTTGTGCGTAGATCAATCAATTAGAATATCCAACCTTTGGTTGTTGATTTATGTAGGACCATAATATCGCAACGTACAGGACTCGCGAAGTCAATAAACAACGATGTCGCGAGGCGATGTGAGAGAGCTAAAATAAACGACGCAAAGAATAACGACAGTAGCGAGACATAAAGGAGACGTGAGATCGGCGAGGTTAAGAAGTGTCGCGAGATTGAATAGTTGTACACTGGCGACACTTCGCGAGACATTCCCGAAAATAAAGGATAGCTTAGCTGTCATCCACTATGTATTACCCTATATAAAGGGTCGAGTGAGTCTGTTGTGGGGGAGAATGGTTAGGCAAGTCATAGGAGAGAGAAAGTTTAGGAGTGTTTTACTTGCTAAGTGTAATTCTACTTTTCTTGTGTAGAACTCATGAAATTAATCAATAAACATTCTCAATTATGCAAAAAAAAAAAAAAAAAAAAAAAAAAAAAAAAATGTCAAAGTAAGGGGAAATGCTTCTTACTTCACTCATGCGATCGAAGCAATGTCAAAGTATCCTCAGACGGATCCTTTTTGTAGCTAGCTTTCAATGCGGTTTATACGAAAGATTTCACAAACTCAAGCAATTGTAAAAAGAAAGTTGCGAAAGCGAGAAATTTGGAGTAGGAAACATACTTCTTTTTCCTTCTCGAGGCCATTTGAATTCCCAAGGATGATACGGCTGCGAGATTCGCGGAAGAACGTGCGGACCCGCGATATAAGGACCATTTAAGATCAAAGTGCGACCCACCACCTCTCATCTTTGGAATGACGAGGAGAGGAATTATTACACAGGTGCCAATCAATGTCTTGCATGAGTAATTTATCTTGAGAGACATTATTATTTTTCTTAGAGACGAACGCCCTTGTGAGATCTCGCATTCATCATAGTTATATCGAGTAATTTTCAAAAAAGTTTTCCACGGTGTATTTCTCAACGGCTATTTCCAAATCTGCGAATTTGGGATTTACAGCGAGAATTAGGGTATAAAGATCCTTTGCCTGCACCGTGATTATGCGAACTCAAGCATCGGCGAATACAATCGCCACTTAATTGATAAATAGCCCGGAGAGAATTTTTCATGGGCCAAAATTTCATAAAATAAAGGCAACTCGGGATTGTACAAGGGAATAGGAAGTCCACGAGAAGGCGACGAGCGAGACTATAATCTTTTGATCATCACATTGATGATCGGAGAAAAGATCTCTGAAAGAATGGATGAGGTTCTTGATCGGG
Organism: Papaver armeniacum; assembly: GCA_023531295.1. Lineage (NCBI taxonomy): Eukaryota > Viridiplantae > Streptophyta > Magnoliopsida > Ranunculales > Papaveraceae > Papaver > Papaver armeniacum. The sequence continues at coordinate 11,573 of JAJJWW010002942.1, forward strand.
AATGGTTGTGAGTAAAACCCTTCTCATGCAACTTACGTTGAACTTCTTCAAAAGAAGTTTTGTATCCACGGTGATGGAAGCCATTTATCGGTATGGGAATGGATGAAAGATTGGAGATTAAAAACAGCGCTAGAAAGGATGAAGGAAAGCTTTGCGATGGCGAGGAGCGCAAATTGCGGAAGGAGAGAATCAAAGAAAAGTTGCGAGACAAACTAAAAGATGAAAAGAAGGGGAAAAGAAAATTATATATAGGGGAAAAGAGCCTCGAGAAAAACAAGGTCATTTAATGCGAAGAGACATGAACGGTTAAGAAAAAGTGGTTGAAAGAGACGTGTCAAGAAATGATAGTAATAATCAAAATCCGTGTAAAAGTACAAAAGCGAAGATAAGAAGTCGCGACAACAATATTGTAAAAATTTCATGGTACTCTTCCCTCGCGGGAGAGGTAAGAGATGATACTTCATATATATCTCAAAGAAACTCAGGAACTTCGCAAAAGAATAGAGGCAAGTACGTACTTTTCAAGTCCAGTATTCTTCGCTCGTTCCTTCATCAGCGAAGACCAAAGATTATTACAACAACAGATTTTTCCTTAAAAATCGCTCTTCAAGCAATATTCAAGGAAAAAGAGGCAAGATGTAGGACCATAATATCGCAACGTACAGGACTCGCGAAGTCAATAAACAACGATGTCGCGAGGCAGTCGCGATGAGCTAAAATAAACGCGCAAAGAATAACGACGGGCGAGACATAAAGGAGACGTGAGATCGGCGAGGTTAAGAAGTGTCGCGAGATTGTATAGTTGTACACTGGCGACACTTCGCTTCGAGACATTCCAGAAAATAAAGGATAGCTTAGTTTGTCATCCACTATGTATTACCCTATATAAAGGGTCGAGTGAGTCTGTATTTACATTGATTGACACTTGAACATTGGTCTTTGGTACTAGTTCAAGTTACTCCTCTTATATTCAATCAGGCTCATGATTTCTATTTCTTTGATTACGGGTTGAATTAAGAGTAAGAGATATTAAACTCTTTGATATACTTTATTCTAGATTGAGTCTGGATGTCTAGTTGATTCTCTAGAAAGTGTATTGGAGTAAGTCCTCTCATACTTCCAAACAAATTGTTGGGTGTGGTTGTTAGACCCTCGCATTTTCAAGAAGGATAACTAAGGTTTGGAATACCAATTATTGTGAGTACACATAGCTATTGCCAACGATTTTCATCTTGCAATGTTTTTAGATTTATTTATTTAAATTCTAAAGTTTTTGGAAGATGATTTTGCAGTATTAATCTTTATTTGTTTATATATTGCAAAAAATTATTATGGGATATGTGTGTTTGCGTCCGTGAACTATGATTGTTCCATATATGTCAAAAGTTAAGCCTATTATGTCATCATGCAAATATTGATGGAAGATAGGATGAACTTTTGATTGCAAAGATTAAGTCTATTATATGTCATTACGCAAATATTGATGAAAATAGAATGAATCTTTGAATATTCCGCAATATTGTTCTTTCCCTGATCCACTTCTATGTGAAAGTACTGTGCGGATCCGTAAGTTTTCTTATGTTGAGCATTTCCGATTAAATTAATCATGGGTTCTCTTGTGGTTAATTTAATTGAGTTTTTGGATACAAATTCATGTTTCATGTAATTTGTTAATGTCCAAAGAAATCCTTCTTTTCTTGTAAAAGTAAGGTCGCTCTTGTTGTTCTTTCGGGAATGACATTTTATGGGGGAGAGTTTTTAATTGAACTTGTGCTTAATTTCCAAATCTTTGTGGGAGTGCGGCTGTGGAATATTGTAGGAGTTATCTTGTATCTTTATAAACTCCTTGATGAGTACACTAAGTTTCGACTATGTGAAATTATTGAAACAAAGTTTATATGTTTTCTTTTAGTCATGAAGTATCTCAATGAGAATTTTATTATGATCCCACTAGTTTTCGTACCTTTTCCAATTTATATTGACAAAACGGGGGAGAATTAATGTGTAGTTCACACTACAAATACATATGGTTTACGGATCATTATGTAAGGGGGGTGGTTTTCATGTAAGATGAAGTATTGACTAAGGGGGAGTGATACATATATATTACCATAGTATTGTTGTCAAAGTTGTGATACAATTGGACTTTGATGTTGTGTAATGATACTATGATATTGTATAACAATGATTCAGAGCTACTATTTTCTCATTGTTATAGCTACGGATCTTCAACAACTATGATGCTGAGTTGAACACGTTCAGAATCACTGGAGTACTTGGAAGTGACGAAGATTTCGAGTAATGTTGAAGAACCAAGGAAATCAAGAATTTGGATGAGAATCTACAAAATTTATTTATTTTATAATCCATATGTATTGATAGTTTTGTCACTAAAATTGACAAAGGGGGAGATTATTAGAGCACTGCTCGGTCGAACTCACAAGCGTTGCTATCTCAAGCTTGTTGCCAAGTTTAATTGCCAAAACTTTAAGTCTTGATTTCTTGTCTACTTATAGCTAAGTCTCGGATTAGGATAGAAAGTGTAGTTGAGCATTAGACTTCACGATGTTCATCGATTGAAGACGAAGATTTACTAAGGGGAGCTTTTGGAACTTCATCAACAAAAGGTATGTGGAGACTTGAACTCATCTATCACTCAAAAGTCTATCTACTCTATCTCCTATTTGAGACAAAAGTCGTATAGCTATATAAACTTCGATTATACACATTTGATATTTCGAGTTGAGTTTAACTCGCTTACACATTCCTCGAAATATGTGTTGGTAAGATTCCGCTTCAAACAAGTTCATCTTATATTCTTGACGAAAGTCAAAAGATGATCATGTGAAAACCGCCTGGTAACATCTTACATGATTTGTGTGAGACAGTCAATTGATGTAGACTCAGAATGTGTCGTATTGATCATTCAATCACTTGAAAATTGCTTAGAAGCTAATAGTTTATGTGAGACAGCTATTGTCTTCTTCCAAGAATGTTTCAATGAATGAAATGGGAGTTTAGAACAACTAACCATGATTGGATATAACACAGTATGCGTACTTGTATGCTAACTTTTGCAAGTTATTCCAAGTCCGGGAATCATAGTATGCATACCAGTATGCGTACTGGTTGGTTTAGTGAAAGTCCGGGAACTTAGTATGCATACCCGTAAGCGTACTGGCGTAAGTTCAGTTCCGGGAAATTCAACTGAGTTTGCTAGGTATGCGTACACATTCGCATACTGGCGAACCCAAACTTAGTCCGCCACTTAGGTATGCGTACACGTTTGCATACTTGAGTAGGTTTTGTTCTAAAATCGGTTTGTTCATGAACTAATACATTTATATATTATTGAATGCAATCTTTTGCAAACCGTGGCTATAATGTTCATGAATCGGTTTGAGTGAATCAAAATCGTTTTTGCTTCAATTGTGTCTTGTATACTTCTATGAGAATATAAACAATTGAACAACTCTAGAACTAGTTTCATTTGAGTCATTTGAACTAGTTATGATTAAGATAAATAAGGTTGATATGAAAGTGTTCATATGGCTAACTTTGGTTAACTATTGTTGAGCCAACAAGGTGTACACGTTTAGGTACGGTTACTCGTATCTAAATGAAGTCACTTTTCATTTGTGTATAACAAGCTAAGTTCAACCTAACAGTTGAAAGATATTAGCTTGAGTCTACACAGGTTTTCATCTAACGGTGAATATTGAATGCTTTGTTACCAAGGTAACATTGATTGCAAACCCTTATTTGAATACTATATAAGGGAAAACTCTAGCAACTAGGAAACCTCATCCCCACACCTCCTGTGTGATACTAGTTGCGACTAGAGTCGATTCTCCTTTAACCTTAGGTTTTTCCAAAACCCTGTAGGTTAACGAATTGAAGACTTCATTGGGATTGTGAAGCCAGACCCAACTATTTCTCTGTAGTTGCGTGTTCTGATCTTGCTGTTTTCTATCGTATTGAGTACTATCTTCTCTATGATTTACTCGAGATTTAATCTCCGATAGGCAAGATAAAAAGTAGTCACAAACATCTTCGTCTCATCATTTGTGATTCCACAATATCTTGTTTCGCTACCATACGATTAAAATTATTGTGAGGTGATTGATATTACTAGGAAGTTCTTCGGGAATATAAGTCTGGTGTATCAATTGGTTCATGTTCACCTTGATTTATCAAAAGACGGTACAAAACTCTTAGGTATTTCTGTGGGAGACAGATTTGTCTATTCAATAGACTTTTCTGTGTGAGACAGATTGGTTTATCAAGTCTTCGACTTTGGGTCGTAGCAACTCTTAGTTGTGGATGAGATCAGTTAAGGGAATCAAGTGCGTAAAGTCCTGCTGGGATTCAGAGGCGTAAGGAACGCAAATGTACCTTGATCAGTGTGAGATTGGTTAGGGCTCAACTACATTCCAGTCCGAAGTTAACTTGGAGTAGGATAGTGTCTGTAACGGCTGAATACAGTGTGGTGTTCAAATCTGGACTAGGTCCCGGGATTTTTCTACATTTGCGGTTTCCTCGTTAACAAAATTTCTGGTGTCTATGTTATTTTTTTTCCGCATTATATTTGTTTATATAATTGAAATATCACAGGTTGTGCGTAGTTCAATCAATTAGATAATCCAACCTTTGGTTGTTGATATACATTGATTGACACATGAACATTGGTCTTTGGTACCGTCAAGTTGTTTCACATAATAATCAGGCTCACGGATTGCTATCTGTTTGATTTGCTGATTACATTGTGAAATAGAGATACAATTCTTGGATATATTTCCATTGATTAAGTCTGACTGTCTAGTTGATTCTCTTGGAATTATATTGGCATTTGTCCATACAATTTCCTAAACGAAATATTGGGTGAGGTTATTATACCCCCGCTTTTTCAGTAAGAGATAGGAAAAATGACTGCAAGTGAGTCATGTCCAGTATCACTATCTCTTAGACTAGTCTTTACCAGGCCCGGTTCTGAGGGGGGCTCCTTGGGATCGAGCACAGGGCAGGAAATTTAGGTCCAATAGCCCACTATGTTTTAATCATCTAATATCCGACGATCCAAATTTTCAATCATTTTCCATAGTTAACGCTTCTTTGGTTCTTCCTAACTGCCTCTGTTATTCAATAAAGAAAACCCTAGTCGAGAACGCCGAGAACGAGAAGGAAAAAGTTCATACTCTCACTAATCAGGTAGATCCGTTGATGTTAAATAATCTCTTATGGTCTTATGTATTTTAATAGTTTATAGCGATAATCACTTGCAAACTTGTTGCGATTTTGTTTATAGCCTAGGGTTAGTTGATTAACTAAGTTAATTTAACTTGATTTCAATTTGTTGATAACTTGATATCTCGCTGGATGCTTTTGCCTTTTGATATTTCAATAATTCAATTTGATTAATTGATTATTTTTTTTTTGATATCTTATTGGATGCTTTTGAAGTTTTGAAATGAATCATATGATATCTTGATATCCTATCATTGCTTTTGTGTTGACTGAAATTAATTGCTTCTTTGATAATTGATTGATTAATATCTAATATCTTTTAGTCTATTTTGTCCTCTAAATCAAATTGTTTCGTTCCATGTACAGACTTGCTGATGTAGAACATCTAGACAAAGTCACCCCTGTTTGACATTAGTGTCAAACCGTATTCTATTTCTAGTATTATTTCCTAATTTATGATTTCCCTATTCTAGAACTATTCTAGAACATATTAGTTTCCTAGTTTGGTATGATTTCCTTTTCTAGTTTTATTACTTTTAGGAAATAGTGAAGCCTATATAAGAAGGCCTAGCCTTGTAGAATTCCTACACATTCAATATTATTATCTTATTTGATTTATCAAAGATATTTTATTATTGTTCTCTAGTTTTCTTATAACTTTTGTGAATCTATTGATTTCACACTAGTTTTCACTACCTTTTGGATCCTTGATCCAAATTATTACGCTTCCGCTACGTTAAGTGGTACCGAGCCTCGATTGAGAGCCTCCACTAACATGGGTGATAAGAAGATTGAAGAGTTAAGAACTAGTTTGAGGAAAGACCTAGAAGCTGATGTGAAAGCAATGGGAATCAATATTGAAAAGAAGCTAACCACGGTAATGGATGAACGTTTCGATGATATCACAAAAAAAATCGAAAGTATGTTTATTAAGTTCATGGGAGAAGAAGGAAAGAAAGAAGAAGGAAAGAAGGTACTTGGAGAAAAATCTAAAACCCAAGATGAAATTATCCATCCCCATACTTCCACCCTTCCCAACTCTCTCTGCTCACCTTCAAACCCCCGACCTCTTCCCAACCTTTTTCCAAAGAATTATGCCTCCCTAAATAAATCCTATTATCATCCATTACAATCCACTCCATCATACTCTTCTTGTCCACCTTACACAACCCCAAAATTTGAATTCTTTGAAGATTTCAGCTCTTACTCTACTCCCCAAAACTTGCTCAAATCTTCTAAAAAACAACAAGCAATTGATGTTGAAGATTATGAGCCATATTATTATCCTCCACCACCGCGCCAGCAAAGGAACATGGGAAATCCACAAAACTATCGCCCCAAAGCTGATATAACCCCGTTTGACTCTTACACATTGAAGATTTCTTAGATTGGCTGTGTACAGTTGATCGCTTCCTTGCTTATATGCGCATACCTGAAGATCAACAAGTAGAGCTTGTTGCTTTCAAGTTTCTTTGGACCAGACTTCTTCATGGTGGGATCATCTTCAAATAGAACGATCCAATCAAGGATTGCGACAAGTTCAATCCTGGAAAGTCATGAAACAACTGTTGAAGAGAAGATTTCTTCCTCCGGATTACATACAAACCTTGTTCATCAATTTGCAAAACTGTCGCCAAGGCAACCGCACGGTACAAGAGTATGTAACTGAATTTTCCCGTTTGTTATCTCGGAACCAGCTGAATGAGACGGTTGATCAAACAATTGGGCGGTTCATCAATGGACTTGATTGGAATATACAAGAAAGGTTAGCTACTCAACAATATACTTCTCTTCATTCTGTCATTAATAATGCTTTAAAGATAGAATCTTTCATGCTTTCTCCACAACCATACCCAAAATCCTCATTCTCATACCCTAGAAAACCTTCATTTAAAAATTTTCCGAATAGGCAACAACCTTCTCCATTCCAGTCCCGTACTTCTCCTACTACCACTACCACTACCGCCCAACCATCTTCTTCCCAAAACCCACCTACCACAAAGACTCTTCCACCTCCACCCCAGCCTAGTAATGCTCCACCCATTAGACCAAAACCTCAAAACCCTTATGCATACCCAACTGAAAACAAGTGCTATAAGTGTAAGCTTCCAGGTCATACATCAAACCAATGTAGAAGTGGGCGTACATTGATGACAAGAAGAAGAGTGTTTGTGTATGAGGAAGAAAGTGAAGATGTTCATAGAAATATCGAAGATATACAAGCATATGCGGAGGAAAGAGATGAAAGTGATTATGTCTCTTATGTTATTCAAAATCTATTATCCATTCCTCGTGTTGACTATCCAACCCGTAATCGTCTATTCCGCACTCAATGTCGTGTGCAAGACAAGATATGTGATATGATCATTGACAGTGGAAGTTGTCAAAATATTGTTTCATCTAGATTGGTGGAAAAGATGCAATTATATACTCATCCACATCCTAAACCATACTCCATTGGTTGGATTGATGATAACAACAAGAAGAATGTAGATTCTCAATGTTTCGTGTCATTTAAAATTGGAGCATATAACGAGACAGTGGTTTGTGATGTTGTGGATATTACTGTTTGCCACATATTACTTGGACGTCCATGGCTATATGATGTAGATGTGACTTATAAAGGTAAAGCTAATACGTATTCATTCATGTACAATGGAAATAGAATCATATTGCAACCATCGTATGCGAAACCTAAGACAAGTCTACAACAAGAAGAGACTACGATGTTGGTTTCCTCGGACATCTTAGCTGATGCACAAGAATCGGGTACGATCTATGCCTTAGTTGTACAACCTTCTACTCCTGACCTTCCTACAACTATTCCTACTCAAGTGCAGTCCTTACTAGATGAGTTTGCATGCGTTTACCATCTGATATGCCTGATTCTTTGCCACCTATGAGAAATATTCAACACCAAATAGATATCATGCCTGGTGCAAGTTTTCCTAATCTTCCACACTACCGTATGAGCCCTAAGGAGCACGATATACTTCGAGGACAGGTGGATGAATTGCTGTCTAAAGGTTTCATACAACCTAGTTTGAGCCCTTGTCTTTGTTCAGCTCTTCTTGTGCCAAAAAAAGATGGAACTTGGCGTATGTGTATCGACAGTAAAGATGTTAATAAGATCACAATCCGCTATCGTTTCCCAATTCCAAGATTAGATGATATGCTTGATTTGCTCTCCGGTTCCATAATATTTTCTAAGATTGATCTTAAAAGTGGGTATCATCAGATCCGAATTCGACTTGGAGATGAATGGAAGACTGCATTTAAGACAAAGGATGGTCTCTTCGAGTGGCTTGTTATGCCATTTGGTTTTTCTAATGCTCCAAGTACGTTTATGAGGCGTATGAATCAAGTCCTACAACCTTTCATTGGTAAGTTTGTTGTGGTTTATTTCGATGATATCCTTATCTATTCTAAATCTGAAGAGGAACATCGCTCTCATTTGTGGGGCTGTTTTCAACGCTCTCAAGGAGAATGAGTTATTTATCAATCTAAAGAAGTGTCAATTTTTTACTTCTAAGGTTCTGTTTTTGGGTTACGTTGTTTCTGCTGATGGTATTCAAGTAGATGATTCCAAAATCACAACTATTCGTGATTGGCCTACTCCGAAGACAGCATCTGAAGCTCGAAGTTTTCATGGTTTAGCTTCCTTTTACCGTCGATTTATAAGGAATTTCGGCTCTATCGCATCTCCTATTACTGACAGTTGGAAGGATAAAAGGTTCTTATGGATGAGATGAAGTTTGAATCAAGTTTTCAATTACTAAAAGAAAGACTTACTTACGATCCTATCCTTGCACTACCCGATTTCAACAAGCTTTTTGAAGTACATTCGATGCTTCCATATTAGGAGTTGGTGCTGTTTTGTCCCAAGAAGGTAAACCCATTGAATTTCTTAGCGAAAAACTCACCGAAGCTCGTCAAAAGTGGTCTACCTATGAATTAGAGTTCTATCTTTGTGATTCGTGCACTACGAAAATGGAGACACTACTTAATACACAAGGATTTTGTCTTGTATACTGATCACCAAGCCCTCAAGTATATTAGAATCAATCACCATCCAATAGAATGCATGCAAGTTGGATTTCTACCTTGCAAGAATATACGTTCTCTATTCAGCACAAGTCTGGTTTGAACAACAAGGTTGCGGATGCACTAAGCCGTTTCACAAATCATAGTGTCCGTGGATTACTCATTGTTACTATCCGTGCTGAAGTGATTGCCTTTGACTCCCTTAAAGAGTTATATCCTAACGATCCAGACTTTTCCTTACTATGGCAGAAATGTTCCTCCGTACAACAAGGTACGGGTAATTTTGTTTTACATAATGGGTTTCTTTTTAAAGGTAGCCGCTTATGCATTCCTGATGGTTCCATTCGTGAACACCTTATTAAGGAGTTACATAGCAGTGGTCTTTCTGGACATTTCGGGCGAGATAAGACTATATCTCTAGTCGAAGCTCGTTACTTTTGGAATTCTCTCAAAAAGGATGTCCATGATTTTGTGCGACGTTGTATGGTTTGTCAACGAAGTAAGGGTCATGCACAAAATACGAGATTATACATTCCTCTTCCAGTTCGGATGCTCCTTGGGAAGATATATCAATGGATTTTGTGCTAGGTTTACCAAGAACCCAAAGAGCTCATGATTCTGTTTTTGTGGTTGTTGATCGCTTCTAAAAAATGACACATTTTATTCCTTGCAAGAAGACTATGGATGTTATTACTACGGCAAATCTTTTCTTTTCGTGAGATAGTCCGTTTACATGGTATTCCAAAGACCATTACTTCGATCGAGACACTAAGTTCTTAAGTTGGTTTTGGAAGACACTTTGGACTCGTCTCCAAACCAAGCTGCAGTTTAGTAGCATAGACTCACCCACAAACAGATGGGCAAACTGAAGTAGTAAACCGATCATTAGGGAATCTTATTCGTTGTTTATCCGGAGACAAGCCTAGACAATGAGATCTATCTCTCGCTCAAGCTGAGTTCGCCTATAATTCAGTTCCTAATCGGTCTACAGGTTATGCACCTTTTCAGATTGTTTATTCCAAGGTTCCTAATCATACATTGGATCTCGTCTCTTTACCATCCATTCCTAGTTCCAATGTTGCGGCAGATCACATGATAGAGTCCCTACAAGTGCTACATGATAAGGTAAAGAAAAACTTGGAAGCTGCTAATGCCAAGTACAAGATATATGCTGATCGTCGACGTCGTTTTCAATCCTATGAAGTTGGTGATCTGGTTATGGTGTACTTAAGCAAGGATCGTTTTCCGACGGGTACATACAACAAGACAAAGTATAAGAAGATTGGTCCTATCCGCATTCTCAAGAAGATCAACAACAATGCATATGTTGTCGACCTCCCAGCTAATATGAACATTTCTTCCACATTCAATGTTAAGGATATCTTTCCTTACTTTCCCGGCGATGATGTTTCTCTTCCAACACCAAACTCGGGGTCGAGTTCTTTTCAAGAAGGGGGGCCTGATGTAGAACATCTAGACAAAGTCACCCCTGTTTGACATTAGTGTCAAACCGTATTCTATTTCCAGTATTATTTCCTAATTTATGATTTCCCTATTCTAGAATTATTCTAGAACATATTAGTTTCCTAGTTTGGTATGATTTCCTTTTCTAGTTTTATTACTTTTAGGAAATAGTGAAGCCTATATAAGAAGGCCTAGCCTTGTAGAATTCCTACACATTCAACATTATTATCTTATTTGATTTATCAAAGATATTTTATTATTGTTCTCTAGTTTTCTTACAACTTTTGTGAATCTATTGATTTCACACTAGTTTTCACTACCTTTTGGATCCTTGATCCAAATTATTACGGTTCCGCTACGTTACTTGCTGATTTGGTTTACTTATAAAAATGCGTATAAAGACGGTTGTACCGGGTGAAAGTGGACATGCTAGACATAAACGCAAGGAAAAAAGTGATGCATTTGTACAATCTCAAGCGGGAGATATAGATAAGTTTGTCGTTAAAAAGGCGCGTAATGTAGTTGGAAGCTCATCTGCTGGAAACGAAGGGGTTCACGATGCAGGTCATGAGAATGCTAAGAATGAAAATGTCAACGTCCATGACATGATAATATAAGCCAAATGGAAAATAAAGGAGTTGATAATTTGGGAGATGGACATGGACAAGAAGAGCTAGTAAGTCAATCAATTCCTTCCACTGTGAATATATATGATCCAAGAAATTGGGATAATCTTGACATAAAATCAAGGGATATTCTAGTAGAAAAAGGTCCGCATAGAAACCATTTATTGAATAAGTCCTAAAGGCAAGAACGGTAGACGTTTTTGTTCAACACTTTACGATCGTCATTTAACAAATGGTGAAGTATAAGATAGGAAATGGTTAGTATATTCAGAAGACCTGAACAAAATCTTTTGTTTCTGTTACAAGCTGTTCAAGAAAGGTCCTCATTTAATTCAGTTGGTAAATAAAGGATATGATGATTTTAGGCATGCCCATAAAGCACTTAGTGAACATGGAGGATATCAAGATATCATATGATTCGAATGAGAGAATTTATCAAAGTAACAATGGTAATTTCTTGGAGCTAATTGAGATGATTGCGGAATGTGATAAAGTAATGATGGAACATGTTCGACGTATAGATAGTAGTGAAATTCATTACCATTATCTTGGTCATAGTGTTCAAAATGAACTGATTGGCATGTTATCCAAGGAAATCAAACAAACAATCATTCAAAAAAATTAAAACAACGAAATATTTTTCAGTGTTACTTGATTGCACTCCGGATACGAGCCACCAAGAACAAATGTATTTAATATTACGGTGTGTGGATGTTTCTACAAGTCCTGTAAGAGTGGAAGAGTACTTCATAGAATTCTTGCAAGTGAATGGTAGTACCGGAAAAGGACTTTTTGAAGAACTAAAAATAATAATTAGAAAATCTTAATCTTAATATCGATGATGTACGTGGGAAGGGGTATGATAATGGGGAAAACATGAAAGGAAAGCATCAAGGTGTGTAGACAGGGTTACTGAATATTAACCCAAGAGCATTCTATACTCCTTGTGGTTGCCATAGTTTAAATTTGGCACTTGCAGACATGGTAAAGTGTACTTCTAGGGAAAGAAACTTTTTTGCTTTTCTAAACATGGTCTACAAAATGTTTTCTAAATCTGTATTAAGATGGAAAATATTTAAAGACAATGTATCGGGCTTAACGGTGAAGGCTTTCAGTGATACGCGATGGGAAATTCATATCAAGGCGGTTAAGGCATTTAGATGTCAAACTGTGGCAATTCGAAATGCTTTACTCAAAGTAGATGAATCTGACAATGAAGATACAGTTAGAATTCAAGCAAACACTTTTGCTACAAGTTCAGTTGGCGGAATTGGTAACTTTGAGTTTTTATTAAGTATGGTTATCCGGTATGATATATTACATAGTGTCAACATAGTTAGCAAAACTTTGCAATCTAAAACCATGCTCATTAGTGTCGCTATCGAACAAATCCAAGGACTAATCACATATTTCGATAAGTATAGAGACACTGGGTTTGAGAATGCCATGATTGTAGCTAAAGAAATTGCTACTGAAATGGGCATTGAACCTGAGTTTTATGTGCCACGACGACAAGTTCATAGAAAAAGACACTTCGATGAGAGTGATGACAATGAAGATGACTTGGTACAATCATCTAAGGAAAAATTTAGAACTGAATATTTCGTTCCTATTATTGATCAAGTTCGCAGTTGAGAATAAGATTTGAGCAATACAAGACGTATGAAGATAATTTTGGATTTTTACTTAGTTGGAAAAATTTGAATTCCATGGATGATGATCGTTTGAAGGCATGTTGTACTCATCTTGAAACTGTTCTTAAACATGGAACATCTTCTGATCTCAAAGCCACTGATTTATTTGCTGAACTAAAAATCGTCAGAGAGATTTTGCCAAAAGACACTAGGAACGCTATTGATATATTGAACTTCTTGAAGAGACATGATTATTTCCCGGTTAATTGTATTGCCTACAGGATACTATTGACTATTCCTGTTACAGTGGCATCGGAGGAAAGAAGTTTTTCGAAACTGAAATTGTTGAAGTCGTATTTGAGATCAACCATGGCACAAGAAAGGCTAAACGGATTAGCTTTAATATCTATAGAGAGTGGGTTTTTAGATACAATTGATCTTCGAAAGCTGATCAACAAGTTTGCTAGCAAAAATGCAAGGAGATCGAAGTTCAAATGACGATGGACGCAGAATTAGTGAGAGGTCAGTATCTTATATTACATGCTCTTTCTTATTGGCAGTCAATTCAATTTTCATTACATAATACATTTGGGTGTTAAGGTAGCTACTGCATAAATCTTTATCCATTTCATTATATATGCGTCAATGTTAGTAACCACAGGCTCTCACAGTATAAATGTACAATATATATACATGTCCCTTTCATTAGGAACTCTAAGTTTTGGATGCTAAGTAATTTAATGCCTCTATACAGCAACATTGTAATGTCAAACTGCAAAGATTTATATCTGTCTTAATTACTTACAGTATTGTGATGTCAAACTGCATAGATTTGTTACTGTCTAGATTACTTATCGTCGACACCCGTTTCTGAAGTAATTCAATTTTCAAGTCACCTAGAAGTGGTTTAGATGCTAGACATCAATTTAGGTGTGTACAATAATAGTGCCAATGATAATGATTGCATTCCATCATATTGAATGCTACAAATTTATGCTATGAAGGTTGTGTGGATGCAGACTGGAAGCTACAGAATTGTTATATGTGTTCACTAAGAACTAACTACTCTCTTTCTTTAGTTGCACGTTGTATATATGTTAGGTAATGGATCATGTGACAGTATTTACATCTTCGGAGACTCCACTAAACTACAGTTTATAATTGGAGCATCTTTTTTTGTTTCAATTTCCTCGCTAATTTTTTTTTGTTCTTGCTTTAATGCAGGTATGTCCAGAACTATCTAGAGCAGGAAAAATAACATCACGAGTTCCAAAATGAAAGAGTAATTGGCTGGTGGCTTTCTACTTCAATCTGTTTGTGGACATAGCTTTAACCTCAAATTTTTCTTCTTAAACAATTGTTAAAATTTGTTTGTTTTTCGTTTTTGACGGAAAGTTCCGGACTTATTAATGTTGTTTTAAATTTGTGCGACATAAATTACTTCATTTCAATGTGAGACAGTAGATTTTATTTGAAAAATACATTACTATATGTGTGAAAAAAGATTTGCGTAAAAGGGCGCTCTGTGCTTTTTGGCACAAGGTCGTCGAATTGTCAGAGACAACCCTGGTCTTTACATTTGATCTGATTTAGTTGATTTTTTTTTTATTTCCAAAAACAGTTTTTATCCTACCAAACAATTTTAAAAATAATTATAAAAAATCTGGTTTAAGTAGTTGGGATGGGAATTAGGGAAAATAGGGATTGGAAATAGGTAAAACCGAAAAGAAAAAAAAGGTAAATTTTTAAAACAATAAAAAACTATTTCTAAAAATTGTACCAAACAGGCCCTTTAGATTTTCACTACTGACACGAAGTTTTAAAAAATGGCATTCTCTCTTTTATATTTTATAGTTTTTACAATGCAAAGAATCATTCTCTCTCTTATATTTTATAGTTTTTTACATTTTTTCATGCCAATGATTGTCTCTTATCTTGTGCATGGATGCACAAGATAACAAAACCCTTAAAAAATTGATACAAAAAATTGTTGGCAATCTTGTGTATAAACTGCAATAAAACAAACAGAGAAGAAAAGATATGCAAACCCAATTAGAAGAAACCAAAGTCGAGGCAAGGATTATATCCTCTAGCCTTAAGATAAATTCACCCCGCACTGGTGCTTACGGACTATCGATGTCTGTCTACCAGGATACAACGACTATCTTCTCGATGTAGCAGCACTCCAAACTTCGAGAAACGGCGAACCAAACTTAAAGTGATGAACTCTCTCTTTGACACAAACTTAAAGATGATTTTAGAAAACAGTAAGATGATTATTAGGTTTCTAGTTATGTTTGTAACCTAATTGTGCAGGGTATTTATAGGTGTCAATAATACCTCTTCGTTGAAGCATCGCGATGCTTCATGGAGTTTTCTCAAGGGTTTCTAATGAAAGGCTATGTCCTTTCACGTTCCTGGTAACGGTTCCTTTCGTTTCCAAATTGGAATTACCCTAACTAACCAGACCATACTTTAATTGGGCCAAATCCAATTAATCCAAAAACCCAACTCCATTATCAGGTATTAAACAAGGGATTTTCCATTCATAAGAAAATACTACTTAATTTCCAACAATCCCCTACATGAATGAAAATTCTTTGACTAACGATACAAAAGAAAATGTAGACAGACACTAAAGAGAGTTCAAATGGAAATAAATTGCATGGGGATAGGTAGATTTCGCCTTGAACCTTCCTTAGTGAATAGCTATCGGGCTTACTACTGTGTCAGTGTGCCAGAGGCTTTGAACTGTTAGTTTTTAATGTTAACCAAGACAATAACTATCACACAATTTATTTCCTCACCAAGTTGGTTCTCATGGTTGTGTTCATTTCGGCCCTGAACAATTCTCGGAATTCATGAAGCGCTTTTAAATGAACCTAGCCTATCAAAGGTTCTCATGGAAGCGGCCACACTTCTCACTTCATATAGGTGATTTCCTATTTAAGAGTATCCTGCCATACCCTATTTGGAATTTCCAAATCTTAGGAATCATTAAAAGCAATGCTTATCCTTAACTACGCGACATGCTGCACTGTTTCATCATAGGAATGGGTAGAAACATATCTAGAGTTATGTTTCACAGTGCTTCATGTGAATCGTTCTTAATTTTTGTTGTCCCGTTGAACCTAGATCTTGGGATCTCCAGTCAACTAGGTTGGGTTTCCCTTAATACGATTCGGTACCTGTAGGCTTTAAGCCCATTCCCCTCAATGATGCAATTATATGCTCTCTGTAGAAATTATATCCTTTGTCGACTTGATATAATTCTCAAACACTATTTATTTTAGATGCGCGCATTTGAGAGCAATTGCGTTATGGTTCCATGTCTTCGTTGATTTGTCGAGACATACCATAATACCCAAACTATGTGTTATTTCCTAACATGGCCGTAAGTATACATATCCTAAGAAATTCCAAAATAATTTTACTTCTCCGACTTTGCGTCCAAAGTTCCGGAGTCCATTGTTAATCTCTCTATTAACATCAACTAATTTCCTTGATACTGCAATTCTTCAAAACTAACACATAGATTCAATATACATATCATTTAACATTTCTAAATATGTCAGATGGGATAAATTCCTCGATAAATTCCCTCATGTATATATATATATATATATCTTAAAATTCTAACAATGGCTTGTATGTGAGATATATGAATTACTCTGTAAATTCTTTGACTCGCATCTAGCCATCCCCAGTCTAGTACACCCGTCCTTTGTACTAGTTACGTTTTCAGAGTACCCGTATATTTTGATGAATTAACAAGTGCGAAGAAATTCATCATTTGCTATTTTCTTCCCATACTAAACCAAAAATCTGTCCGTTATAGATGATCAACGTATCATCCATTTGACACCAATTGCGCCGTTTCAAAACAAGTAAACAACGTGCATTGAATAGTATAAATGAAGCTTACTCAACCAAACCAAATAATTGACCAGACTAAAAAGTCATTATTAATTGATCCATGGTAATGGATTAACCTTCAGTTAATCATAGATCAAGTAATGAATTAAACAGTCAATACTTGCCGGTAACTCAAACTCCAACATATTGCAAAACAGTGCACTTAACTGTGTTATTGAAGTAACATTGATGGGTCTCTGTCCGCTATTAACTTTTAGTTGCACGCTTCATTTTCTGGCATGAGTCGTGGGAATTCAAACTCAATGACCCCACAATTCTGGAGCATAGGTACTGAGAGATTCATAATCATCTCTTTGATATATACAAATATATTGTAGTATTTTGCTTTTAGCCAAGCAAACTAAATGCCGAAGTAAAATTCCAATTCTCATTTTACACCAATTGAGGAGAAACCAGATTCCATTTTTCTCAAGCAATCCCATTGATCACTGAGTAAAGAGTCTCTAACTCCCACATTTCACAGGTGATGCGAATAAATAAGATTTCTTGATAATTTTAAGAACTTCAACTAAGTTGCCTGTTCCTGTATCTTAACAAGAATTATCGAATCATGTGATAAACATTGGCCCAGGTCCACCTAATCAAGAGACTTAAATCTAAATCCCTGTTCCCCACATTTCATGGTCAATACCAATGTCATAAACAACAAGAACTGACAAGCCGTTCTCAACTTCAAGGTATTGACATACCAAAACTTGATCATGCCGCTATCAAACCCAACTAATTTGGAAAAGTTAGCCGCAAGTCCAAATCCACAGTACCGGCAATAATAGTCATGAGTATCAATATGCTAATATTCGCCATTGGCTTGGCACTGTTATGAATTAGATGTTAATTCTTAAATTAATTAACTGTCATTATTCATGCCAGAGCTTTTACTTGGTCGTTGCTCTTGTGTACGTTGACCCGCTGATGAGTACAACGCACAATCAAAGTGAAGGGAAGAATAAGAAATAAGACAAGAACTAAACAAAAAGCCTAACCAAAGTCTTGAATAATGAATCTAATTCCACTTACTGGCCAATTCAAAATTCTGGGATTCTCACTCTTATAATCCCATTTTGCACTCTTATACCACTGTTAGAAAAGGTATATTTCTGATTTTTTGTTCATCCACCAGGATTCAAAAAAGATACAAAAAACTTAACTGCGCAATGAACGGTTCAGGCCGTTCCATTTCCTGGCGAAAAGGATGACTCTAATTAAAATCATCAATGAAACTCCACTACTTAGTGTCATATTAAAACCATTCAAAATGGTCCTTCCCCCCACATTTCATCATGACCATTCACAAATTTTATGAAACCTTGCTAACTGCATATTACCAAACCTGACCGGTCATCCAGTAAATATGGCATATGGCAAGCAAAGGGGAATCACCAATTTTCCAGAGGTCGAGAATGAATCTTACAGAATCATTACCCAGATTTTCTCCCATATAGTAAAAGACACCAGTGCCATGTATATATTGGCATTCATCAATGAAGTGTTCAGTTTAATATTCCATTGGTTGGCCCTAAGTAGCATCATAGATGTACGGTTTCGTTGGCATAACCAGGATTAGAGAAAATCACATCTCTGTTTCCAACTCATACCAACCAATTGGGACAACAACATGGCTTTTCACTAGTATTCTCTTCATTAATCTGGTAACATTGTGAAGCCACCAACAAGGTTTCTCTATGTGGCTTCCCGAAACGACAAAAGGCTCCATGGATGATCAGGTCATACTCCATCCAAGGACCAAATTTAAGTATGGCAAAAAACTTAGCCTCTTTGTCACGGGTTACTCCAAATTTTATTCAAAGTTACTCCAACTTACCGTTCAGCGCATTCACATGGCAGTTATCGTGATCAACCATGGAAAAGGATACCACTTAAACAGAATCTCTAGTGCATCGTTCGTCATAGTTTGATAAGAGGAAGACGTACTCTTATAGGAACAAATGTGGCTATTAGTCCCGCGATCCACCATTCACGAGAATCTCCCACAAAATTCACTTCGGATACGACTGCCATCATTGCCGTAGAACTCTTAGAATCCACCATTAACAACACTAAACCTTACAAGACAGTTGGATTAGAAAGCACGGACCAAAACAATAAACCAAGAAGACTTAGCAACTGTCTAACAAGCAAGATACAAAACAGAAATAAGGGAGATCAAAGTTCTCTTAACCCTAGGGACGGTATTAGGGGGTGGCTTACCCAGGCTGAAGCCCACCCCAAAATTTCTAAAAAGATGTTTTGTTAGTGTAATTTTTAACATTTGTAAAATTTAGCCCAGGTGTAAATTTTAATTAGCCCATTAATTGTTAAGATATGATTCTGCGTGGAAGAAATCAGAAGATTTTGGAACCCTGTCCCGCATGGATTAATTTTTGAATAGCATCTCAACCGTTCAAAGGATATAGGGAAAAACAAGTATTCATGATGTTTCTTAAAATCAGGTATTGAATGGGCTCACCTTTTACGTGTCAATTTGATAAAATAAAATTGTGTGTCAAATGGGGGTGTCTTGTCCTTAACTAAGCAAGCGTTTGTCCACCTTTAAAAAAAGAAAAAAAAACAAGTGTTTGTCCAAAAAATCATTTTTCTTCTATGAAGTGACTACAATTTTATGTATATCTATGTATAATCTAAAAATGCAGTGTATTTATGAGACAAAAATACAATATGTCATGACTTATTATGCGTATATGTACAAACTCCAAATATTTTTGCATCCCTATAATAACCTTTAAAACTAGAAAAAATTGGGCGGCCTTCGGCCGCTAAATAAATCAAAATTATTATTTTCGATACGCAAATTATTCCTCCCTAATATTAGTTACAAGGTGAAAAATTTGATTCAAAGCTTTATGCTCCAAGGAAAAGAGATCGTGTGGCATACCCATACTCAGCTTTAAGTATATTACCGCAGTTGTCATTCTTGTAGTTGAGAGTTCGAGAAAAAAAAAATTAGCCCACCCAAACATAAATTCCTGGATCCGTCGCTGCTTAACCCGTTAACCAAGGTGAGACAAAATACAAACACTACGCCTATCAAATCAAGTATGTTAGTATTGTGTCCGTGTACAAGCACTAAAGACGAAAATTTAAAAGATGGACAGAGTGGTGGTTTGCTGATAACTTTGTCCGACTAGTCTGTCAAGAAAGGTTATGCAAACGCAATCTTTATAGTCCTAGAAAAAGTTCAATTTAACAAAGCCAATAAGATTGAAAGTAATTATTTCAAACCAACTAGGTAGCGGAATCGATTGATCTTTCAATCTGTGAACAAAATATACCACGGACGAAGACAATCCGTAATACAATGACAACCTGTATCACAGACTTAAAACCAGGAAACGTTAGCACCGAAACCGAAGTTACAGTATACACAATTATAAGATCTGTCTTAAGAATGTTGGCAATCTTGTGTATAAACTGCAATAAAACAAACAGAGAAAGAAAAGATATGCAAACCCAATTAGAAGAAACCAAAGTCGAGGCAAGGATTATATCCTCTAACCTTAAGACAAATTCACCGCGCACTGGTGCTTACGGACTATCGATGTTTGTCTCCCAGGATACAACGACTATCTCCTCGATGTAGTAGCACTCCAAACTTCGAGAAACGACGAACCAAACTTAAAGTGATGAACTCTCTCTTTGACACAAACTTAAAGATGATTTTAGAAAACAGTAAGATGATTATTAGGTTACTAGTTATGTTTCTAACCTAATTGTGCAGGGTATTTATAGGTGTCAATAATACCTCTTCGTTGAAGCATCGCGATGCTTCATGGAGTTTTCTCAAGGGTTTCTAATGAAAGGCTATGTCCTTTCACGTTCCTGTGGTAACGGTTCCTTTCGTTTCCAAATTGGAATTACCCTAACTAACCGGACCATACTTCAATTGGGCCAAATCCAATTAATCCAAAAACCCAACTCCATTATTAGGTATTAAACAAGGGATTTTCCATTCATAAGAAAATACTACTTAATTTTCCAACAAAAATATTGTACCATATATACTCCAAACACTTCAAGTTGTTCCGTCTCTCAAGAAACCTCTCTTTTCGCACCACATTTCTCCAACTGTGTATATTTGTTTTTTCACAAAATTGGTTAAAAAGACCAAAATCAATAATTCTCGGGTGAAAAAGATATTTAGATTTTGATACTGTTTAAATGGACAAAAATATAAAAATAGTCAGGATGTAACCAGTTTCATCCTACCCATTTTCAAATTCTTTTTCTTATTTTTAATTTACATCAGGAATCATCTAGTTTCATCCTCGCTATTTTTTAAGTTTAAGCCGGGATGAATCCAGTTTTATCCTTGCTATTTTTTTTGTGTCCATTTCACCCATAATAATTTGTACTCGTCCATTTGAACCATGTTTTAATTTTTTTTGGACAAATGACCCATTTTCCGTTGTTTTTTGTGTTCTCACTTTCCATATCGTTCAAACCTATGTAACTTAACGGCAGTTACTAGGGAAATTATGATACCACACAAGCTTCTATTCTAATTTAATCATATTGGAGTCAGAGCCAAAAATTTGTGATCGTCAGCACTCCTCTTTACTCTAACGGCAAAAAAAAAATATTAGATGGGAAATTTGGTGCTGCATCATCCTAGAATGTACATGTACTCATGTATGATGAATGGCATGAATTATACTGTAAATTTTGTATCATCATCCTAGAATGTACATGTACTCATGTATGATGAATGGCATGAATTATGCTGTAAATTTTGTATTTAATACTCCCTCCGTTCCACTATTAATTAACCTATTTATTTTTTGATTTTGTCCCATTAATAGTTGATTTTATTTCATTTAATACTCATGTTTATATTCGTTACGTAGGTGTTTTAAAATGCTTTTTAATGATATAAAATTTACGAATATCCTTGTTATAGTTTGAGAGATAAATTATTTCTAAATGTGGAAATTTCTAAGGAACCCAAATTTGGTTCCTCTCTCTTCCATAAACTCATCATTAACGTGGTATATATGTTTAGCCCAAAATACGAGATCTACGGTCAGGATCATTAGTTATAGATTGAATCTATACTTTTATATCCTATGCATGACTAAATTAACCTTTATCAATTAAAATTAATTATATTATTATTTTTGGTCAATTAACATACTACCATTATTTTAGGTTCATAACGGTTAATATCTTCTTTTTTGGTCAATTAATAGGTTGTTCGGGTCACCCACGATTATCTCTTTATTCAATATTTTCGCCCCTTCATAAAAGGAAAGAAGACGAACTCCATTAAAAATCAGTAAAATACTAAAATCCTCCTCTCCCTGATCATCATCCTTCTTTCTCCACAATTATCTCTCGGTCTACCTAATTTATGCTTTTACTTGTAAGAAGAACTTTTTCTCTCGTTTGTTCTCCTTCTCTTCTCCTACTTTTTATTGTTTTAACTTTCCATCATCTCTCTTTTTTTATCTTGTATTCGATCATAACCCTAGCTAAACTGTTTGACCTTTGTTTGTCTGCAGTTGGTCCAATCTTAGCTTAACCCTTCACCTTTTTTCGTTTGCAGTTAGTCCAATTTTTCTTTTAGGGATTTGACACCGCACACAGTCGTCTTTGACGTGCCAATTTCTCGTCTGTTTTTTTTTCTTTTGTTTTTTTTTCCTGAAAATTCTGTTTTTCACATTTTGTGTATGTGGAAAAATCAATTTTTCACCTTTTTACTTTTTGGAAAATTTCGTTTTTCACCTTTCACTTGTGTGAAAATTTTGTTTTTCATTTATCTTTTAAATGAAAATTTAGCTTTTCACCGTCAAAAGTAGTGAAAAAATGTTTTGTCACTTCGAATATTTGTGTGAAAAATTCATTGTTCACCCTATTTTATTTATTTTGCCTTGCAAAATTTATAGTGAAAAACTGTGTTCCCACTTTCAACTAGTAACAGAAAAATAAAATTTTAGTTTTGTAAAATTGTTATGCATGAGGAAAAGAATTCGTAACTGAAAAAAATGAGAGAGAAAAAATAGGAATAATCACGAGAATATAGGAGAGAAAAGGAGAGAATAAGAAAAAATCAGGAAAGAGGAAAGAGAATTAATTGGAAAGAGAAAATTAAAATTAAATAAAAATTTGTTATCTCCTGTATTATGGAAGGTTATAAGAGTAACTTAGAATTTTTTCTAACTAATTATGGGTTTCTAATATTAGTATTCTTATTGATGGGTTTCTAAAACAGAAAAATTTCTTTTTGGGCTACAAAAAAAGTTTCCCATTTCTAAATTGTACTACTAAATCAATTAATAATGGGACGGAGGGAGTATGTATAAGTGGAAATGTGTAGCTATACTGTTGCACTGGAGTTCCAGCATCGAGTAATTCATGCATGGGAAAGCCGTGGACCTACTCGTCGACTCCTTGAGCAATTAAAGGAAAAGGCCCAAGGGTCATCCTGTAATGGTGAGGATTAGGTTTTCCCCAGAAAGGCTTTACCTTTGCCCCTTAACAGTGAGTGTGTGCCTTAAACGAAAGGTAAAAAAATCTAATATTAAAGGTTACATTTAGTAGTACATACATTCCACACCCTTGCAGTTCTTTTTCGTTGTTTGGTCGTCCTATTTTCATACGAAGTTCTACCTGGCTAAATTGGGGCCTAACCAATTAATTGGGGCCTATAGGTTTTTCCTTCTCACACCCCAAATTACTTTAGGCACCCAAACCTTATAAAAAATACTAATTTACCTCCACATTAATTTCTAAAACTCACTAATATAAATTCTAATCTTTCTATTTTCAGTAAATCCAAAATCAAAATAACATAAACCTAAAAAATCTTTCCATTTCTATCATAAACTTTCCAAATTCTCAAAACCCTAATCAATTTTTTTTTTCATCCTCTACTCCGACGATCTTCGATCCAACCAAGAAGAAGGTAAATCTCCATCAACCCATCTTCTTATCTTATTGATTTACATCTTTAAATCATCGTTTTTGACAAATCAAAACTCTGATTATACCCAGAATCGGTTTTTATTGACCTATCGAATAAACCGATTCTGGATTTTTTTCGACCATGAAGATCATGCACAGTAATCGGTTTACATAAGGATTAACATTATCCGATTGTGTTTATATGCCAGAATCGGTTTATATATGTAATATGTATAATCCGATTAATATAGTCTTTTCATCTTTCTTTCAGAATCGGGTTACATATATTTCTTTATGTACCGATTTTTAACTTGATTTTTGTTTATTTTTTGTGTAGAATGGACTTCGGACACCTACCATTCTACAATCGAGATTTAACCGTGGAGGATATCTTGAGGCAACCACAAAGAGTGCCGGTGAGGAGCCTATACAAGTTTGCATTCGGAGCTGAAACCCGGGTTGAACAAGCCCTGGCATTGATTGATAAGCTTTCACTTGAAGAGCTTATTGAGGTCATCACCTTCGCCAGGATGAGGAGAAACATGATTTCATCTGGGAGGGAGGTCCGTGCAGAAATGCAAGATATGTGGGAACTAATGGCTGAAGCACAAGCTGCTGCTCCTGATGGTGGTGATGCTGGTGATGCTGCTCCTACTGATGATGGTGATCTTTGGAGCTTTGGTGCTTTTCCGATGGTGGTGATGCTGGTGCCGGTGCTCCTGTTGTTTAAGTTTTAAATATTAAAAGTTTAAGTTTACAAGACTTGTGGTTATTTTAAGGTTTTTATTTTGGATGATATCTGTGTTGAACTTGATGAACTTGAAGCTTTAATTATAATTATGTGTTGCTCAATAATTCTAGCCTGACATGTCGAGAATCGGTTTACTCGATATGTCTTTATAAACCGATTATGCAGGCCAATATTTCTGGATGTTATTGAATCGGATCACATATGGAAATATATAAACCGATTATGCAGGCCAATCTTTATGGATGTTATAGAATCGGATCACATATGGAAATATATAAACCGATTAGTATCGGTGAAAATTCAAAATTTAAAATGACTCTAATCGGTTTACTTTGGTCGCAAGAAAGACCGATTCCTTGTGGCATATAAACACAATCGGATTTTATAGTCCTTCTAAAAGACCGATTATTTCAAATTATTACACGTTTTTCAAAAAATAGCCGTTTGGGACTTTCTCTATAAATAGAGACCTCACCCTTGGACCCCATTTGCCCCAAAATTGATCATTTTATTCCCCCTCACTCCATATACTCCACAACTACTCATTTCATACATATACATACAAGAAATGGCATCATTCGACTCCGCGGAAGATTTGGCAATCACCAAAGCTTGGTATGCGGAAAAATGACTTAGACGTCAATCCTCCGAAAGGGTGGATTCCGTAACCTTTTCGGCTAGGGTACACAACACATTTAGCCAAGAGTTTGGGAATCCTAACGCAAGAATTGTTCAACAAGTGCACGATAGGCACCTAGTCATAGAAAATACGATACTTGCTTTTTTAGCTCTCCAACATCGGATTTTTAACACTCGCCCCTTCACCTTGTCCATTGCACAATTTGTAAGTAATTTTGTGGTTTATTTTACGTGACCCATGTTGTTTTATCTTCCATTGAAACACCACTAACAAATGTAACTTTGTTTTTGTGTTTTTGTAGCACGAAGCCGTGAAAGTGCGCTACTTGGAGGTAAAGGGGGGAAGCATTCGCATTCGATGCAAGCTATCACTTCTTGGAAGAAAGAATCTCGGAGGATAACCCGGACTACTTGGATGCGGTATCGTCTTCGTCGGAGGAAGATTGATGGCTTTAGAAGTTTTTGTATAGGTTTTGTGGGTAGACCTCTATGTAAACCCTCACGAGACTATAACTCGTCCACTAGGGTCGCCTAGGGGTTTAAAGGCTTGATGCATGTGCTAAATGCATCCTACAATAATAATGCGATGAATGAAAATTGGTAATGAAAAGAAACAATCGGTTTATATAAGTCATTATAAAAATTCGATTCCCATACTCGGATTATAAAACATGTCAAAGTAAACCGATTCTGGATGCCCTCTGGTAATTCTAAACACCAATCCAGAATCGGTTTACAAGTGAATGAACGTAAACCGATTATGTGTAACTTTTACGAAAAAAAATCAAAATGTTGATGTTTTGATGAACTCTCTAACATTAGTTAATCTCACATCAGAAACAAAATTAACCCCTAATATGATTAATTAATATTAATTAATCAGGGATAAAATAGGTAGTTTGGTAATTATTTCGATAAGGGGCGGTGTGAAGTGATTTCTAGTGACCTTTTTTTGTCATCTAGCTATAGGCCCCAACTAATTGGTATAGGCCCCAATTTAGGCAGGAAGTTCTATAGCATGTACATTTGATTATTTTTCATTGAGAAATTTGGTTTTGATTCTCATGTTCGTTAATACTTACCATGTGCCCAACTCTGACATCACAACCCAAGTTGACACTCTTTCTGAACGGTTTTTTGGGCACCACCCTCTTTCGGTGGGATCATGATTTCATTTTTGGGTAGATATTAAGTAATTCTAGGTCACCCCTTATCTAATTAAGTTAAATTAATTAATAATTAGTGAGGTTAGATTAATTAGTTGGGTGTTTTTAGAAGAATAATTATTGAGAAGAAGAGGGTTTGGTTTTTTTTTTTTTCTTTTTTTTTTTTAAGATGGTTGATTTCGAAGTGAGGATTTTGGATACTTATGTATACTTCAAATTTAGTTAATCTTGTTTGAATTGGCCAAAACTTTTAAAAAAAATGAAAAAAATTTATAAACAGATTTTGGCTATGACAAATTGATAATAGAGTTCGGCTACGAAATTTGAAGAACAGGTAGCCGAACTCTTCTACTAGTGTAGTTCGGCTGAAGACATAGGTAGCTGAACTCAGCTTTAATGGAGTTTTTGCTTTTAGAGAAAAGTTCGGTTAGGAAAAAAAATTGCGACGTAACCGTACCAAAAGTTCGGCTAGGAAAAAAAATTGCGACGTAACCGAACTAAAAGTTCGGCTAGGGAAAAAAAATTGCGACGTAACCGAACTAAAAAGTTCGGTTAGGAAAAACAAACTGCGGCGTAACCGAACTTTTCTCTGAAAGCAAAAACTCCATTAAAACTAAGTTCGGCAACCTGCACCTAGATTTTTTTTTTTTTTTTTTTTGCTAAATAAACGAATTGTTCTTCATGTTCTTCGTTTCCATCAGGTTCGGCTAGTTCGACAAAGTTTTTCCCAAAATTCCTAGCCGAACTTATAGAGGTGGTGGTTGAATTAAATAATTAAATAAATATATATATAGGTGGTGGTGGTGGTGGTGGTGGTGGTGGTAGTCGGAGGTGGTAGGTGGTGGTCGGTGGTGGCGAGCGGCGGTGGTGGTGGTAGGAGGTGGTTGTTAAGTTTGTTTTAAATGAAAACCATAAAAAAATTGACCGAACACAAGGTTACACGCGAATTAATTGTAATCGGTTCAGTTTCTCACATCTCTCTTTATTCCCTTTTTTTGTCATGGTTTCTGTTTCTGTCGTTATTTCTCCCCTACTTCATGGGATTATGCAAGGCTACGCGTGAATTAATTGTAATCGATTCAGTTTCTCACATCTCTATTTATTCCCCTTTTTTTTGTCATGAATTCTGTTTTTGTCATTTCTCCCCAACTTCGTGTAATTATGCATGCTTGAGAAATAGTTCATGATAATAGGTAAAGAGACAAGAAAAGAAATGGATCAAAAATTAAATATTATTATAAATTTTAAGAAAATGAATAAACACAAATCTATGTAAATTGGGAACCTAACAATTTATATCAAAGAGAAAAATTAAATTCTAATGCTAACAGATTTTGCAAGATTAATCTAATTGATTTTAAAGTAATTTTAGGTGTTTTTAGTTTTGTTACAAGTTTGGTGAATGACCTTTGATGATATATTTTTGAAGTAGTGAACGAAGTAATGTTCTGCTGCCCATAGGATTTGCTCTAACGATTAACTATGTTTGTCCCAAAGGGTTGTATGACTTACATACACAATATTAAAAGATTCGAGGATAAGGACATGTTTATTAACCAACTCCTCAAAACATTTAGACCTAGATCGATCGGTTCGATTCTTCTCAGACAATTGCGACATGTATGAATCAATGGATACATTTGAAATATATATCCTTGCCGTGCCGTTATGGCACGGGTTGAGACCTAGTCAAGAATACAAAGCACAGTTTGGATAACTTTGCCTATGTAAGTGGCGGTTCAGATTTGTCCCACAAGAGATAAATCTAGGGATGTAATCGTTTGTCATAAGTGATGGTTGTGATTGGGATTAGAAATGCATCTAACGGACAAAATTTATCATGTCATTAAGGTTTCATAATTCTTCATAATAAATACTCTATTAATTTGCCATGATAATATTTTATTAAATGTCAAATTAAAAATGATAATATATAAATTATTCTACTAATGATGATAATAAATATATTTTTATTAGCTAATACTTAGATTAGTTGGCATTGCTGCGAGCTTTACAAAAGTGTTTTTCCGATGTACGTTACTGTGCCGACCTCTGTAAAAAAAAACAAACAAACAATTGAATGGTTGCAAATTATAAACTACAACTAAGATTATTTAAAAAAGCGATCAGATTGTGTCTGTAAAAATATCAGATTCAGCTATAGTTAGTGAGAAAATGACAAAAGCAGATATATCTCTAAAAATTGTTTATTCTATTTTATTGTGCTTTAAATAAGTAAATTTTTCTACTATTAAGGTACATATATGTAATATTAAATTTACTAATTAGTATTATTATTAAAAATTATTATTTTTTAACCGACTTTTTAAAAAACAATAATTGCTTAATATTTATTGTTGATAAATTAAAGTATATTTTAGTGATACGGTATAACATAAAATGTAGTTTGAAAATAATTATCTTAAAAAATGAAATATAACGAATAAAAATTGGTGATATATATAGTTCAAGGATAATTTTTGTCAGTTATAAAAAAAAAAAATGAGATGGAATTGGAATATAAAATATGAAATTAGGGTGAACTATAACATTTGCTTTTGAAGATTTTAAAAGCTCCTTCTCCTCCACTTTTAGAATTGATAGATTTTGGAAGTGTTTTGCATAAAAAACACTTTATGAAATCTTTACCAAACACTAGGATGAAAAAATATTGTTATGAATATGTTTTTAAAGTACTTTATTTCTTGAGAGAAAAAAAAACAGTACCAAACTTAGTTAGATTGGCTAACAATTATATAAGTGGACCATAGCGACGGTGGCAAGTATTGGTGCCCAGTGAGTAATTTCGCATTGTCTCACGTATTTCTTGATAAATGGTTTAACGTTATTTTTATTCAATGATGATGGATAACAGAGTTTATTGTTAGTAGAGTGTATTGTTATTAGGTTAAGTACTTAACCATTTGACTTACTAGCTAATCATGATTTTATTTTTTTATGCAACGAATAACCTCACATTTGGAAGCGTAATGTCGTAGAATGTAATGGCCTGACCCTCTACCGATAATGTCCTCACTTAGCCACTGCGGTCATCTAACAGTATAGGGTTTTCAATGGCCACCGCTACGGTCATCTAGCAGCAGCTTCTCAGGAGGTCACCCATCCCAGGATTACTCAATACCGAGCATGCTTAACTATAGAGATTTTTCGCCAACTATGAATCCAATTATGCTGAAAAGGTCTCGGTGTTAGGAAAGGACAAACCATTACCTATATTCTACTTGACGAATCCTATCTGCCGAGTCGGAGTACTATAATACCACCAACTTAATTTGGAGCCATCCTCGGCTCCGGAATATGTTCAATCCTAGACTGTGGAATTTTTCCTGGCTCATGAGACCCTTTCCCGACACAATCCTTCAAGCATACTCTTTCACCCTCGACAGGTAACCCGTGGTCGATTCTAATACCATTTGTAAGGACCTGATACTCCGCCAATAATGTCCCCACTTAGTCACTACGGTTATCCGACAGTGTGGGGTTTCCAACCGACACTGATGTCATTCATCAGCAGTTTTCTAGGAGATATCCCATCCTTAGATTACTCTCGCCCGAGAACGGATAAATACGGTGCTTTTTACCAACTTTGGATCCAACTATGTTGAAAAGGCCACAATATTACGAAAGGAAAAGCCATTACCTATATTTCATTCGGTTAACTCTTCCTACATAATTGAATTATGTACATAATATATCTGGAAATTTTGAAAAACTAGAACTACATCGTATGTAAGTAAAATGGTTGCCATCGGAAATGACTTAACATTTTAAAATGTACTAACTTAAGTGAATGAATTAGATTTTCATTATGTCATTGAAATAGTAAGAACATACACTACGATATGTACTGTTGAGTCAATTATGAATTTTACTCTTTTCATACTATTCTTAAATGGAGGAAAAGTAACAAGGATCCAAACACTGTTAATATCTACACAATTATTCTTGAGACGAATGAGTTTAAGTACTATAATTTTGTTACAACTTACATAGTTTGATGTTTTGGTTCCGCTCGGTTGTTGGAGTATGTGGCGCGATAAACCACATATGTATATCTAGGGATACTCCCTCATGAAATAAAAAGGAGTACATGTGGAGCTTAATAAGCTTGGGCATCTCCATACATAACACCGATGCCTTTTAGTTAAGAACCCCACACCTCTTATCCCAAGGTGGTTAAGTGGGGTTCGGGGTTATGTGGTCGGGCCCTGAGTAGTATCCGATAGTCCGTGAAGATCCTAATAATTGGTATCTGAGCCCATGGTTGGGGCTACTGTCCGAACGTAGAAGTGGTTGTGGATGTCACCCGATTTAGGGCGCAAGTGGAGTCAGACTCAAGGTGGAGCAGGCAAGGCCCAAAGTTGAACTGGCGCTCAAAGTGAAGTTAGTGTCTCACCCATTAACTCAGGTGGAGTAGGGTTCTATATCGGCAAGTCAATGCTCAAGGTTGAACTGGCGCTCAAGATGGAGTTAGTGTCTCACACATTAACTCTCAAGTGGAGCAGGGTTCTAGGTGGCAAGGAAATGCTTAAGGTGGAGTTAGTGCTTTCCTTCTCATTAACTCAAGGTGGAATAGTATTCCATGGCGCGTAGTGACAATATTCATGATCGATGGGTAGCATATACAGATGGTAATCATATGGTGGAGTCTGATTGGACTGGTGAAGTGGTTTAATCTCGCCATGGTGGAGATTGTTGGAGTATGTGGCGCGATAAATCACATATGTATAGCTAGGGATAGTCCCACATTTAAGAAAGAGGAGTACATGTGGAGCTTAATAAGCTTGGGCATCTCCTTACGTAGCACCGGGGGCTTTTAGCTTAAAATCGCACACCTCTTACCCCAAGATGGTCAAGTAGGGACATCATCGGTGCTATGTGGCCCATAGTGGGTTCGTATGGTCCATGAAGATCCTAACATTCTTCATTAAAATGAGGAAGATGCAAAAAGGTAATACAATTTCAAAGGATCGATAAGATATCTTTGTAAACTAAAAAACATATCAAAGGATCGATTAGATATCTTTGTAAACTAAAAAACATATCAAATTATTATTATTATTTATTATTATTTTATTTTATTTTTTTGGGGGGAGGGGGTGTAAAAATTAATCCAAATATAATTTCATGGCTGGCTTGAGGATAGAACTCGAGAAAGGAGAGGCATAATATGGGAGAATGTCAAGGCAGAAAATGCTAGAAATGATTTGTGGAGTGAAGAATAAAAATATCTATCGGGTTTTTCTTTACTTTTGTAATGATAAGAAGGGTAAACTTGATATTAATAAATAATATTATATTTAATATTCATATGTCGAAAAATGCATAACTAAATAAAAATTATGCCCGTGCCATTACGACACAGGTTTAGCCCTAGTTCTTATCACATAATGTCCCCCACCAAAAAAAGGATGGTGCCCAAAAAATGGTTCCTTTTTTTGGGTTGTGATGTTCAGAATTGGGAGGCCATATTGGGTTGTAACTAATTTACTAAAAACCATTTTTTGGGGACCATGGGTTTTTTGAGGGGACCATCATTTGATTAGGCCACCTTCCCTATAATTATAAGGGGTGTCCTAAAAGGTGGAGATGACTAGTTTACCATTTTACCTAATTAAAATTATAACTAATCTACAACTTCTTCTTCCTCTATTCTACAATTTTTTTCTTCTCTTCTTCATCAATTTATGATCATCTAAACCTGATCATATACAAATCTAATCAAAATCATCAAATTTTCATCGTCGTCGATTCATTGAATTTTCATCGTCGATTAATCAATATTTTATAAACAAACCTGTCCATAAGTATTTTCCCACAAACCCATTACTTCTAATTCGTTTTTGATTGAAATTTTGAGCCGTAGTCATCAAAATATGTTGAATTTGGAGGTTATACTAGTAAGTTCGGTTAGGATAATTTTGAAAAAAACCCTAGATTTACAACCGAACTTTTAAAAATAAAGAACACGAAGAACACTTCGGCTAAGTTTTTTTTTTGCCTAACTGAACACCTGAGTTCGGTTGAGTCGCAAAAATAATTGCAAAACCGAACTCTTCTCTATATAGCCAAATGTTGAGTTCGGTTTAATCGCGAAAAAAAATCCTAACCGAACTTTACTATGAAAACCTATATAATGAGTTCGGTTAACTCGCAAAAATAATTTCAAAACCGAACTCTTCTCTATATAGCCAAATGTTGAGTTCGGTTTAATCGCAAAAAAAAAAAAAAAAAAAAAAAAATCCTAACCGAACTTTACTCTAAAAACCTATATAATGAGTTCGGTTAACTCGCAATTTTTTCTGCTAACCGAACGTAGAGTTCGGAAATATTTTATAAACGTTGCGATCATGCCGAACCTATAGATTTTAAGTGCATGGAAAAACTAAGACTTCGGCTGAATGACTGGTTCGTAGAGATTTTGCGAACTTACCGAACTTTGTTGTTTAAAGTTCGATTACAACGTGGTCGAGTCGACTGAACCGAACAAAACTCTGTAAACTCAAGCATAGTAGTTCGGTTACATTTGATTTTTCATCAGCTAGCCGAACAATCAAAAACTCCATTAAAGCTCTAGTTCGGTTGCCTGTGATTTTGGATTTATCAACCGAACTGCATTTGCAGAAAGTTCGGTTTTATGTTCTTCATATAATATAACCGAACTTTGTTGACCTGGTTGAAATTTTTTTGTTACAATTTTGATTTTGAAGATATTTTAGGCCATTTATAACAACATTCATTAAGGTACCCAGAGGATGTTTTTTCTCCATATTCACCCATCTCAAAATAATTTTTTTTTCCATCTTCTTCTTCTATCACTTTAGTCACTCAATAATTCTACTTCTTTAAAAAAAACAATCTATTAATTTAACCTTAATCAATGATTAGTCACACTAACTAATCATTATATAAAAATAATCAGGAGGGTAATTTTGGTATTAATATAAATATTTAGATAAGGGGTGACCTAGAATTACTTCTAATGTCTTACTCAAAATAAAACAATGGTCCTCAAAAAAAGGCTGGTCCCAAAAAAAAAAAACGTTCTCGACTAATTTGTAATTGGGTTTGGCAGTCTTGCCCAAGTTGACACTTTTTCTCTTTTCAATTAAACTTAACCATTTTCGATTCAGTAAAAAGAAGAAAAAAAACATCACAACCCAAAAAAACTGCTGCATCCTTGACATGTTTTGGGATAAATTTTACTACAATGTCATTTTCAGTGTTGCAACACCAGACCGACTTCCTTATTACTTAGCTTATTTAGTTTACATAGTTTCCTAGTTTACGTAAGACTTCTATTCATTAGCTTTTACTTGCTTACCAAGTAATTCAGTTTGCTTTAAATACTGGCCTGGGAATTGTATCGAACAACAACTTAAATTAATACAACTCAGTATTCTATCTTCTTCCCTTAAAACTCTTAGCGGAGGTGGTTAACCCCCAACTCAAAGGGTTTTATCTAGGGTTCTAGCAATCCTGTTGTGTTCTAGTTCTTTTAATTTGTGCTCTAGTTGTTGTTTGGTCCAGAACCCTAACATCTGGTTCAGAGCTAGGTTTAGATCAAGCTCCAAATTTTACCAATTTTTTTTTTCCAATGACATACACGGAAGACTTGTCACTTCTACAGAAAAACATCGATGGCGTTGCATCAAAAATCGATTCCCTAGTTACCACCATTACCAATAATCACACTCATGATGAAGAAGCTCGTGATCGAAAGAAAGCTGAAGATAAGCAACTTCGTGAGGACGATCGTGCTCTTAGGAAACTGGATTTATCAGAACACACCAAGGAGCTTTCCCAAACTCTTACTGCAGATTTAACGACAGCCCTAACTACAGCTTTGGGAACCACACTACGTGCGGTTTTTAGAGAATATGCTCCACAGGGTCATCGTAATAACGGCGCTGCTCCGCCACCTCCACCTCCACCTCCTCCTGGCGGTAATGAAACTAATATTAGGGCTAGTTCTATCAATCTTAAGTTTCCAACTTTTGATGGAAATGATCCGGATGGTTGGATATTCAGTGTTGATCAGTATTTCAGTTTACATACGGTTGCTGACAATTTAAATCTAGCCATTGCTTCTACTCATCTTAAAGGTGATGCTAATGCATGGTACCGCTGGAAAAGAACAACGGTCCATGTCACCACTTGGCCAGAATTTTGTGACCTTGTTCGTGCTCGTTTTTCTCCAGCCAAATTTGTTGATGCCAGGATGGCAGTCAGTACAATTAAGCAGAAGGTATAGTTCGAGAACACATCTCTGAGTTTGAACGTTTGTTGAACTTTGTTACTGATCTACCAGAGGATCACCTGGTCAATTGTTTTATTCACTCGTTAAAACCTGAGATCAGTTCTATGGTTAAGTTACTTGAACCCCAGAACTTAACTGCTGCTTTCACAAAAGCAATCAATCAGGAAGAAGTTTTAACAACACGACAACCTTATCGTCCTCCAATGTTTCAATCTTCCGCTGCTCCTTCCACTACTCAGATTAAACGAAATCCCTTACCTGCTGGAGCTAAAAGACTTACTTGGGAAGAACAAAAAGAGAAACGCGACAAAGGACTTTGTTTCAATTGTAACCAATTATTTACTCCTGGTCATCTATGCTTGAAGCCGAAATTGTTAATCTTAGAGGGATCTCCAGAGATGGTTGTATCAGATACTTCCATTGCGCAAGAAGAGACTATCGAGCTGACTGAGGATGATTCTGATGCTTCTATATCATTTAATTCTCTTATGGGTTCTTCTTTCCCTAGAACTATGCGTGTTAAAGGTATTTATAAATCTCAGACTCTTACAATTCTAATTGATTCTGGTGCCACCCATAATTTTCTTCATCCTACATTAGCTAAACGATGTGGATATTCTTTACAAACTAAAGATACTACGCTTTGTGTTACGGTTGGTGATGGTGCTCAGATTAGTACATTGGGGGTTTGTGTTGATGTTCCCATTACAATGCAAGATTATTCTTTCACTGCTGATTTTCATGTCTTGCCTATCAGTGGATGTGATGCTGTGTTAGGCGTACAGTGGCTGAGAACACTAGGCAAGATTTCTTGGGATTTTGAAAAATTGTCTTTGGGTTTCAACATTAATGGCACTGAGATACAATTATGTGGTCATCATTCTTCTACTATAATGCTTTTGGATAGTGTGCCCATGCAACGTTTATTGGCTCGTGAATATTATGGTCTTTTCTTACAATTTTCTACACAAGCTAGTACTTCATTAAATACGATGACCACCACATCAGCTGAGATTCAACACTTACTGTCTGAATTTGCTGATGTCTTTAAGCCTCCAACTTCACTGCCACCAGTGAGATTACATGATCATAAAATCTCATTAGTACCAGGATCAGCTCCAGTGAATGTTCGTCCTTACCGTTATCCCCATTTTCAGAAGGATGAAATCGAAAAGATTGTGTCTGAGTTAAGGCAAGCTGGGTTTATTCGTTCAAGCTCAAGTCTATTTTCTTCTCCAGTATTGATGGTTCGTAAGAAAGATGGTTCATGGAGAATGTGTGTTGATTACAGAGCTTTGAAAAAAATCACAATTAAAGATAGATTCCCCATTCCAATGGTAGATGAATTATTAGATGAACTTCATGGTGCAATCATATTTACTAAGTTGGATCTTCGTTCTGGTTACTATCAGATTCGCCTTTACAAACCTGATATTCAAAAAACTGCATTCAGAACTCATGAGGGTCACTATGAGTTTTTAGTGATGCCATTTGGTTTGTCAAACGCACCAGCTACATTCCAGAGTCTCATGAATGAGATTTTCAAGCCTTATTTGCGGAAGTTTGTGCTTGTGTTTTTCGAAGACATGCTGATTTACAGTAAGAATATGGAAGAACATTTGAAACATTTGTCCATAGTGTTTGAGCTTTTGCGTCAACATCAATTATCTGTCAAGGAATCTAAGTGCACTTTTGCACAACCATCGGTTGGTTATCTTGGCCATGTCATTTCTTCTAACGGTGTGGAAGTCGAAAGTGATAAGATAAAGAGTGTTCTTGATTGGCCAATTCCAACAACAGTTAAAAACTTGAGAGGATTTCTTGGCTTGGCAGGATATTATCGCAAGTTTGTCAAAGATTTTGGCAAGATCAGTGCCCCATTAACTAAATTGTTAAAAAAAAGACTCCTTTGTGTGGACTGATGCAGCTACTATTGCTTTTAGAGCACTACAACAAGCTCTTACTACTACTCCAGTTTTAATCTTACCTGATTTCTCAAAGGACTTCTATTTGGAATGTGATGCTTCTGGTAATGGTTTGGGAGCTGTTTTGATGCGATCAAGCGGACCAATTGCGTATTATAGCAAAGGATTGGCGGTAAGAACTTAAACTTATCCATTTATGATAAGGAAATGTTAGCCATAGTGTCCGAAGTACAAAAATGGAGGCCATATCTCCTTGGTAGACATTTTAAGATTTACACTCGATCATCATAGCTTGAAGTATTTTTTGGATCAAAGAATATCTTCACTGGAACATTTAAATGGTTATCTAAGTTGTTGGGGTATGATTATGAGATAATATTTAGAAGAGGAAAAGAGAATGTTGTCACTTTGATGCATTATCAAGAAATGTAGGCTTTCAATCATATACTATCTCTACTCCAATCTTCTCTGGTGTAACTGAAATTATTCAGGAAAGCAACAATGACTCTGCATTGGGAAAAATCATTGAGTTACTGCGCAATAATCCTACCTGCAAATCACATTATTCCTACACTGATGGTATTTTACGCTACAAAGGAAGAATTGTTGTGTCTCCTATATCTGAGTGGTGCACAAAAATTTTACATGAATTTCATTATACACCATTAGGAGGACACTCTGGCTACTTTCGTACTTACAAGCGCATTCAGCAAAATTTTCATTGGAAGGGATTAAAAAATTCAGTTCAGACATTTATTGCTCATTGTGATATTTGTCAAAGAAATAAGTCTGAAGCTATAGCTCCACCAGGTTTGTTGCAGCCACTTCCCATACCTGCTGATATTTGGTTGGATATCTCAATGGATTTTATAGATGGATTTCCACAATCCTATCGAAAAACTTCTATTTTGGTGGTTGTTGATCGGCTCTCCAAATATGCACATTTTATAGCATTGATGCATCCTTACACTGCTTTGCTAGTATTGCTGAAATTTTTGTTCAAGAAGTTGTTCGCTTACATGGAATGCCAAGAACAATCATCAGTGATCGAGATCCAATTTTTATGAGTCAATTCTGGGAAGCATATTTTGCTTTACAAAACACTCAACTATGTCGTAGTTCGGCTTATCATCCGCAAATAGATGGCCAGACTGAGGTAACAAATCGTACTCTTGAATGTTTTTTACGTTGTTTTGCTAGCGTTAAACCTTCAGAGTGGAGCAAATATTTGCCTTGGGCCGAATGGTGGTATAATACCAGTCATCATTCAGCTATTCGCATGTCACCTTATGAAGCTGTGTATAGTAGATCTCCACCGACAATTTCCAACTACTTGACTGGAACTACATCAGTTCATGCTGTTGATCTCAACTTGCGCGCACGAGACCATATACTTAAATTTCATCTAGAAGCTGCTCAAGCAAGAATGAAGTCTTATGCTGATAATCGTCGTACTGAGAGGAGTTTTGCAGTCAATGATTGGGTATTCCTTCGTCTACAACCATATTGACAATCCACAATGGCAACTCAATCATATTCTAAGTTATCCCCTCGCTTCTATGGCCCTTTTAAAATTATTGCCAGAATAGGGGAAGTTGCATATAAGTTAGATTTGCCTGCCGAAAGCCGTATTCATCCAGTTTTTCACGTCTCACAACTGAAGCTTAAGCTTGGTGCTTCTATTGTGGCTGAAACAGTTTTGCCTAATGTTATTGATTATGAAAAGTGGGAACCGGCAGCTATACTGGAAAGGAAGATGTTCAAGAAGGATAATAAAGCTGGAACGAAATGGTTAGTTCAATGGAAAGATCACTCTCCAGAGGAAGCTACATGGGAAGATGCCGATGACATTCTTTTGCGTTTTCCAGATATTGAGGCTTGAGGACAAGCCATTTTTCAAGGAGGGTGGAATGTTGCAACACCAGACCGACTTCCTTATTACTTAGCTTATTTAGTTTACATAGTTTCCTAGTTTACGTAAGACTTCTATTCATTAGCTTTTACTTGCTTACCAAGTAATTCAGTTTGCTTTAAATACTAGCCTGGGAATTGTATCGAACAACAACTTCAATTAATACAACTCAGTATTCTATCTTCTTCCCTTAAAACTCTTAAGCAGAGGTGGTTAACCCCCAACTCAAAGGGTTTTATCTAGGGTTCTAGCAATCCTGTTGTGTTCTAGTTCTTTTAATTTGTGCTCTAGTTGCTGTTTGGTCAAGAACCCTAACATTCAGTGGCACAAGTGCTGTAGTGTTTCCCATTAGTCTTCCACCCTTTTTCTCGTTACTACTATAATTGGATTTCTGGTTCATTTGTAGCCTCATCCTTTTATCTCTTGGAGCCATTTGTCCTGCTCATGTGTCCCGTGTTGATGTAAAACGAACTCTACAAGTCGTTCATTCAAGTTTACAACAACTAGGGGTTATCCCCTAGATGCAAATAAGTTCCTTTTGCATTGTACCAACCACATCTATCTGTCTTTTGATTAAGCTAACATTGTTTGGTTGATAGTTTCATGATTGTCAAACATTCTCTTTGTACAACATAAGCACATACGTAATCTTAGAAGAAAAAAAGACTGTGCACATGTGTGTACAGGCACTTCATGTTGTTCTGTTTACAATTTAATTTTGAGCTGATGGGAACTAGTTGCCTACCATATTCATTGTATCCCCATTCACTTACTAGAAACCTCGTTATGGTATATGACTTTCTGATACTCATTTTCATTTGATTAAGATCAGGCATCCTTTTTGCAGTTTCACACTAAAGTCCGAGTCAAAACATTGGGAAAATAGGGAATATGCCCCAAAATCAAGTGCAATCTTGGGAATATATCCCAAAATTCCAAATTTTGGGAATATGTCCCGATATAATAGTTTCCATCCATGTCAGTTAGATAGTCAATTTATCGCACATTGACCAGTCAAAATCTCATAATACGAGATCTCGTGAGATGACGGAAATGACAACTTCAACCTTAAATCAATTCTTCCTTCACCGACACCTAACTAGTTTTCTTCTCCATCAATGGAGAAAATGAGAGAGATAAAATCAGTTCTTCTTCTTCCACTTATCCCGTCTCCACTTCAGATATACAAATTTAGGGTTTTCAATTAAGGTTTCCGTTTGTAAATGATTCTCATCAAAAGCATTAGATGGGTTTTGTGATTGTGGTGAAATAGTTTCATCATTTCGATTGAGGTTTGAATCATTAGATTAAAATCTTGGGTTTTGGGATTAAAAGGTGGAATATTCGGCCGACCTTTAGGGAGGCCTTCTATAGGATCAAAAATATGCATCATGTCAGACACAACAAATGTCCTACTGATGAGTGCCAAATATTGCATATTTATACACCTTTTTATTGGCATTTTACTCATTTTTTGTGCTCAGAAATCAAATATTATCCCAGATTCTGAGTTTTCTTTGTTTTCAAGAATAAATATTTGTACTAATTAATTTTGTGTTTTTAGGTACTAAATAAAGCTCGAAGAATTGGAGGCGAGCATCCATGGAGCAGAAAGCCAAAGCCCGCGCGCGAAACAGTTGCAACCCAACAAGTAGCAACTCATCTACAAGACATGGGCTTGAGCTAGACCCGACCCATGACCCGGATCCGAACCCGCTCATCCCGAGCCGTTGAGATCTCGCCCAGATGCATCCTACGGTCGCTGCCTCCACTCGCATCGAAGATCGCTGCTCCCGTGCAACACCAGATCACTCCACGTCTTCCTCAGCCGTTCAGATCGCGTCCAGCTCCATCCGACGCTCGCTCCTACCTTCACATCATCTTCTCGCTGTACCCGCTCCACAGCAAAACCACCATCACCTATACCCCTCGACCAAACCCTAATCTCATCTTCACTTTCTCTTTCTTCCCCCGACCAGACTCAGAGAAACCATCACTTCTCCTTCTCTCCTTCCCCCGACCAAAAATGGCAGAGCCATCTCCTCCTTCGTTTCTCCCACCACCCGTACCAGCTTCAGCTCCCAACACCGACAACGCCACAGTTATCTCTTCCGACACCCCTAATTCTACTTATCTCTCATATAGCTTCTCTTCCCAAGAGGCTTTGTTAGAGATAAAGGGGATTAGGGTTTACTCTTGCAGGCGAGGCTGAGCCGAAGGAACAGAAGGTTTGGGTACTCGTGTAATCAATAGTGTGAGCGATTTGAGTGATATAAATTGTTATTTGATTTGGGAGAGAGAGACAGCATGTTTTAGGGTTCATAGTCAGTTTGTATTTCAATTTCAATCCTGTTATTATGCTTAACATGTTCTAAATTCAATTGCTAGGATTTAAGATGAAACCCTAATTTTCAGTTCTATTGTTCAACTGTATTTGATTGTCTTTGCATGCTTAAAGTATAAAAGAAATCCAATTTCAACACATCTAAGCCTTGCTCTCATAATGGATGCCAGGTATCCATTATAGTTAGAAAAACACTGCCTTAGTTGTGTTCAGCTCAAGCTTTAATCAATAGTGCTAATTCTCTGATTAGTTGTACTTAGCTAGACAACTAATACCCTGAAATAGTGACTCTAGCTGATAATTGAGGTTCTACTTGGTGAAACCCTTTAGATAAGAGATAACCATGACACATTATCCTTATCAGTCATAGGAGCAAAGCATTCAAGTTAGTTGAATCATATAACCTAAACTAGTGGTGGATTTGATAATCCTAGTACCTTAAACTTCACTACTTATAGTCAATCTTGCTTTTAACCTTGTCACACTCCCAACTCAGTCGTAAAGACTATAAACAAAACTCAGAAATTCTGTCACTTTCCATAGAAATCAGTTAAGAAAGTTTAAGAACAATCCTTGCATACTCTAGTTCCTTGTGGGATCGACCCGTACTTGCCGCGTCTCCGATAGACGCCGTGCACTTGCGGATTAAGACATAGTCGTAGGAAATAACCATCTTTGAGATCCTACCAAGTTTTTGGCGCCGTTGCCGGGGAGCTGGTAGTGTGCTGTTACTCTTTATTGCTTCGCTTCACTGATTTCATCTATCTTTGTAT
This sequence comes from Papaver armeniacum, assembly GCA_023531295.1. Taxonomy (NCBI): domain Eukaryota; kingdom Viridiplantae; phylum Streptophyta; class Magnoliopsida; order Ranunculales; family Papaveraceae; genus Papaver; species Papaver armeniacum. Next base: position 53,230 of record JAJJWW010002942.1, read on the forward strand.
ATTTCATCCATCTGTTCATATAAGCTTTGAATCCCTGTTTTCTGTTTCTTATAGTATAACTTAGCTTAAAATTTTGATTTAAACTCCCTGTATAGTTGCATCTTTGCATTACCAATTGTCTACTGAGTTGTGACTTAGCCTAATCATTTCATAAACATCTTTATGACTGTGCTTCTGTGCTTCTGTGAATCACCATAGCTAGTTTCCACCAAATTGTGCACAGTCCCATATATTGCTTTAGCTGTGTAAGATTGAGAATGAAGTTGAGTGTTGAGTTAACAGTACCTTGAGAAGCCGAGATATAACCCAAGGAGGAGAACAAAAGGGAGCAGCCAAACAGAACTGGTGGATTTGCCTAAACCCAGTGTATACTGGAGGTATTGTATCCTAATTTTGCTTACTTGAATGAATGCCTGGTAGCATGTATGCTTGCGTGTTAGCCTTGAACCAACCCTTAGCTTCCTGTGACCTTGAGTAGCAATCTCGTGATCCTGTGACCTTGTTGAGCTATCAGTGCATAACACTGTGATAATTAAGGTCAACTGACCTCATTGACACCAATTGTACATCTGCTTCATGTCAAGACTGCTGTGTTTCTTGCCTGAGTAGCTCATAGCCAATCTGCTAAAGCTGTAGAGTTGCATATCCTTGGCAGACCCCTTGCATACCCTGTCACCTTGCAAGCCCCTGTAGCTGCAGAAAATTTAACCCCACACAACTTGCAAGCCCCTGGAGCTGCAATTGTGGAGCTACTCTGCTTTGTGAATTGCCAATAACAAGCCTCGCCGGCTCTGTAATCCTTATGCTCCATCTGCTTGTGACCTTATGCATGCCTACATTGTGCTAAACCCTAAATCTGTGAACGTGCATATCTTTATTATGATGAGCTGTTAACTCCATGATGTTTTGATCTGTTTTGCTTATCTGTGAGCTAGCATCTAAAGTTGAGAACATCTGTGAACTATTTGTGCTTATCTGTGATCTGTTGTGCTTACACCTGTGAAGTTAAGCATCTAAAGTTGTGCTTAAAGTTGTTTATGATCCTGTGAAACTTGAATGAGTTGAGAATAGCAGAATTAGGGATAGCTGTTAGTTTGTTTTTCAAACACACAACCCTGCACAATGCTGCACCTTTGAGTGGGCACATCCAATAACCTGTGCACATCACAAAAATTTTGCTTCACCCGTGTGCCGTGTATTTTTCTCGAGTTTGATCTTCCCGTGCATACCCCGAGCTGCACTAGCTCGTGTTGTGCGATCACTAATTGAGCTGTGACCACCTCTGGCCTAGCAATCTGCCAAGCTTCAGCCATACTGCTGGGCTGTTTACACAACCCAGGGCTGCTTAAGCTTAAACCCATTTGTGGGCTTTGCATTCCACTGCAATTCTCAGCCCACAAATCTGGGCCGTAAACCTGCCAAAAACAAAAACCCAACTTCTGGGCTCACTTCAATTCTGGGCTGTGCATTATCAACCCACTTCTGGGCTGAACACAAATTGAGCCCACAACCAGCTAGGCTTTGCAAACTTCTGGGTTGTGCAATAGACTAAGCCCACCTAAGTTCCACTGCTGGGCTGCAAGCAATCCAAGCCCACTTCATCCTGGCCGTACAAAGCCAGTCTCAAACCCACATAACCAAACTGAAACCCATCTATTCAGTTGGGCTTCATAACTTCAAAAAGCCATCTTTTGGGCCTGAGTCTTGTGTTAGTGGGTCTTTTTTGAGTTTTTGTTTTTCTGTGTTTGAACTTGATTGTGTGTTAACATGCTAGAGGCGCGTGCTAGGCTATGATTGTGTCTTTTAGAGACCAAACAAATCGATTAGTAAGAATCCGCCCGGACGAAATCGTTAGCATACCCAGTTCCTCAACCGAAAGCCCAGACCTATCTGAAACAGAAACCATGGGTGAGGAACTTAACCAACCCCGTAGTCTCAAGGACTACATGTACCCAACTAGGGCAAGCCAGCCCTCTTGCATCATTCTGCCAGCTGATGCTGGTCAGTTTGAACTGAAAGCAAGCACCATTCATATGCTACCCGTGTTTAGAGGGGTCAATGCTGAGAACCCCTACCATCACGTGAGAGACTTTGAGGATATTTGTGGGACTCTGCGTTTTAACCAAATGACAGAGGAGTCCCTCAAATTGAGATTGTTTCCTTTTTCTCTGAAGGACAAAGCCAAGTCTTGGCTACATGCTCTACAACCACAGTCCATTAGAACCTGGGATGACCTCACAAAGGAGTTTTTCAAAAGTTTTTCCCAAACCATAAGACTGCGTACAATTCGCCAAAGTCTAAATGGTTTTGTGCAATTAGAAGACGAGACTCTAGCAAAATACTTGGAGAGATTCAATGAATTATTGCTCCAATGTCCACACCATGGTTTTGAAAAATGGAGACTTGTGCAGATCTTGTATGAGGGTCTAGATGTTAGAACCCGTACAAGAGAGTCAATGTGCAACGGTGCATTTATTGACAAGAGTGCCGATGACGCTTGGTCTTTCTTAATCGAAGTCGCTGAAAAGACTCAACAGTGGGAGTCCATCCGAGAACCGATACGGACTACCCCCACCAACAATGTTCATAGAATTGAGTCTGACTTTGAGGGAAATGCAAAAATGACTTCTTTGGCCCGGAGAATAGAAGTGCTTGAGTTGGAAAAAAAATGTAAAATCTAATGCCCCTACTCTCCGTGACCAAATTGATATGGCCACTTGTGCCGCATGCCATAGTTCTGACCACTTAGTGGACAGCTGTCCAGATTTACATGCATTTCAAGAGTCCAAATCCGAGCAAGCCAATGCATTGTACAATAGGCAAGAGAACAACCCTTATTCTCAAACCTACAACCCAGGGTGGAGGAATCACCCTAACTTCTCATGGTCCAAGGGACCTGTACAAGGGGGACCAACAAATAACAACCAAGGATACTCATATCCCAGAAACCCCCAAGTACAACCACATCCTCAGTACCCTGTAGAGAAAAAGCCTAGCTTGGAAGACTGTGTCGGTTTGTTAACCCAAAATCTCACACAACTCAACAAAACAACCGACCAACGTTTCACAAGTCTAGAACTTAAGATGGGTCAAATCTGTGATGCATTGAATGAGAGAGAGAAAGGAAAATTCCCTAGTCAACCCCTACAAAATCCAAAGACTGTGTTTCAAGCAGGCTCCTCTACCTGCAATGAAACTTCGCATAGTCATGCGAATGTTGTCACCACTCTCCGTAGTGGTAGAATTGTTGAGAACCATGTAGGTGTACCACCATCAAGCGAGTCTACATCAGACTCCCAAGTACACACAACACCACAGAAAACATCTAATGTAGAGAAAGAACCTGAGCCCATTGAGAAAACCAAGAGTCCTACCAATATAGATGTTCCTCTGTCAAGTCATGTACCTGTTGCTCCATTCCCACAAAGGTTGGTGCAACAAAAAGGTAGTACCTCATACAACGAGATCTTGGAAATGTTCAAAAGAGTTAACATAAACATTCCATTTCTCGAAGCAATTAGGTAAATACCTGCCTATGCTAAGTTTTTGAAGGACCTATGCACACAAAAGCGAAAGCTTCAAGTGCATAAGCGTGCCTTCCTCACTGAGCACGTGAGCTCCATAATCCAAAACAAAACCCCACCTAAGTTCAAAGACCCAGGTAGCCCAACTATCTCTTGTACCATAGGTGATCATACAATCAGAAAAGCTTTATTGGATTTAGGAGCTAGTGTGAATCTACTGCCATATTCTGTGTATGTGCAGTTAGGTCTTGGGGAATTGCAACCCACTCCTGTCACGCTACAATTAGCGGACAGATCTGTGAGAGTCCCTCGGGGAATCGTGGAAGATGTGCTAATCAAGGTTGATAAATTTTATTTCCCTGTGGACTTCATTGTGTTGGATACCCAACCTGTGCAAAATCCTGAAAATCATATTCCCGTTATCTTAGGACGTCCCTTCTTGGCAACGTCAAACGCTATCATAAATTGTCGTAGCGGGATATTGAATTTGTCTTTTGGCAACATGACTGTAGAACTGAATGTCTTTCGTGTTAATCAACAACCCATAGAGTGTGATGATGATGAAGTACACGAGGTTAACATGATAGAGAGTCTGATTCAAGACTCATTGTCTGACATCTTATCTGTGGACCCTGAGCAAGCATGTTTAGACAACTTTGACTTAGATCTCTTTGAGTCTGAGTACGTTAGTGAAGTTCACTCTTTGCTAGAGTCTGTGCCACCCATGGATATTGCTAAGTGGCAGAATGCAGTGGAATCCCTTCCACTCTCTGATACCAAATCTGCCCCACCTCTTGATACACCACCTAAGCTTGATCTGAAGCCATTACCTGATACCTTGAAGTATGCTTTCTTAGGTCCTTCTGACACTTTACCTGTGATTATTGCATCATGTTTAGACACAGAACAGGAAAGTAGACTCTTAGAAGTACTTCAAGAATATAAAGAAGCTTTAGGTTGGACCATCTCCGATCTTAAGGGTATAAGTCCCACAATTTGCATGCATCACATAAACCTTGAGGAGAACACTAAACCATCTAGGGAAATGCAAAGGAGACTTAACCCCAACATGAGAGATGTGGTCAAGGGTGAGATTCTGAAACTGCTTGATGCGGGTATCATCTACCCCGTCCCTGATAGCCAGTGGGTCAGTCCTATTCAGGTAGTACCCAAGAAGTCTGGCATTACTGTTGTTCAAAACGAGATGAATGAGCTCCTTCCCACCCGTGTGACCACAGGGTGGCGAGTATGTATTGATTATAGAAAACTGAACACAAGAACCAAGAAAGACCATTTTCCCCTTCCCTTCATTGACCAAATGCTGGAAAGGTTAGCCAAACATAAGTACTACTGCTTCTTAGATGGCTATTCTGGTTACAACCAAATTCACATAGCACCCGAAGACCAACAAAAGACCACATTTACATGTCCTTATGGAACATTTGCTTATCGTCGTATGCCCTTTGGGCTTTGCAATGCACCCGCTACTTTTCAACGTTGCATGATGAGCATTTTTTCCGACATGGTAGATAAGTTCCTTGAGATTTTTATGGATGATTTTTCTGTGTTTGGGTCTTCATTTGATGAGTGTTTGCATCACCTCACATGTGTGCTAGTTAGGTGTAAGGAGAAGAGTTTGGTCTTGAATTGGGAAAAATGTCATTTCATGGTTAATTCAGGCATTGTTCTAGGGCATATCATCTCGGAAAAAGGCATAGAAGTAGACAAAGCCAAGGTAGATCTCATTCAACACTTGCCTCAACCTCGTTCTGTGAGGGACATCAGATCATTTCTAGGCCATGCGGGTTTTTACCGCCGATTCATCAAAGACTTTAGTAAAATTTCACGACCTTTGTGCAATCTTCTTGCAAAAGATGTTGCATTTGTCTTTGATGATGCTTGTAAGGAAGCATGGGAGCAACTGAAGGCTCTCCTTACATCTGCCCCTATAGTCAGACCCCCTGATTGGTCATTACCATTTGAGATTATGTGTGATGCGTATGACTATGCTGTAGGAGCTGTTCTAGGCCAAAGAGTAGACAAACTCCCTTATGTGATCTACTATGCTAGTAAAACACTTAATGATGCTCAACTGAATTATTCCACAACTGAGAAAGAGTTGCTAGCTGTTGTGTTTGCATTAGATAAGTTTAGATCTTATTTGATAGGATCTAAGGTCATCATTTATTCTGATCATGCTGCATTGAGATATCTTTTGTCAAAGAAAGATGCTAAGGCTCGTCTAATTCGATGGATACTCTTGCTACAAGAGTTTGACCTCGAAATTCGAGATAAGAAAGGGTCAGAGAATGTTGTTGCCGATCACTTGTCTAGGTTGAATGTTGAATCTGGTGATGAGTCTGTGCTAATTAGGGAATCATTCCCTGATGAGCAATTGATGCTCGTGTCTGAGATGCCTTGGTTTGCTGATATTGTGAACTACCTTGCTACAGGTAGAATGCCCTTGCATTGGTCTAAACAAGACCGTTCTAAATTCTTGGCTGAAGTTAAACATTTCCTTTGGGATGACCCATATTTGTTTAAGTACTGCCAAGACCAAATCATTAGGAGATGTGTCCCCAATTCTGAACAAAGGGACGTCATTTCTTTCTGTCATGACCATGCATGTGGAGGCCACTTTAGTGCCAAGAAAACTGCTGCAAAGATCTTGCAAAGCGGTTTCTATTGGCCAACACTGTTTAAGGATTGCCATGCATTTTGTGTTGCTTGTGACCGATGCCAGAAATTAGGAAGTATCTCTAGGAGAAACATGATGCCCTTACAACCCATTTTGATTATTGAGCTATTTGATGTTTGGGGCATTGATTTCATGGGTCCATTTCCGAATTCTGAAGGTAAGTTGTACATCCTTGTAGCTGTCAATTATGTCTCTAAGTGGGTAGAGGCCATTGCATCCAAAACCAACGACCATAAAGTTGTTCTTTCTTTTCTTAAGGAGAACATTTTCTCCCGTTTTGGAACCCCTAGGGCAATAATCAGTGATGGAGGTAGTCATTTCTGCAATAGACCCTTTGAATCACTAGTGCGCAAGTATGGAATCACTCACAAGGTCGCAACACCTTACCATCCTCAAACCAGTGGCCAAGTGGAAGTGTCTAATAGGGAAATTAAGCATATTCTTGAGAAGACCGTCAATCCTTCTAGGAAAGATTGGTCTTTGCGCCTAAACGATGCTTTATGGGCCTATAGGACTGCCTACAAGACTCCCATTGGGATGTCGCCTTACAGACTAGTGTACGGGAAAGCATGCCATTTACCTGTTGAGTTAGAACACCGTGCATTTTGGGCTGTGAAAAAGTTGAATTTTGATCTTGATAAGGCTGGTACCCGTAGGAAACTTCAACTCAATGAGTTAGAAGAATTGAGAAATGATGCATATGATAGTGCCAAAACGTACAAACATAGGATGAAAGTGTTTCACGACAAGCGCATTCTGCGCAAGTCTTTCACCCCAGGACAGAAAGTTTTATTGTACAACACTAGACTGCATTTGTTTCGTGAAAGCTACGTTCACGATGGTCGAGGACCATACGTGGTACGTCACCGTTTTTCCCCATGGAGCTGTAGAAGTTGAAAACCCAGCAAACAAGAACATTTTCAAAGTCAATGGTCAAAGATGAAACCATTTCGGAGCATCTTCCACCAGAAGTTGAGACCGTTGACTTGGAAGACCCCATCTATGTGGACTGATCTAGTTCACTTGTGTACATACTTATGGACTAAAAATCCATCATCTTTCCCTTTTCTTTTTCTTTTTGCATAATTTTGATGTGTGCTAACCAATCTTTTTGTCTTGCGCTCGTGATTGTTTGCTTTCAAAGCATTCACCTTTCTATGGTCTAGCAACACCCTTGTACATCCGGTAATCTCTTTCCTTTACTCTACTCATCATAGTTCTCATGGTATGTAACTGTTTAAATTTTTCCTATCTGTTGACACATTGAGGACAATGTTTGATCTAGGTTTGGGGGTGTGATTTGCATATAGAGTTTTTAGTCTTTTTGTTTTACTTCATCCAAAAAAAAAAAAAAAAAAAATCGAAAAACTCAAAAATTTGCATAAAAACCTCCAACTTTTAGAGATTTTAGAGTCACTAGCATGCTTCTAGCTATGTTTACATAGAGAGTCTGACCGAAATAACAAGAGCTTGAAAGTACTGGAGAACGCAATCGGGTTCCTTAGTTGATTAGAGCGTTAAAGTTGGATTTAACCATACCGGAGGGCTTAATTAGGTCTTTGTTTAGATATTCGGTAGTAGAATTGTGATCAACCATAGTGGAGACTACCCATTTTACATCAAGCGAGGTACCGACCTTCACTCTTTGTGACTTTCTAGAAAAGCTTTTAGAGTGTGTGTCACCGTACGTCAATTCCGGGTAGGAATGGTGAGCTACCCAACTTCGCACCACTTTCAGCACTATTTTTGATCTCTTGAGTGCTAATTCCGTCAATCATGAGGGTGACGTCTAAAGATGAAAACTCCTTCTAAATACCGATTTGCAGTTAACATCACTCTCTCTCTCAATCATCAAGATCCATAGAAACACATCATCGTCAGCAAGCGGAGCAACATCAGAATATTTGAAGAAAAGTTGAAATAGTCCAAGGTTTATGTGCAACAAAGAAAAGAAAAGAAGATGAGAATTAATGAAGTTTGTGAAAAATTGAGTTTTATTGTTATTTCCATTTCCTGTATTAAAATTCAAAAAAAAAAAAAAAAAAAAAAAAAAAAATGTTTGTCAAATTTTTGTAAAGTTCAGAAGTTCATCATCAGCTATTGAAGACCGAAGACCGAAGAGTGAAGACGTTTCTATGGTTCTTATGAGAGAGTGATATTAATTGCCGATCGGGTGAGAAGTGAGTGAGTACTCCCACCCCTTGCTAATGGTTGATTTCTTTTCTTAGAGATCATCAGAAAAGATTCTTTTTGTCCACACCTCTGTGGAGTCTCCAGATTTTATTTCGGAAGGTTATCCTTCTTACCTACAACGTGTGCAGGATTTCTCTCTTTATTCCTGCCTGCACACATGAGAGACTAAAAAGCGGTCTTTTTGAGTGCAATTATCATAAAACCCTAATGGTGAGGCGAAGTTGAGACTTATGATCACAATCGAATCCGAATTCTTTCATATGGTATGGTTACTTCTCGCTCAAAGCACTTAAGGATGAGAATGCGTTCTTTAGTAGTTCTAACTTCGTGTTACTAGTATGTAAACTCTATGTCCTCATAGCTTCTTGGAGGCTTGAGACTCTTTTACACTCTGAAGTTGGAGAAGGTTTTGTGGGTACACCTCTGGTAAACCCTCACGAGACTACAACTCGTCCACTAGGGACACCTAGCGGTTTAAAGGCTTAGTGCATACGCTAAATGCATTCGAGAGACCTACGACAGTGGTATAGTTAGGATTTCCTAATTTCTGTTTCACTTGAGGACAAGTAAAATTCAGGTTTGGGGGTATTTGATGAGTGCCAAATATTGCATATTTATACACCTTTTTATTGGCATTTTACTCATTTTTTGTGCTCGTAAATCGATATTATCCCGCATTCGAGTTTTCTTTGTTTTCAAGAATAAATATTTGTACTAATTAATTTTGTGTTTTTAGGTACTAAATAAAGCTCGAAGAATTGGAGGCGAGCATCCATGGAGCAGAAAGCCAAAGCCCGCGCGCGAAACAGTTGCAACCCAACAAGTAGCAACTCATCTACAAGACATGGGCTTGAGCTAGACCCGACCCATGACCCGGATCCGAACCCGCTCATCCCGAGCCGTTGAGATCTCGCCCAGATGCATCCTACGGTCGCTGCCTCCACTCGCATCGAAGCTCGCGCTGCTCCGTGCAACACCCGGATCACTCCACGTCTTCCTCAGCCCATTCAGATCGCGTCCGGCTCCATCCGACGCTCGCTCCTACCTTCACATCATCTTCTCGCTGCACCGCTCCACAAAGAAACCACCATCACCTATACCCCTCGACCAAACCCTAATCTCATCTTCACTTTCTCTTTCTTCCCCCGACCAGACTCAGAGAAACCATCACTTCTCCTTCTCTCCTTCCCCCGACCAAAAATGGCAGAGCCATCTCCTCCTTCGTTTCTCCCACCACCCGTACCAGCTTCAGCTCCCAACACCGACAACGCCACAGTTATCTCTTCCGACACCCCTAATTCTACTTATCTCTCATATAGCTTCTCTTCCCAAGAGGCTTTGTTAGAGATAAAGGGGATTAGGGTTTACTCTTGCAGGCGAGGCTGAGCCGAAGGAACAGAAGGTTTGGGTACTCGTGTAATCAATAGTGTGAGCGATTTGAGTGATATAAATTGTTATTTGATTTGGGAGAGAGAGACAAAGCATGTTTTAGGGTTCATAGTCGTTTGTATTTCAATTTCAATCCTCGTTATTATGCTTAACATGTTCTAAATTCAATTGCTAGGATTTAAGATGAAACCCTAGTTTTCAGTTCTATTGTTCAACTGTATTTGATTGTCTTTGCATGCTTAAAGTATAAAAGAAATCCAATTTCAACACATCTAAGCCTTGCTCTCATAATGGATGCCAGGTATCCATTATAGTTAGAAAAACACTGCCTTAGTTGTGTTCAGCTCAAGCTTTAATCAATAGTGCTAATTCTCTGATTAGTTGTACTTAGCTAGACAACTAATACCCTGAAATAGTGACTCTAGCTGATAATTGAGGTTCTACTTGGTGAAACCCTTTAGATAAGAGATAACCATGACACATTATCCTTATCAGTCATAGGAGCAAAGCATTCAAGTTAGTTGAATCATATAACCTAAACTAGTGGTGGATTTGATAATCCTAGTACCTTAAACTTCACTACTTATAGTCAATCTTGCTTTTAACCTTGTCACACTCCCAACTCAGTCGTAAAGACTATAAACAAAACTCAGAAATTCTGTCACTTTCCATAGAAATCAGTTAAGAAAGTTTAAGAACAATCCTTGCATACTCTAGTTCCTTGTGGGATCGACCCGTACTTGCCGCGTCTCCGATAGACGCCGTGCACTTGCGGATTAAGACATAGTCGTAGGAAATAACCATCTTTGAGCTCCTACCACCTACAAAATTAAAATTAAACTTGTGGTTTTCAAAATGTCGCAAAATTGAGATCAGATTGAAGATAAACTAAGAAATTGATCATAAATTTCGATACAATATGATCAAACAACTAAATTAATAGTTCAAAGTACATCAAATAATCCAGTGAATCATTATGATTTTACGAAATTGGATTTGAAAAGAAAAACAGAGAAAAAAAATGAAGAACAAGTCAAATTCGATCAAATTTTTGATTTTTTTTTTTTTTTTCAATTAACATCAATTTCTTCCAATAACAATGATTATAACTCAACCATTCTGCTAAATTCTCATCAGATGCAACGAATTTTATCAACATCAACTTCACCTGAACGTTACAAACAATTTTCAAAGTTTTCAAAATTTCATCAAATTAAGCCCTATTTCTCGATATCTTCACGATCGTATGTAATAACCCATGATACTGTTGCAGGATAACTCAAGAATTCTGGAGAGATTTGATAAACCCACTTTATAAAACCAATTAACATTAAACTTAATTCTTGTTTCTTAATCCTTTAATAGAGGAAATAAAACCAATGTAATACAATTATTTTGTGGGCTTTGATTGAATTTTCTTTTCGAAATTTAGTTGATAAAACAAAAAGATATAGTGGAGGCGGAGGTGGAGCTGGAAGAGGAAGAAGAGCCGAAGAGACTGGGAGTTGTAGGAGAAAAGAGCCGCAGCAAAATGAGAAGGTTCTTAGGTTTACGGAATCAACAAAGCAAGTATATGTAGGATATGGCAATAGTTATACTTCACCATTATGATTTGGGTGTATTGAATTTGGGGTCGCACATAAGACTAGTAGAAAAAATCGAAAAATACAAGCTGGCTCTCTACCAGACAGACTATGTTCACTTAATTAGCACCCACCACCAACCTAGCTAACCTTTGATGTGTCTATTTAAAATGCACAGAGCCAGTGTTCGGTCGGCCCCCCACTGCTGCAGCTATCATCTAGTATTAGGGTTTTCTGAATTGAAGCTTATGACGAAGGTATTGAGCATTTCAAGAGTGTTATCGTGTTTTTTTAATCTCCAAATCTCTTTCTCGTCTACACTATTGCTAATCAAATTGAAGTGTAAGTGATAAAGATCAAAGATCGATCAATATTGTAAGATGGGTTTCTTTCAATTCTGAATTTGACTGCAAAATCAAGTTTTAATTTTAAGATCAATATGCTTACTTTACTTTGGGTTTTGATGTTTCTGGTGGTAGTAATGGTGGTAACTGATAGGATAACTGCTATTGTTCTTATATATGATGTTCCTAAACTCTGAAGTTACTATATCATTCCTTTAATTTTATTTTACAATGTTCATCATCTCACTGAACATGTGTTCTTCATAACCTATTTTGGTTTATATATGATGGCTTAAATTTTCTTTTTCTGCTGGAATTTATATGTTCATATCTATCTTAATACAACAAATAAGTGGAACAACTCTTAATTTGAGATTCGGTGAACTTCTTGGAATCTTAGTTTTTAATCAAATCATATCATCCTGATGAACACCATTTTCATAACAAGAAAACTGTTGCTTTTCAATTTGTTGAAGGACAAATTTGTCTTTTGGTCACACGTGTAATCTAACATGTGTGCGGTATTTGACAAGTTAACTGGGTTAGATGAAAAGTTTGACGGCTGGGGCATATCCCCTACAACTGGAATTTTGGGACATATTCCCAAGATGGCATTGGATTTTGGGGCATATCCCCAATTTTCCCCAAAACATTTGGTTGGTAATATAATCTTTTTTTTTTAGTGCAACTAACAATCTGTACACCATGTGTTCTTATGTGGTCCTTCTTGATGTATCTTCAATCATGTTTTGTAGGGATTATAATTTTAAATAGCTAAACAGTTCTGTTAGGATTAGTACTTTGAGATAATAAAAATCATGGGAACTGTAAATTGTAAGTCAACCTGTAGGATCAGAATATCGCAACACCAATACTTCGCGAGATTAATAAACAACTGCGTCGCGAAGGAGTCGCATGGAGGTAAATAAATGACGTAATAGATGACGACAATCAAAACATGAGGAAAGTGTGAAGACTTGGCGAGATTTAAGAATGTCGCGAAGGCAAACAGTTGTACATTCACGAGCATTCGCGAGACACTTCCGAAAATAAGGGACAGTATAGCTGTCATCCATTATGTAATACCCTATATAAAGGGTCGAGTAAGTCTGTTGTAGGAGGTCTTTTGGAATTGTTAAGCAAGTCATTAGGAGAGAGAAAATTAAGAGTGATTGTAATTTCTTTGGCTCCGTTCTACATTTCTTTGTAAATCTTTGAAGAAAACAATTAATAAAACACATTATTATTCATCTTCAAATGGATTGAATAAGCAAATTCGAGTGAGGTGTGTAGTGTAGGATTTCCTGCAACTACATATGCGCTAGAACAGTGGACTCGAGCAAGATTGAAGATCGAAGAGTACAATTAAAATCGTTTAAATCAAGAAAATGAGAAAGGAAAATGTTAAGTCAGATGAGATAGAGGAGTTAAGAAGTAAGGAACATAATGAAGATATGGAATACAATTCAATTACAAAAGCAAAGGTTAATGAATTCCACGAAAATATTAGAGGAAGGATACATAAACGAGATTTTGAAGGAAAGAAAATTATAGATGAGGAGAAGACATCGTCTTTGAAGGATTGGGAAAAGCAGAAAATAACATTCACAAATGCATGGAAGTACCTAGAGAAAATTTGAATCATATATCTCCACTAGTGATCACGATAAATGCAAGCGAGAAAAGAGAAGAATCGGCAAAAGCAGCGGAAGAATGGGAAATAAATAGAACTTTGGTGGATACAAGGAGTTTGGTGAGTATCATGTTTTACCATACCTACAAAAAATTAGGATATAAAGATAAAGAAATGAGTTCTCCAAGATATAATATTCATGGTTTTGGAAAATCTATAACAGTACCTAAAGGGGAGATGAAATTGCGAATTTTACTTGGAGAAATTGAAACACAAGTGACATTAAGTGTAGTGGATATGGAATCGCCATACCACATATTGTTAGGGAGACCTTGGGTACATGCGATTAAGGCAGTAGCATCAACACTTCATCAGTGCATCAAATTTCCTATCCCGAGTGGAATTGGTGAGATCAGAGGAGATATTGATAAAGGAAGAATATATTATCAAATCGAGGTAAAGCATTATGAAGGGCAAATGAAGAAGCGAAAAGATCGCAGGAAGATGATAAAAGCATCTAAGAAAGAAGAAGAATTTAGAATTTACATGATAAGAGCAAAAGAAGGAAAAGGAATACCTGGCGAAATCATGGGAGAAGGGAGTGAGTTCGCGAAGGAAATAAGAGGACCAACTCCTATGGGAGAACCGAAGTCTAGCTATGTCGCAGCAGAACAAACAAAAGAAGTGAATGTTGGAACCGAGGAGGAGCCTAAAATCTTAAAAATTGGGACTAAAATGGAAGCGGATGAAGAGAAAAGAACTGTTGAGTTGTTGCGAGATTGCAAAGACATTTTCGCATGGGATATGGATGAAATGCCTGGTATAGATCCATCTGTGGCTTGCCATAAATTGGAAATTGACAAGAATGTAAAACCCTTTAAACAAAGAATTAGAAAGATCGCGACAACATATCATCCTCAAATAGAAGAAGAATTGCAGAAAATGTTGGACGCAGGAATTATTAGACAAGCAAAATATCCCGAATGGATAGCAAATATGGTTATAGTTCCAAAGAAGAAAAAAGGAATAAGAATTTGTATAGACTTTACTGATCTAAATAAAGCTTGTCCTAAAGATAGTTTCCTGTTACCAGATATTCCACAATTGGTTGAAGCAGCGGCAGGAAATGAAAGGATATCTTCTCTTGATGGATACAAGGGTTATAATCAAATTCCTCTCGCCGAAGAAGACCAAGAACATACTGCTTTCTTTGCTCCAAGAGGATTGTACTGTTATACAAAAATGCCATTTGGTCTGCGAAATGCTGGTGCGACATACCAAAGGATGGTGGAGAAGGTATTCGCGAGATGGATACATAAAACGTTGGAGGTATACGTAGATGATATGTTAATAAAAAGTAGAAAAGCAAAAGACCACGTACAGGATTTGAAAGAAATTTTTGAACAAATGAGGCAATTTAATATCAAAGTAAACCCAGAAAAATGCACTTTTGGAGTTGCCTCTGGAAAAATTTTAGGGTATATTGTATCCAAAGAAGGAATTCAAGTCGACCCAGAAAAAATACAAGCAGTTCGTGATATGCCAACACCGGCGACAATAAAAGATGTTCAAAAGTTAAATGGGTTGTTAGCTTCGCTAGGGAGGTTCATCTCGCGATCATCTGACAAATGCAAGCACTTTTTCAATATCCTTAGGAAGGGGTCGAAGTTTAAATGGACAGATGAGTGCGAGAAAGCCTTGCAAGGAATAAAAGAACATTTAATGGATATATCAATTTTGCAAAAAGCAGAAGAAGGAGAAGAAGAATTGTTGATCTATCTCGCGACAACCTCGCATGCGTTAAGTGCAGTGTTACTGCGAGTGGACGCGGGAGTATAAAAACCAATTTATTACATCAGCAAAACTTTCAACGCCGCAGAAAGGAATTACTCAAAAATTGAAAAACTAATCTTGGCATTAGTTTATGCAACATTTAAACTTCGTATATATTTTCAAGCACATGTTGTCAAAGTGGTGACAAAAGTACCAATAGAATCAGTGATGAAGAATTCAAAGAGGTCGGGAAGAGTTGAAAGATGAATTGCTCAAATAAGTCATTGCAAACTCAAATATGAAACACTATCTTCGCCAAAATCACAGGTTGTCGCAGATTTTTTAGCAGAATTTCCTTTGGAAGAGGATGAATCAATAGAAGAAATGATGGAAGTTGAGGAAGAACATGGAGATCCGAAGGATTTGTTAACGGAGCCGAATAGATGGGAAATATTGGTAGATGGGTCATCAAATGGAGAAGAAAATGGAATAGGAATTGTTGTGATATCGCCAGAGGGTAATAAAATAGCTCTTTCTTTCAGATTGGAGTTTGCATCAACAAATAATGAAACAGAATATGAAGCTATAATACATGCTTTGCGATTTGCAATAGAAATGAAGCTGGAGAATGTAAGGATTACTAGTGATTCACAATTGGCAATTCGCCAGATAAAAGAAGAATATGCTATAAACGAATTGTCTTTGCAAAAATATAAGAAACTTGTTGACGAGTTGTCGACGCAGATACCAAGAATAAAGTGGAGACATATATCAAGGAGAAATAATAGGCTCGCAGACGCTTTTGCCTTTATATCAAGTATGATGACAGATCCGGTTGCGAGAAATATTAAAATACAAACACTTTTGATGCCGTCAATTGACAAAGAAGAAGAACAAGAAACCGATGTAATGGTAGTAGAAGATGGAACACAAACACTCTGCGAAGAAGATTGGAGAGCGGAGCTTCATGCATATTTGATGACAGGAGAAACACCAAAAAATAGATTGGAGACACACAAATTGAAAAGCCGTGCAACAAATTATGAATTAAGAGATGGAGTACTATACCGACGATCTTTTAATGGGCCTTCACTTAGATGTTTAACAAGAAAGGAAGGGGAAATCATATTGAAGATGTTGCATAGTGGGGATGCTGGTAATCATAGCGGAGGAAGATCTTTAGCATATAAAGCAAAAATGCAGGGTTATTATTGGCCATATATGCATGAGGACGCGAAACAAGTGTCAAGGCGTTGCGAGGATTGTCAAAGGCATGGGAAGAAAATACATGCACCAGGAGCTCCGTTAAATTCTTCAACAAGTGTTTGGCCATTTGGAAAGTGGGGATTAGACATCGTAGGACCATTTTTACCAGGAACGGGACAGAGAAGATATTTAATCGTCGCTACAGATTATTTCACAAAATGGGCAGAGGTGAAAGCGGTACAACATATTCGTGATAAGGATGTTTTTACTTTCATATTTGAGAACATTATATGCAGATTTGGGGTTCCAGCACAGTTGGTATCTGACAATGGGAAGCAGTTTGAAGGACAAAATATAGAATTGCTACTTAATGCATTTCAGATACGGTGTGGGAAATCAACTCCTCTATACCCGCAGGCTAATGGTCAAGCAGAGGCGACAAACAAAACAATAGCAGATATATTGAAGAAAAAATTGGAAGGATACAATAAAGGATGGTGCGAACAAGTACCCAATGCGGTATGGGCTTATAATACAACTAGAAGAGAAGCTACAGGCATGTCCCCTTTTTGTTTAACATATGGGGTTGAAGTTGTACTCCCGACAGAAGTTAAGATTCCAACTACAAAGAAAGAAGCTTGGGAGAAAAATCTCAGTGCGGGTAACATCTTAATCAAGTTAGATGAATTAGAAGAAAAAGAGAGAGAGCACTACAAAGATATGGAGAATTACCAATAAGATTGGCAAGAGAATATAACAAGCGTGTCAAGATACGTGAATTTCAGCCAGGTGACTTGGTGCTGTGAGAAACACCTATATATCAGCGAGAAAATGGTGGCAAACTGGCAAGAAAATGGGATGGACCTTATATCATCAAGGAGATAGTTGGTACAGGGGCATATAGATTAATGGATCCTGAAGGCAAAGATGTAGGGCAAAAACTAGATAGGCCGTGGAATAGGTTATATCTTAAGAAATATTACCCATAGAAGATGGAAGAAATGGAGCGAGCCTGTGATGTAATGTTTTCGCGACAAATTGATTGCGAGATCAAAGGAAATAAAGCAAAATTGTGCGATGACCTCGCAAACAGAATGAACGCTTGAATGAATTGACAAAAATGAATGAGTGAGTGAATGGGACAAACCTTTATGGCGTACACCCTAGTTCGCGAATGATATTTCGCAAGAGGCAAATGTAAGACCTAAAGTACGTCATATAAGGGGGAATCTCTTAACATGGCTCAGGTGGAAGGTTACACCACTCCTGAAACCTGGGTCATGGAGATTTGGGGCCCATAAAAGCCTATCAAGGGGAGATACCTTGGATTTCCAACTATATATATAAGGTTATACCCCGGTTGGACGCCCGAGGGTCTCTTCCAAGGAGTCGGTGTATGACCAAGGCGCCGAGGTACACGGTTGAGTCAAGAGTGCGGGGAGCATGGAACTTCCTTACCACTCTTGACAAGTCTTGGCACATGCCGCACTCGGCCCGAAGAAAACTCCACTTAGGGTGTAGTCTCGTAACCATAAGCCCTATAGGTATAAGGGATAAGAGACTCGCGAAAACAATCGGTTGTTGTTAAGACCAGGATGGGAGGAGCTAGTCTTGTATGGCCGATGTACGCCTCCTTGAAGGGGCAACCAGGGGAGAAGATAAGGGCGGCACCCTCCATTAGGGAGCCGATAAGTGTCAAAAGACGCAAATGTCATGAGGCTTTATTCTCGCAAGAGAATTTAGGCTTGTCATATTTGTGCAAATGATCCTGCAGAGGCAATAATACTAACGCAAGGGTAAGACGAGATCAATGGGTTTTTACATGAAAGTGTAAGAACGTCCCCGCGATTTCGCCGCAAAGACGACAATGTCGCGGGATTTTATGGTCGCAAGAACATTTAAACCTGTCATATTGTCGCAAATATAATGTCCTGCAGAGGCAAAAATACTTAAGAAATGATAAGACAAGGTCAATGGGTCATTACATGAAAATGTAAAGATGTCCTGCGATCTTGTCGCAATGAGGGGTGGCAAAATAAGACCTTTACTTAGGAAGGCAAAATAAGACCACACAAATAATGATAAGGCAAGATCAATGGGTCATTACACCCAAATGTAAAGACGTCCTGCGATCTTGTCGCGATAACAGCATTCAAGAAAGATCTTTAAACATCTTGAATATGGGCAATTGAAATCTTTTCATCGCAAGAAAGATTACAACAAAAGACTTAATGGAAAATAAAGGAATTGCATAATAAGGTGGCGAGATGAGTTCTTATAATAAGAAAGAAATATAAACTAATTCATCCAAAACCAGACTTAGTACTTTACAATCAAAAAGAAAAATTCAACAAAGTTACAAAGAAACTTAATTCTCTATATCAACTTGCTCAGCTGAAGGAGATGGTAAAGATTCTTCAACAATCTTGTCGCCTTCACCTCGCCAGTTGAAGGGTTTTCATGTAAATTCTTTCGCAAGGTTCCTTATTGATAACTTCATTATTAGCGAGGTATTCGCAGCTTTCATAATCATAATCACCTGTCGGGAGAGTTGGGTACTTCATCATCTTCAACATCCAATGGTTCAACATAGACAGGATCAAGGGATTTAGAAAGTAAGATATTATTCACAAGAACTTCTGCTTTGGGAGGAAATTGACGAAGAAGTGCTTTTTGTTGATTTCTACTGGATATCTTTAAGATGATTAAGGTAGTTAAACCTCCTTCCTGGCTCGGTCGCGAGATTGGGCAAGGGAAGCAACTAGAGTTGCATTTTCCTTGCGAATTTTAGCATGCGCCGCTTCCAAAGTAGATAGAGAAGAGTGAAGATTTTTCAGATTCGCAGGAGTAAAGAAAGACATTAAAATTATAAGATGGAAAGTGGTATAGAAAATTAGAAAAGAAAAATAATGGAAAAGGCAAGTCAAATTTTATGACTACCTTCCTTCTCGCGAGACAAGATATTGAGTAAGGGCCAAGCAATTATTCCCCAAATTTTCCATGGCATTATCAAAACCATCACCGACAAGACCTTTTAACCGCGACCGCAAACTCTTTTCGTTAGAAATCAATAACTTATTTTGATTCGCAAGAGAAGAATGGGATTCTTTTAACTTGGTATAATCATCCTTGAGTTGGTTGGTTTTCACACTTAGATTTATTCTATTCTGAATAAGTTTATCTCTTTCAATGGTAGTATCTTCAAGTTTAGTTTTCGTGAGCGAGATAGACTGTTCTTGCTCATTCAATGCTTTTTTACAAGCATCAAGTTGTTGCGAGGATATCGCCACTTTATCCAATAAAGCTCGCTTCTCTTGAGATAAAGTTCCATTTTTATCTGATAAGGTTTCCAACTCCAAATTAGATTTATTCAAAGCATATGAGAGACGCGACACTTCATTACTTAATAATTCTTGGTTTTGAACTAAGCAGATGTTTTCTTGAGAAAGATTATTTATTTGATCCATAGAAAATGTATGGAGATTATCTAAACGATTATATTGCTCCATCCAGGCGTCTCTTTCCACTCGAGTTTCTTCTACAATAGATTCCAGTTGATATATCTCCATCTTACGTTTCTGGTGCAAAACTTGAGAGTCGAACCAAGTTTTTTTTTTTAAAAAAAAAAAAAAAAAAAAAAAAAAAAAAAGGGGGATGAGAGATACCTTTTAATTCTTCATTTTTCTTGCGAAGGTTATCGCGATCCAGTCAAGTATTATGAAGGCTATTTTTCAAGGTCTTAATTTCTTGTTCCAAGGATGCTCGCGATATCGTATCGGAACCAAAGAATTTACCCAAAGATTCGAAAACACTAGATTTGGTGGGATCAGTGGAGGCTTTTTTAACATCATTCATGGTATCTGATAAAATTTTAAAAGCTATATCCATCCCTTCCAAATTTTCTTTGCTAAGAGAGATAGATTTTGAAGAAGAAGAAATAGTAGAGGAAGAAGGAAAAGTTGAGTCACCCATGGTTATAAGACCGCCAATTGGAGAAACCTGATCAATAGGTGGAGGCGAGGTAAAAGTAAAAGTGGGAAGAGGCGTATCTCGAAGAATTTCATTCGCAGAAAATTCGTGGATTGATTTATCTGCGATGATATCGTAGGGAATGGTACATTATCTTGCGAAGAGGTCGCTACAAAGAGGAGATTTGCCTTGTGAAGGTACTGAAGGGAAAGTAGAATGCTTGAATCCCGAAAAGGAAACAGTAGGAACAGCAGCAGAAGCATCAGGTTACTATGGCGAAGACTTTTGGGAGATCTATCATCATTCTTATCATCCTGCGAATAATAAATCAATTGAGAAACAGAGGCAATAAAATTGCTATTAAAGGAGTAAATATTTCTAAAATACCTTACTACTCGCAGGCTGTTTTTTGGAAGCGAGAGACTTCAGTTGCGAAGAAGATTTTGGTTGCGAACCAGTAGGGATGTTAGGGTTCACCACGGTAAACTTAGAACTGGATTTATTCTTGCTGAAACAAAAATGGTGAAAGAAACATCAAAAGAAGGATAGAATCAAGATGAAGTAATTTCAATAAGGAAGATCAATCAAGAGAATAGTCAAAATCAATGAAATTAACGAACCTGGATGCCATGAAAACGATAACAGAAAGATAATAAAAAGAAGATGATGAAGACGAATAGCAGGAAATAGTTGCAGACGATGAGGAAGATAGAGAAGAAGAGAAAGAATGTTTTTCACAGGCAGTTTTCCTTTAAATAGAAGAAAAAAGAGTGACCGGATAACATTAAATATACCGGTAAAAGGAGTAATTTTAGACACGTGTAAACGGTCATCCCAAAATTCAAGGAATTAAATTGAAATAGATTTCTGTGGGAAATTGAAAATATATTACTTCTTGTTCACTTCGCAAAGATTCGGAACTTCGCAAAAGAATAGAGGCAAGTACGAACTTTTCAAGTCCAGTATTCTTTCACTCGTTCCTTCATCAACAAATGTCAAAGATCACCACAGTAACAAATTTTTCCTTAAAAATCGCTCTCCAAGCAATATTCAAGGAAAAAGAGGCAAGATGTAGGATCAGAATATCGCAACACCAATACTTCGCGAGATTAATAAACAACTGCGTCGCGAAGGAGTCGCATGGAGGTAAATAAATGACGTAATAGATGACGACAATCAAAACATGAGGAAAGTGTGAAGACTTGGCGAGATTTAAGAATGTCGCGAAGGCAAACAGTTGTACATTCGCGAGCATTCGCGAGACACTTCCGAAAATAAGGGATAGTATAGCTGTCATCCATTATGTAATACCCTATATAAAGGGTCGAGTAAGTCTGTTGTAGGAGGTCTTTTGGAATTGTTAAGCAAGTCATTAGGAGAGAGAAAATTAAGAGTGATTGTAATTTCTTTAGCTCCGTTCTACATTTCTTTGTAAATCTTTGAAGAAAACAATTAATAAAACACATTATTATTCATCTTCAAATGGATTGAATAAGCAAATTCGAGTGAGGTGTGTAGTGTAGGATTTCCTGCAACTACACAACCCTTTGGCTCATTTAGGATTTATAGGGCTAGGCTTGACCTCTAACTTTGAACATAAAGAATATGAGAACTTATGAGTTCCATCTTATGTTGAGCTAGAGCTACTACTGAAGTTGTTAGTTGTGATCAATATGCTCATGTTTGGATGATGAAGATGGGATCTACTGCTAACCAAACAATGCGAACTCTGTGGATAAATAAAATAAGAACTCTGATAGTAACAACCCATAATGAACCTGGCGAGATTGGGGTATACCCATTTTATTCCTGTAGGATCAGAATATCGCAACAACAATACCTCGCGAGATCACTAAACGACGATATCGCGAAAATGTCGCAAATGAGTAATATAAATGACGAAATGAATGACGGCAGCCAAAACACGAGAAAGATGTGAAGACTTAGCGAGATTTAGGAAACTTGCGAGAGTATATATTTGAACGTCTGCGATATTTCGCAAGTCATTCCCGAAAATAAAGGACAAACTTATTTGTCATCCATTGTGTAATACCCTATATAAGGAGTCGAGCAGAACTGTTGGAGAGAGATCTTTTCCGAGTGTTAGGCAAGTCATTAGGAGAGAGAAAGTTTGTAGTGATTGTAATTTCTTTAGCTCTTTTCCATTTTATCTTGTAAACATTCAAGGAATTAATCAATAAAAATCATTATTGTTCATCTTCAAATGTCTTAGTTGTGTGGATTCTTGTGAGGGGTGTAGTGTAGGATTTCCTGCAACTACAATTCCCATCCAAGGTAGTGTGCTAAGGGGTGTCTAAAAGATGCTTAAAGACCAAACTGTCCCAACTATTTTCAACCAAATTTAAACCCTGCCGACTGAAACCTGAAACCTACCAAAAAAAATCAAAATCTCTTTAAGATTGGTATGATTTCAAAATCTCTACATGATGAAATCAAAAAAAAAAAAAAAAAAAAAAAAAAAAAAAATCAAAAATCAAAAATGAAAAAAAAAAAAATACGGGTTTTGAGATTGGGTATGATTTTGTACCCAATCACAAACTGAGTACGTAACATACTCAGTTTGAGATTGGATACAAAATCATACCAAATCTCAAAACCCTTATGATTCAACATTTTTGCTAAAAGTCGGCAGGGTATTTTTTGTCGACCTTGCCGATTAATGCTGGTCGACAGCTTCCTAGGTTGAATATCGTGCAGACTTTTCATCTATGAAATTAGCATTTACAGGGTGGGCACGATATTCATCCTTATACCTTGCCGAATATAGTTTAGCCGGCAGGTTATGAAATTAATACCTTGCCGACTAATCATGCATTTGTAACACCTTTATCTGTATGTCAACAATCCTATAGTCGACAAGGTATTTTTTGTCGACCTTGCCGACTATAAGGTAGTCGGCAAGGTAAAAAATCAATAAGATGCCGACTAGTGAAGTATTTACAACAGTTTCCTGTGTGTCAAAAATAATAAAGTCGGCATATTCTTCATACATCGACCTTGCCGGCCAAAGCGAGTCGGCATTTTCTTCATTCATCGACCTTGCCGACTAAAGTTAGTCGGCATCTTCTTCATTCGTCGACCTTGCCGACTTTTCATAGTTTCACAACTGAAATGATTTCTTCTTTAATTTTGAGTATGATTTCATACATCAGCTTTGCAATCCTCTTTTTAGAAGTGTTTGGTAGTATGCTTTCATTTCCGTTGAAAAAAATACTCTCGAAAGAAAAAAAAATTCATCAAAAATCTTCCCACATGAGTTCAATCAAAAACAAAATTTCATAACTTAAATTCATAAGTTTTAATCTACCAAATTAATTAATCTAAACTCAATTAATCAACCTAATCATATTTTTTAGTGTTAATTAAACAAGGGTATATTAGCCATTTAGAAAATACATGGTTAAGGGGTGTCCTGTTTTACTTCTAAATGACCTGGGTTTTGTCTCACTAGGTATACCCCAATTAATTTGGGTATACCCCATCAAGCCAACCTTGCTACATGACCCGCTAGGTAACAGCTATTTGACAGCTGATGTTACGTGGCAAGTACAGTTGTGAGATGACATGTTTATTTTCTAGTTCCATGTCATCAGAAAAAACTTGCTGGACAAATTCTTACTGCTCCGTGAAACCGTCGCTCCTTTTTTGTTGGTGTCTACGCAAGAAGGTGTTGATTTTTGCCTCTTACAAAATCTGAAAATCATCAGCCAAAAGAACTTTAATCTTCTATTCCCTCATCTCTCTCTGATAAACAGTAACAAAACCTTCCAATCTTCTCAATTAATGAACCTATAGTGTAAGTAAGAAACACAAATCTGTTAAGGTAGACAATACTAAATTAATTTAGGTCTACTGTGATGATCACAAAAAAATTGATCTCCATGATGATGAAAAGAAGAAAAAAAAACTGATTTCCGATTTTCTCAAGAATTCAGTCTATCAAATTAAATTTCTTTGAATTCCTTCAACTTAATTCCTCTATTTATCAAAATTTTAGCATCTTTTTAAACTTCCAATTACAACAATGAATTGATTGACCTAGGTTTAAAATTTTAATCCCATTTTTAATCTCTGAAAAAATAATTCATATTCATATATAGAAACACATTACAAGGTTTCAAAAATGGATGATACCGTTCATCGAGTCTTCTCCGATTTCATCTAGTAATCACCCATCAAGGATAAAGAAATGTTACTGATCAATATCAACATTTTCAAAACCCTTTAGTGATAGGAAATATATGTATAAGTAAGCTCTGAAAAGACCTAACGATAGGATTATAATCCATTCCATAGAAATACAGATTCATTGAGTTAGAGTTTGAATTCAGTTGTAAACTGAAGAGATAATAGTGAGGGAGAGAATATTATAGATGACGTGGTTAAAGAGAAAAATACAACTTGTCGCCACTGCGCATGCCACGTATAATCAGCTGTCAAATGGCTGTTATCAAGCGGGTAATATAGCAAAATCGCCCATCAAGCCAGGATAATGAATGACTAACGAGTACTGTATATTCTTGCCACACAGGTGCCGACACGCACACATGCAAATGCACAAGAAAGACGCCGGTGCGTGCGCACGTACGTACATAACACTACATATAAGACACTGAAACAAAGAAACAAGAGCCCACAGGAGCTAATCACCACATGAGAAACCCTAAACATCGTATATAATAATGTGCTAATCATACATAGATAGCAGTGTTTATTGTTTTATGTCACCAAGAGATACCCTAAAAGTTAAATAATAATCTTTGATTAGATGTAAATAAGTGATGTATGAAGATCTTTCTGAAGGAGAAACTAGATTTATATTGGTGTGACAAGTTGGTCACTAACGGTGGCTTCTTTGCTTTTCTTTTTACTACAATTTGGAACCATGTGTGGATGCATACCCAACTCAGCATGCATTCCCATATGCTTTTGCCTGCAACTTCTGCTAATCCTTGCTGTTCCTCTGCTTCATCACTCACTTAAGTTAAAAAAGCTTGTTAATCGCAGTACACACATAATTACCCTTTCGTTTATTATTTTCTCTATCTCCGAAGACTAGAAACCAATCTAGATCCAACCCATTTTTTATGGAGATAATTGAGAAATTAATGTGATACTTAAAACAAGCTCCCTGAAAAAAGTCCAAACCCCAAAGTTCAGGGGAAACCCATAAACTCTCACTCTTTATTTTTATTATTCTCTTCAAGCACGTGGGTTGCCATTGTATTGCCAACATTTCCTCTTCTTCAAAATTTTGAGTTATATCCATTCACTTAATGCTCAATGTAGTTGCAGGAAATCCCACACCACACCCCTCACAAGAATTCACACAATCAAGTCATTTTAAGATGAACAATCATAATCTTTATTGATTAATCTCACAAATGTTACAAGGTGAAAAGGAAATAAACTAAAGAATTAACAACCGCTCTGAACTTTCTCTCTCCTAATGACTTGCTCAACACTCGAAAAAGATCTCTCCCTTCTTTAAGCCCGTTCGGCTCTTTATATAGAACATTACATAGTGGATGACAGCTAAGTTGTCCTTTATTTTCGGATCTGACTTGCGACACTCTCGCAAGTATTCAAATGTTAAATCTCGCAACACTCCTAAATCTCGCTAGGTCTTCACACTTTTCTCGTGCTTAGGCTGTCGTCATCCGTTGCGTCATTTTTATTACCAATCTGCGATATCTTCGCAGTGTGTCGTTCAAGGATTTCGCAAGGATATTGATGTTGCGATATTTTGATCCTACATCTTGCCCCTTCTCATGTCTTCTCTGTGAAGGAGAGAATGTCATGAGAACTAGTACTTTCAAAATGCCGCAGCTGTTCATTTTTTTCCCTAAATTTTCTGCCGACAGGATTCCGTGAATTAAGCATAACCGTTTACACGTGTTAAATATTCCCCTATTCACCGGCACATTAAATGCTAACCGATCATCATCTTCTGTCTATTTAAGAAGAGATCCATCATAAGAATATTTTATTTCTTTTACTTCATCTTCTTCATCTCTATATTCTCTGTGAATTTTCTTTTTGTCGTCCGCAACTTTTTACTACTGTTCATCTTTCCATAAATCTTCTCCATATTTTCGCTCTTGTTCCTATGGAGCCATCAAGGTTTGTTGATTTTCTTGAAACTGATCTTCTTAGGATTGATCTCTTCTACTGAAATTGTTTTATTCGATATTGTTCATCTTTGAGTAATTCCCATCTTGTTTCGTTTCAAAGAAAAACACTTCTAGCACCAAGTTCACAATCCAAAACCCTAATGTTCCCAAGAGTTCGCAGCAAAAAATCGTTGTGAACAAAAGAAAGCCTGCGAATAGCAAGGTATCAAGAAACACTTATTCTTTTAATAACAATATTGTTGCCTCTGTTTCTTATTTGACTTGTGATTCGCAGGGTGATGGAAATGTCGATAGGCCCCCCAAAAGATCTCGCCACCCTAAAAATGTTGAAACTTATGTTCCATTTCCTCTGTTTAAGCTTTCAACACCTCCTGCGATATCTTCGCAAGCTGAATCCCCTCTTCTTATTTGCGAAAATATCGCTGCAGATTTCTCCCCTATAACTAACCTTTCTATTAATGAAATTCCTTGTGATAATCCTGTTGCGAATGAACCATTCTCTTACTATCAATGCCTCTTCTCTAGACACTGCCTCAATCCCAATCATTAACCTCCACCAAATTTCATCTTCAAATGATACATCTATGGCGAAAGATGATTCAACTCTCCCACCTTCTGCCATCATCACTTCTTCATCCGAATCTTCCCCTTTCACTAAAGAAAATCTGGAAGGGATGGATATCGCTTTCAAAGTTTTATCAGATATTCTGGATGATGTCAAGAAAGTCTCTATTGATCCTATCAAATCTGGTGTCTGCGAAATTTTAAGTAAATATTTTGGCTCTGACAGAATGGCTTCGCAGACATCCTTAGAAAAGGAAGTTGAAACTTTGAAGAATAATCTCCAGGCCATGACCTTGAAATGTGATACTCTTCATTTTGAAAATGAAAAGCTTCAGAGTGTCTCATTGGATCGTGACAATCTTCGCAAGAAGAATGAGGAACTAAAAGGTAAATTATTATTTAAATTATTTATTTTTTTATTTTTTTTAAAATCCCTTGTTCGACCTTTAAGCTCTAAACCAGAAACGAAAAATGGAGATATATCAGTTTGAATCCGTCGCCGAAGAAGCCCGAATGGATAGAGATGCTTGGATGGATCAATATAACCAATTAGATAATCTTCATACGTACTCTGTTGATCAAATAGATAATCTTACCAAGGAGAATGCTCAATTAGTCCAGAAGCAAAACTTATTAAGTAGTGAATTATCTCGCCTCTGTTACTTTTTGACTAAAGCTAATCTGGAGTTGGAAACTTTATCAGATGAGAATGAAACCCTATCTCAGGAGAAGCGAATTCTTTTAAATAAGATGGCGATCTCTTCGCAAGAACTTAACATTTGCCAAAAAGTATGTGATGATCAAGAACGATCCCTCTGCTCATTGAGAAATAAACTCAAAGAAGTAACAGAATCATCTTCTGCTGAGAGAGATAAACTTATTCAAGGTAGAATAACTCTAAGTATAAAGGCAAGTCAACTCAAATATCAATACTCCAAGCTAGAAGAATCCGACACTTCTCTTGCGAAGGAAAACACCTTACTCATTTCTAATGAAAAGAGTTTGCGATCTCGACTGAAAGGTTTGGTTGGAGATAAGTTTGACAATGCCATGGACCACTTGGAAAATAGTTGCTTGGCTTTAACTCAACATCTTATCTCGCAAAAGTAAGGTAGTCATAAAATTTGACTGCCGTAACCATTTTTTCTTTGTTATGTCTTTTTGTTATGTCTTCCTTGCGAATCCTTCACCTAAATGATTTTCTTTGTTCTTTGTTTTTGCAGAATCTGAGAAAGATCTTCGCTCCTCCCTTTCTACTTTGGAATCTAGCTATGCCAAGGTTCGCAAAGAGAATGCATTACTTGCCTCTACTCTTGCTCGTTCTCGCGATCGGGCAGAAAGAAGATTTGATTATCTCGCTTACTCCAAAGATATCCAAAGTAGGAATCACCAGAAGGCACTTCTTCGCCAAGTTCATCTCAGGGCTGAAGTTCTTGTGAATGATATCTTATTGTCCAAATCTCTTTCCCCTGTATCTGTCGAACCTTTGGAAGTAGATGATGATGAAGTTCCTGGTTCTCCTGATAGTGATTATCATTATGAAAGTGGCGAAGATTTCGCAAATAAAGAGGAGGTTACTCCTAATGATGAAATTGTCGATAATAATCCAGATGAAGAAGAGGTTGGAATAAACCAGAATGAAGAAAAGACTAGCGAAGCTGAAAAGGCCAGCGAAATCGAGAAAGTTGGTGAGAGTGATAAAATTAGTGAAGGACGTCCATTATCTCCGTCTGGCGAAAAAGTCGATGTTGAGGCTTGAACTTCTTTTGTAATTTTATTTCTTTGGATTACTTCATCTATATAACTTCTTACATATGGTACACTTCAGTCATCTTTGAGATGCATTTACTCTTTTATTATTGTGTTTATTAGCGAGAAAGATAATGTTCATTGTTTAATAATTCCCTAACTGCCTCTCATTATCCTTCTTGCGATGTTGACCTGCATAAATAATAGTTAGTTCTTATAAATCTTTTGTTGAATCATGTGGTCTTATTTTGCCTTCCTAGTTAATAGTCTTATTGCGCCACCTCTTGTTATTACGACAAAATCGCAGGACGTCTTTGCATTTGCATGCAAAAACCCATTGATCTTGCCTTAACTCTTTCTTTGAAATTTTTGTTGCGACAATATGACAGGCCTAAAAATTCTTACGAAAATAAAGCCCCATGACATTGCCGTCTTGCGACGAAATCGCAGGACGTCCTTACACTTTCATGTACTGACCCATTGACCTCGTCTTATCTTTGTCTTTTGTATTATTGCCTCTTCAGGATTGTCGCACAAATATGACAAGCCTAAATTTTCTTGCGAAAATAAAGCCTCATGACATTTGCGTCTTAAGACACTTATCAGCTCCCTAATGGAGGGTGCCGCCCTTATCATCCCCCTGGTTGCCCCTTCAAGGAGGCTTACTTCTGCCATACAAGGCTAGCTCCTCTCATCCGGTCTTAACAACAACCAGTTGTTTTCGCAGCCTCTTATCCCTTTTGCCTATAGGGCTTATGGTTACGAGACTGCACCCTAAGTGGAGTTTTCTTCGGGCCGAGTGCAAAGATAAGCCAAGACTTGCCAAGAATGGCCGAGACACTTCAAATGCCCCAGGAACTCTTGGCTCAACCGTGTACCTCGGCGCCTTGATCAAATGCTGACTCCTTAGAAGAGACCCTCGGTCGTCCAACCTAAGTCATAAGCTTAGATTGAAAATCCAAGGTATCTCTCTTGGATGGGCTTTATTGACCCCAAATCTCCATGACTCAGGTTCCAGGGGCGGTGTAACCTTTTCCCTGAGCCATGTTAACAGGTACCCCCTTTTATGACGAACTTTAGGTCTTACATTTGCCTCTTGCGAAATTTTGATTTCGCGAACTAGGGTGTATGCCATAGCAGGTCCGCCCCTTTCTATTATGTCATTGATATCTGATTTTCTCTTGTCGTTATCTGTGCGAAATTTTCGCATGTTCTTTCTTTGTTTTGTATAATCTCGCAATAATTCTTTCACAAGATTTTCATATAAATTCATTTTGCTTCAATCATACATCATTTCGCAGTCTAATCTTTCTCCACAATCTTTTACTGGTAATATTTCTTCAAGTATAACCTGTTCCATGGTCTATCGAGTCTGTGGCCCACATCTTTACCCTCAGGGTCCATCAATCTATATGCCCATGTTCCAACTATATCCTTAATGATATAAGGTTCATCCCATTTTTTCGCAAGCTTGCCACCACTTTCTCGCTGATATATTGGTGTTTCTCGCATCACCAAATCACCTGGTTGAAATTCGCGTGTTTTAACACGTTTATTATATTCTCGGGCTAATCTTCGCTGGTAATTTTCCATATGCTGTAGAGCACTTTCTTTTTTTTCTTCTAATTCATCTAGCTTGGTTAAAATAATACCCGCACTGAGATTTTTCTCCCAAGCTTCTCTCTTTGTTGTTGGAATAATAATTTTTGTTGGTAGCACCGCCTCAACTCCATATGTTAAACAGAAAGGTGACATTCCCGTAGCTTCTCGCCTGGTTGTGTTGTAAGCCCATACTGCATTATGTAACTGTTCACACCATGCTCTATTATGCCCTTCCAATTTCTTCTTCAATATATCTACGATTGTCTTATTTGTTGCTTCTGCCTGTTCGTTGGCCCGAGGGTATAAAGGAGTTGACTTCCCACACTTTATCTTAAATGCATTAAGTAACAGTTCTATATTCTGTCCCTCAAACTATTTCCCATTATCAGATACCAATTATGCGGGGATTCCAAATCTGCATATAATATTTTCAAATATGAATGTAAAAATATCTTTGTCGCGAATGTGTTGTACTGCTTTTACTTCTGCCCATTTTGTGAAATAGTCTGTAGCGACAATTAGATATCTTCTTTGCCCAGAACCTGATAAAAATGGTCCCACAATATCTAAACCCCATTTTCCAAAAGGCCATACACTTGTTGAAGATGTTAATGGTGCTCCAGGTGCATGTATTTTATTTCCGTGCCTTTGACAATCTTCGCAACGCCTTGATATTTGCTTCGCATCTTCATGCATATATGGCCAGTAATAACCTTGCATTTTCACTTTGTATGCCAAAGATCTTCCGACGCTGTGATTGCCAGCATCCCCACTATGTAACATCTTTAACACCGCTTCTCCTTCTTTTCGCGTTAAGCATCTGAGTGAAGGTCCGTTAAAGGATCTCCGATACAGTATCCCATCCCTTAGTTCATAATTTGTCGCACGGCTTTTTAATTTGTGCGCCTCCAATCTATTCCTTGGTGTTTCTCCTCTCATCAGGTATGCATGAAGTTCTGCTCTCCAATCTTCGATATTTGGTGTTTGTTCTCCACCTTCTATTATCATTACATCTACCTCTTCTTATTCTTCTTTATTGATTGATGGTGATAAAAGTGTCTGTATCTTTATGCATCTCGCAGTTGGGTCTGTCATCATACTTGAGATAAAAGCAAAAGCATCTGCGAGTCTATTATCTTTTCTTGATATGTGTCTCCATTTAATTTTTGGGATTCTCGCTGACAATTCCTCAACAAGTTTTTTGTATTTCTTCATGGATGATTCATTTGTAGTGTATTCTCCTTTTATTTGACGAATGACCAATTGCGAATCACTGGTAATTCTCACATTTTCCAACTTCATTTCTATTGCGAATTTCAGGGCATGTATCACAGCCTCATATTCTGTCTCATCATTGGTGGATGCAAACTCCAATCTGAAGGAAAAAGCCATTTTGTTGCCCTCTGGTGAAATCAAAACAATTCTAACTCCGTTACCTTCCCCATTTGATGATCCATCCACCAGTATTTCCCATCTATCTGGCTCTGTTAATAGATCTCTTGGATTTCCATGTTCTTCTTCTACATCCATCATCTCTTCCACAGCTTCATCATCTTCTAAAGGAAATTCTGCTAAGAAGTCCGCAACAACTTGCGATTTGGGTGAAGATAATATTTCATATTTGATTTTGAAATGTCCTATTTGTGCATTCCATCTCTCAACTCTGCCTGATCTTTTTGAATTTTTCATTACCGACTCGATTGGTATTTTTGTCAGTACCCTTATTTCATGTGCCTGAAAATATATGCGAAGTTTAAATGCTGCATAAACTAATGCCAAAATTAGCTTTTCAATTTTTAAATAATTCTTCTCTGCGGCATTGAAGGTTTTGCTGATGTAATAAATTGGTTTTTCAACTCATGCGTCTACTCGCAATAACACATCACTTAATGCATGCGAAGTTGTCGCAAGATAGATTAATAGTTCTTCTCCTGGTTCTGCTTTTTGCGAAAAAGATATATTCGTCAGATGTTCTTTTATTCCTTGAAAAGCTTTCTCGCATTCGTCTGTCCATCTAAACTTCGCCCCCTTTTTAAGTATATTGAAAAATGTTTAGATTTGTCTGATGATCGCGAAATGAACCTTCCCAGCGAAGCTAAGAGCCCGTTTAACTTCTGTACATCTTTTACCGGCGCTGGCTTTGGCATGTCACGAACTGCTTGCACTTTCTCTGGATCAACTTGTATTCCTTCTTTTGATACGATGTAACCTAAAAATTTTCTCGATGCAACCCCAAAGATACACTTTTCTGGATTTACTTTGATGTTAAAATGTCTCATTTGTTCAAAAATTTCCCTCAGATCTTGGACATGATTTTTTGCTTCTTTACTTTTTATTAACATATCATCCACATACACTTCCAATGTTTTGTGTATCCATTTCGCAAACACCTTTTCCACCATCCTTTGGTATGTTGCTCCAGCATTTCGCAAACCAAATGGCATTTTTGTATAACAATATAACCCTCTTGGAGCGAAAAAAGCAGTATGCTCCTGATCTTCTTCAGCGAGAGGGATTTGATTGTAGCCTTTATATCCGTCTAGAGAAGATATTCTATCATTTCCTGCTGTTGCTTCAACCATTTGTGGAATATCTGGTAACGGGAAACTATCTTTCGGACAGGCTTTATTTAGATCAGTAAAATCTATACAAATTCTTATCCCCTTTTACTTCTTTGGAACCACAACCATGTTTGCTATCCACTCCAGATATTTTGCTTGTCTTATGATTCCCACATTAAGCATCTTCTGCAACTCTTCTTCTATTTGAGGATGATATGTTGTTGCGATTTTTCTGATTCTTTGTTTGAATGGCCTCGCATTTTTGTCAATCTCCAACCTATGACACGCCACAGATGGGTCTATTCCAGGCATCTCGTCCATGTTCCATGCGAAAATATCTTTAAATTCTCGCAACATACCAATAATTCTTTCTTCTTCGTCTGCCTCCATCTTAGTCCCAATTTTTAGTATTTTGGGTTCTTCTTCAGTTCCAACATTCACTTCCTTTGTTGGTTCCGCCGCAGTGTAACCGGTCTTTGGTTCTCCCATAGGTGTGGGTTCTTTTATCACCTTCGCAGGGTCAGTTTCTTCTCCCGAAATTTCGCTGGGTATTCCTTTTCCTTCCTCTGCTCTTATCATATAAGCTCTAAATTCTTCTTCTTTCTTTGCCTCCTTCGCCATTTTCCTGCGATTTTTTCGCTTCTTTGCACGTCCTTCATACTGTTTCACTTCAATTTGATAACATAATCTTGCTTTATCAGCTTCCCCTCTAATTTCACCAATCCCACTTGGCATAGGAAATTTGATGCATTGATGCAATGTTGATGCTACGGCTTTAATCGCATGTATCCATGGCCTTCCCAACAGCATGTTGTACGGTGATTCCATATCCACTACGCATAGTGCCACCTGTGTTTCAATTTCTCCCAGTGAAATTCGCACCTCTATTTCTCCTTTTGGTTTTGTTGTAGATTTGCCAAAGCCATGAATATGATAAGTTGAAGGAGACATCTCTTCATCTTTGTATCCCATTCCTTTGTATGCATGGTAAAATATTATATTCACCGAACTCCCCGTATCAATTAAAGTTCTGTTTACCGCCCATTCTTCTATGGTTTTTGCTGATTTTTCCTTTTTTTTTCCGTGTGGTTACCGTTCTTACCAAAGGAGATGTGTGATTTAAATTTTCTCTTGGTATCTCTGCTGCTGTGAATGTAATCTTCTGTTTTTCCCAATCTTTCAAGGGTGACGCCTTCTCCATTGTCATGATTTTCTTTCCTTCAAAATCTCGTTTATGTATTCTCCCTCTGATATTTTCATGGAATTCATTAATCATTGTTTTTGTAATCAAGCTACACTCCAACTTTCTATTAAATTCCTTGATTTTAATTTTCTCTACTTTAACTGATTTATCAATTTGTTTCATCGTCTTCTTGATTTGAACAATCTTAATAACAATCTCTAATATTTAATCTTCAGTCCCTGTTTTTAGCGCCATATGTAGTTGCAGGAAATCCCACACTACACCCCTCACAAGAATTCACACAATCAAGTCATTTTAAGATGAACAATCATAATCTTTATTGATTAATCTCACAAATGTTACAAGGTGAAAAGGAAATAAACTAAAGAATTAACAACCGCTCTGAACTTTCTCTCTCCTAATGACTTGCTCAACACTCGAAAAAGATCTCTCCCTTCTTTAAGCCTGTTCGGCTCTTTATATAGGACATTACATAGTGGATGACAGCTAAGTTGTCCTTTATTTTCGGATCTGACTTGCGACACTCTCGCAAGTATTCAAATGTTAAATCTCGCAACACTCCTAAATCTCGCTAGGTCTTCACACCTTTCTCGTGCTCAGGCTGTCGTCATCCGTTGCGTCATTTTTATTACCAATCTTCGATATCTTCGCAGTGTGTCGTTCAATGAGTTCACAAGGATATTGATGTTGCGATATTCTGATCCTACACTCAAGAAAGGTGAGAAAACTAGAATTTGGATCTCTGAAATCACTTGTGGATTTGACTGTGCAAGATATTAAATGGTTCTAGAAGACTTTTGGTTTACAGTCTTTGGATTCTTCTTCTGTTTTTTTAAGATTTTTGTTAAAGGGAGAGCAAAAATGGATCCGAGGAGAGCGTAAATCGTAGTCGACTCGCAAATCCTGACCTGTCCTATATATTTTTAAAACTCGGGCCAAATTACCCTCACTAAATACACCTAATACCACGCAAAACAACATCCTCCCTAAACAACTCTACCATCGCCTCCACCACCACCGATCCATGAATAACACGTAAAACATTGTTTTCCTTCTAATGTTTATGTTTGTTAGTAACTTAATTCATTTAAGAACATAAGTCACGAACCTAACAATACTCTTTTCTTATTCAAAGTCCAAACTACTTTCATTATAATCAATGAAGATCAGTATATCACCAAGTATAGTGTTTTGTTGTGATCTAATTCAAAATCAAATGATTTGGGTCTTTGCAATTCATCCTTCAAAAACATATATTTTTTCTAATGGTTCTTTCTTTCCCTGATTGATTTAGCCACTTAGGGATTGATTGCTATTTTGCTAGTTATAATCTTTATTCATAGTTCTTTTTTGTCTTCTAACGAAATCAAAAATTCACAAAAGGGGTCAAGATAGATTCATCAAAAACTGTATTGTAATTCTGGTAGAATCGTTGGGTTTCTTAAGGATGGTAGGCACGCTGAATGTGCTGTGGCGGTGCTCTTGTTCTTGATTTTTTTTTTTAATCTAATTTTAGGTTTTGATTTGTTTTGCTTTTTGATCTAAGTTTAGATTTTGAAATAATCTCTGAAATCGGTTGTTTGATTTGTTTTGATGGCGGGCCACTGATGGTGGAGTTGTTTGAGATATGGGTGTATTAAGTCGTGGCCATTGGTGGGGTGCATTAAGTTGGGTAATTTGGTCCGAGTTAGGGTAATATATTGGATAGGTCCCAATTCGTGAATTGACTACGTTTTTGTTCTCCTCGAATCTATTTTTGCTCTCCCTCTAACAAAATTTTTTTTTTAATAAGTAATTGTCTTCTATTTCCTAGTTTCTATATCAGTTTGGACTTTTGACTGAACATTTTTTTGTTTACATTGTTTGAACAGACTGTTATAGATACCCTACTAAGCCAATGGCGGATTCACATTCAATCTGTATCTGTATCTGTTTGTACCCTTTCTGCACAGGTGCCTTAATCAGGGTTAAGTAAATAAGGTATGAGAGTCTAAGAAATCCGTTTGTGTTCGGAATCTTCTCATTTTTCACGTGTGCAAGGAAGGTAGAAATAGCACAACTGTGGGTGCCCCATAAGTTAATGCTACAAATACAATGTTTTCCACCAGCATTTTCTTACTTAATCAATAGTTCGTAACCAAATGTCAGGTTACTAAAGAAGTCCATTGATTTTCCCCTCTTTCTTTGGCTTTTCTCACCATAGAAACGAAAAAAGAAGGAAAGGACCGCGGCAATGCTATTCCGCTGGCTATTCTCCTCCCTCTCCGACGTGGAGAGAGGATGTGTACAAAAAGTTGAACAACGTGGGATGTTTTATTACTTTTTTTTTTCTCTTTCCCTGTTTGTTCTCGACTTCCCCAAATTTCTGAGTCCAAATCTGTTTATAATTGAGGGTCCCATTACTCTCCATGTTTAGAATCACAGCCCTCGTTACATAACTCTCTAAATTAAATCAAGAGTAGAGGTTGAAATGTGAAATATACACTCGTTAAAGAGTGTGCACGAATTCGCACTCCTTTTCTCCTCCCCATTCTCCTCCCTGTCTCATGTGGCGAGGGATGTGTACAAAAAAGTAAAACTACGTGGGCAGTGGGCCATATTCATTTTTCTTTCGGAAAATGGGTCATTTGTCTAAATATTTTTAAAACCTGGTTCAAATGGACGAGTAAAAATTAGTATGGGTGAAATGGACAAAAAAAAATAGCAAGGATGAAACTGGATTCATCCTGACTTAAACTTAAAAAATAGCAAGGATGAAACTGGATGCATCCTGATGTAAATTAAAAAAATATATATTTGAAAATGGGTAGGATGAAACTGGTTACATCCTGGCTATTTTTATATTTTTGTCCATTTAAACAGTATCAAAATCTAGATGTCTTTTTTCACCCAGGATTTGTTTTTTTTTAATAAGAAATGAGAAATATATTAAAAAGAATCATTGAATGTTTAAATTTAGTTCATCTCTGACTAGAGATTTCAACCAAAGTGGATAATCAGAAAACCAAGCTTTACTAATCCTACCAATTCTTGCCTTTTTGGCTAGGCTAATAGCAATTTCATTCGACTCTCTATGCACAAAAGTGCACCTCCATTCCCTAAAACTAACTAACAAACTTCTACAGTCATGAATGACATTATTATTCGTCCATCTAATACTAGAAAAATCACCATTGATAGCTTTTACTACACTCTGGCAATCACCCTCCAAGTGTAGCTTTTCCACAGCTGAATCCCTTGCCCACTTAATTGCTTCCAGTGCTGCTAGAGCTTCAGCTTGTTCCTCATCTTGAGCTATGCCTGAGAAGGATTGAGCTCCACCAAATTGCCCTGCATCAGAAAACAACATCAGTCCTATACCCATAAAATTATTTGCTTTCAAATAGGCTGCATCAAAGTTAATCTTATAGAAGCCACTCTCTGGCATTTTCCAAGGAATTATATTCCTAGTTTGGTTCACAGCAATGCTTGTGTTACTGCATTTTAAACAGTTCTCATTCCAGTCAGCAATGTCTTTGTCAACTTGTGCCACTAGTTGAGAAACTTGGATTGATCCATTGTCAAACACTACAGAACATCTAAGCTTCCAGATGTGCCATATGGCAAAGCCCACAAATTGAATAAATTTCTATTTTTCTTCCTTGGATACATAATCGGTATGGAAACCACTAGTTATCCAACCCTGCAAATTGACATTAGTAATACTCCCTGCAATGTTAACATCAAGAGCAAACCAAAGCCTTTTAGTGACATCACAATTAATGAATAGATGATTAGCAGTTTCAACTTCCTGTTTACAGAATGGACATTCACTACTTATCTCAGCAACAAACCCAGGATTTGTTGATTTTGGTCTTTTTAACCAATTTTGTGTTTTTCTTTCCTTCAACTTTTTCCTCTTTCCCCTGCATCTGTTCTTCCCCAAATCTCCCCATCCGATCTCAACCTCAACTTTTTTTCTCTCAACCTCAACCTCAATCTCCCCATCTGTTCTTCCCTTATGTGGGCACTATTTTTTTTTTTTTTTGAAGCATTTATATATGTAGATACAGCGAAATCCACTGATCCCACAGTTAGATTGCAACAATTTTTTTCCTTTTGTATGTATGCATTTGATTATCACAGAGAAAGGTAATTGTTACTAAGTGAATACATTTTTTTCCCATTCCTTCCGTTTAATCTCGTATCAACCAATTGATTTTTTCTTTTTTGAAGCATCAACAAATTGATTAATGATCGGTGCATATCACAACTTTTGTCAATCGATCTGGAGTGTATGTATCAGCAACAATATTCTGATTATTTTTGCTCTCATTTGTCTATGACCAATCTTTAATTAGGTCAAAATCATTTACTTCAAACATAAACCATGACTACCTTCATCCAGCAATTAACCATGACAACCTTCATCCAGCAAGTTCAGAAGATTTTGGAACAAAATTAATTTAGCTAAAATATTATTTGTTCATGAAAATCTCTAAATTTCTAGAGGAGGCCAAGTTTAGTTTCATTATCAGTCCTACGATGAATATTACCACATGAAAAAGAAATGAAAATCATACCCAAATGATCAATCCGAATTATTTTTTGCAAGAGAAAAATAGGAATGGATAAGATGAGACAGAGAGGGGATCCAGAAATTTAGAGTGAATATGAAGGGAAATGGGGTCATCAGTTAAATAACCAACCAATCAGAAGAATATGTGAAATATACACTCGTTAGAGGAGTGTGAACATGTTAAGAAGATAAATGTCGCTAGACAATCTTCAACTGGTTTTCTCAGATTTTCATTTCAAATTGATTATCTCAGAACAACACCTGAGATATTTAAAGCTCACAGACCCGTTACTGGGTTGGCCGGTACACTGCAGCCACCTGTCAGTTACATTCACACGCTCAACTCACACAAGCTCAACTCACACACACATTTCACACACTCACATATTTCACACACTCAAACACACTCAAACACTGATATGCTAACACCCCCCCGCAAGATCAGGGTTTGGAGAAACCAATGACACTGAGCTTGAGCCGCAATACAGAGAAACGAGTTGTGGAGAGTGCCTTAGTAAAAATGTCAGCTAGTTGATCTTGAGTAGATAGAAAACGAACATCTAAGGCCTTGGCAGCAACAAGTTCTCTCACATAATGAAATGCGATTTCTATATGCTTCATTCTGTTGTGAAAGATAGGATTTGCTGTAAGATAGGTAGCTCCCATGTTGTCACACCACAAGACTGGTACCCTGGGCATTGAGAAGTGTAGCTCAGTGAGAAGAGATTGAACCCATACAATTTCAGAAGTAGCATCAGCCAGAGCACGATATTCAGCTTCTGTACTTGATCTAGAGACAGTTTTCTGTTTTCTAGAACACCAGGAAATCAGATTTGGACCTAGAAAAATAGCCATACCACCAGTTGATCTTCTATCGGACATATCACCAGCCCAATCAGCATCTGAGTATGCCTGTAATTGCAGTGCTGTTGCTCTTTTAAATTGCAGACCAAAAGAAACAGTACCATTTAAGTAGCGTAAAATTCTCTTGACAGCAGACCAGTGTTCATTGGTAGGGAGATGCATATGTTGACAAGCTTTGTTAACAGCAAATGCAATGTCAGGTCTGGTGACTGTAGCATACTGCAGGGCACCCACTGTACTTCTATATAAAACAGGATCCTCAAATGGTGTAGTGTCACCAGCACACTTGGATGATAGTATAGGTGTAGAAGATGGTTTGGCAGCATTCATTTTAGTTTTGAGAAGCAAATTGGTAATGTATTGCTCTTGAGAAAGTAAGATACCTGCTGAGTTAGTTATTGCTTGAATACCCAAGAAGAAATGAAGAGATCCCAAGTCTTTGATAGCAAATTCTTGACCAAGAGCAGCAATGAGAGTGTCAATGTCCTTAATAGAACTGCCAGTGACTAAAATATCATCCACATAAATGAGAATGTAAAGTGCAGAATGATTGGTGACCCTGTAGAAGAGAGAAGTATCTGTTTTGGAAGGTAGAAAGCCCTGAGAACACAAGAACTTGCTCAACCTCTCAAACCAAGCTCTAGGAGCCTGTTTTAGACCATATAAAGACTTTTGAAGTTTACAAACATGATTGGGAAGAATGTTATCTGCATATCCAGGTGGTTGAACCATAAAAACTTCCTCAGTTAAGTGTCCATGTAAGAATGCATTCTTCACATCAAGTTGTCTCACCTGCCAGTTCTTGTAGAGAGAAATAGAGAGAATGATTCTAACAGTGGTGGGTTTGACCACTGGACTGAAAGTGTCTTGATAGTCAATACCTTCCACTTGATTGTATCCTTTAGCCACTAATCTGGCTTTGTATCTCTCTATAGAACCATCTGCCCTTCTTTTAATTCTGAAAATCCATTTACAACCAATCACATTTTGACCATCAGCAGCAAGTACTAACTTCCAGGTGCCATTTTGAAGTAAAGCAGTAATCTCTTCATCCATTGCAGCTCTCCATCTGGGATCTTTACAGGCTTCAGTATAGCAAGTGGGTACAGTGATATCCTCACACACACTTTGAACTTCAGAAGCAAATACTCTTGGTTTTGGTTTAGAAATCCCCATTTTACCTCTTGTCTGCATTGGATGAGCATTAGTAATAGATGGAGATGGTGCAGGAGAAGGTGTAGTAGAAGCTGGCAATGCAGGAGAGGCAGTTGAAGCAGGTGCAGCAGTTAAGGCAGGTGCAGCAGTGGATGATGAAACATCAACCTCATTGGAGATCTGTACTGGTTGTGATGAAGGAGTACTAATAGGTATAACAGTTGGTGTGACAGAAACAGATGTAGAAGTACCAGAATTAGGAAGTAGAGAAGCATATGGAAACACATTATCATCAAACCTCACATCCCTTGAAATGATGATCTTATTGGTACTTGGATTGAAACACCTATAGCCTTTATGCATAACACTGTATCCAAGAAAGATACATTGCACAGATCTTGATTCTAACTTGTGATGGTTGAATTTTCTTAGGCATGGATAGCAGGCAGAACCAAATGTGTGTAAGAAAAGATAATCAGGTTTCACATTGAATAAGCATTCTAAAGGGGATAGTTGGTCCAAGTTTGGTGTAGGCAATCTGTTAATCAAGTAATTTGCAGTTTCAAATGCATAAGACCAAAAAGATATTGGCAGGGAAGCATGATGTAATAGAGCCAAACCAGTTTCTACAATATGCCTATGTTTTCTCTCAGCTGTGCCATTTTGAGCATGAGCATGAGGACAAGAAACTCTATGTCCTATGCCACAAGAGTCCAAGTAAGTGGACACATTTCTGTATTCACCACCCCAATCAGATTGAATAAATTTGATTCTTCTATTAAGATGATTCTCAACAAGATTTTTGAACTTAACAAATGTTGGCAGAACTTCAGATTTGTAAGCTATAGGGTACAACCATGTGAACCTACTGAAAGAATCTATGAAGGAAACATAATATTTGTAACCATTAATGGAACACAGTGGTGA
Source organism: Papaver armeniacum (assembly GCA_023531295.1). Lineage (NCBI taxonomy): Eukaryota > Viridiplantae > Streptophyta > Magnoliopsida > Ranunculales > Papaveraceae > Papaver > Papaver armeniacum. The sequence continues at coordinate 94,881 of JAJJWW010002942.1, forward strand.
CACCCATACATCTGAATAAACTAAATCTAAAGGACCATAAACATTATTAGAGCTTGTACCAGTAGGATAAGGCACAGCATGACTTTTAGCTGTCTGACAGGATGAGCAAAGAGTGGAAGTCAAATGAGTGTCAATAACTTCATTTACTGAGGAGAGAATATGCTTGAGGGTTTTGTAAGCTGGATGTCCAAGTTTATTGTGCCATTGAGCTGAAGAAGATAAACCAGAGGAGAGAGCCTGTTTAAGTTGTGCAGTTGTAAACTCCATGTGATATAGACCATCTCTAACAGGACCATGAAGCAGAACTTTGTGGGTAACCAGATCCTTGATGAGAAACTTGTCAGAGTAGAATTCAAAATAACAGTTATTCTCCTTAGTAAATTGAAGAACTGAGATTAAATTCTTGGTTATAGAGGGTACATGAAGCACATTTGAAATAGTAAACTTAACAGAGTCATTTTGTAAAGTAGAAGAACCAGTATGAGTTATATGCAAACCTGATCCATTTCCAACTCGACTTGATCGCACCTTGGTATTCGAGTGAAGATTGAGATTGGATAGATCATGAGTGATGTGATGTGTAGCACCGAGAATCGTGTACCCAAAATGAAGAAGAAGAAGATGCAAAGTCATCATTATAAGCAGCAAAAGCTTCTGGTTCAGGACACCAGTAATAATCATAATAATCATCATAAGAATCATTAGAAGTATAATAAGCTTGCATTGAATAGTCACTTGGTACATATCTATATCTGCATTCAGGAGCTAGATGACCAGGTTTCTTGCAAAGTTGACATTTGACAGAATAGGTGTATCTTGGAGGATAAAAGTTAGAAGTATCCTGTCTGCCACCTCTGCCTCCATTTCTTCCACCTCTGAAACCTCCTCTGAAATTACCAGCATTCCTGTTGCCTCTAAAACCAGAATTACTAGCTCTGCCATAGTTTCCACCATTTCTTTGACTTGGATAAGTTGACCAGGATTGAGAACCACCATAAGATTGATGAGGGTAATGTGGATAATCATTGTGTGAAGAGGTATTGTGTGAATAAACATTGGAGCTAGAAAATTGTTGATCGGAAGTATTAGGTCCTGAGTTGAACTGTGGTTGAGTAACATTGGCAGAAGCAGTGGTGAGATCTATGTTGGAATCCGCATTAACTCTAGCTTCCTCAGATAATAGTAAACCTAAGAGCTCAGATGAAGTAATTAAGTTTTCATTCTTCAATTGTTGAGTACAAATTGAAGTTTTAAAAGCATTGAACTCAGAGGGTAAACCATGTAAAATATGAATCACTAAATCTTCATCAGAAATAGATCGATCAATTTGAGCTAATTGATTTGAGATGGAACGAGCTTTATTAAAGTAAATCAAAGCATTGAATCCGAGCTTTTCTTTAATCCAATTAGATCAGTTTTGAGTTGTAAGAGACGAGATTTAGTAGTAGAGTTATAGTTTTGTTCTAACCGATTCCAGATCTCATGAGAATAAGTGCAATCCATGACTTGAGAGTGTATTGCTTCAGACAAGCAAAGATGAATAACCATGATAAAATAGCAGAATCTTGATTCACCCAATAATCATAGTCAGGATTAAACACAAAATCATTTTCAGGATCATTATCAACAAAATCAGGAGCACTTACAATAGCAACACCAGCAGGAGAAGTTTTGCGAACATACTTTGCTGGACAATGAAGTGAACCATTCACAAATCGAAGAAGATTGTAGCTGCGTAGTAGCGGAGCAATCTGAGATTTCCAGAGAGAATAATTTGTAGCTGTTAATTTTGATGGAGGTTTGAAAGTTAAGGAGATGTGTTTATCAGAGATTGCCATTGAAAAGAAGTTTAGAAGATGTGATTTGATTTGATTTTGAAATTAGGTTGAGAATATAGTATCTGATACCATGTTAAGAAGATAAATGTCGCTAGACAATCTTCAACTGGTTTTCTCAGATTTTCATTTCAAATTGATTATCTCAGAACAACACCTGAGATATTTAAAGCTCACAGACCCGTTACTGGGTTGGCCAAATTCACACTCAAGCAGCCACACTGTCAGTTAAATTCACACGCTCAACTCACACAAGCTCAACTCACACACACATTTCACACACTCACATATTTCACACACTCAAACACACTCAAACACTGATATGCTAACAGAACAGATTTAGACTTGGAGAGAAGCCAGCGGAATAGCATTTCCGAAAAAAAACCTCATAATCTATCACTTTATAGAAAGCGAGAGAATTTATAAAAAAAAAAAAAAAAAGGAAAAAATTGCTATTTTTTGAATATCTTATCCCCACGATATGGGCTCGACCAATGATGTTTATAATCAAACTAATCATTAAGCATAGATTTGTTCTGATCAACCAAAAAAGAACAGATTTGATAGGGTTCGAAAATTAATCTCGCTCAAGTATCTACCCAAGATTCAAATTTGCTATACACTCAATTTTATACTGTTTATAAAACTACTATCTCTTAACAAGCGTAAAAAAAATTGTTTGTTCCGGAAAAGAACCAAGAATTAAAACTCATTAGGTTTTTAACTGTTATGACTCATCAAATTGCAAAGGAGTAATTGCATTCTTAGATCCTCGTCCACTTCCAAACGAAAAGAACGATCGACTTCGAATTCTACTGCTAGAATCTTGTTGATCACTTGTACTAACATCATTGAATCGTTGTCTATTCTTTTGTTGTATAATCTCTTGAACAGATAGATATAGCTGTCTATCAACTGAAGAATCCATAGAAATTGATCTTCTGATGGGTTGTATCGAAAACTGATCATCTTTTTTCCCTCTAATATCAATGCATTCATCTCCCATACTTGAAACATGATGATACTTTCTAGCCCTTTTCTGTATTAATTTTGGTTCTAACTTTCTCATTGGCGAAGGATTGGCAGCATATGACTGACTCAAAATTTCTCCTGATTTTGCCGTGTCTTGCCGCCGAATAGTATTCAGTTGCTCTGAACTAGTATTATTATCATTGTCACCCATGATTTCAATGACTACGAAATCCTCATCCGTATTAATGACAGTATCTGTAAAAGGAGTTTGATCCTGTGGTGAAGAATTTGGAGCTATAATTTGATCAAAAGGAAATCTAGTTGGTGTCGAGATACTCGATCTACAAAGCGGACAATTATCATTCTTTTGAAGCCAAATATCAATGCAATCAATATGAAAGGCATGACTACAACCAGGAAGAACCCTTAACTTCTCTTGTTCTTGAAACTCATTCAAACAAACCGCACATTCATGGAAACTACTGTCTTCATTATCACCTTCTCTTCTCTTAAATTGAAATATCGGGATTGCTCGAATAACCAATTCATCGACACCACGGTGTTCAGCAGCTGGATCATAAACCATTAATGGGTCTTCATATCTTCTAAAAGAAAATCTTCTCACAACACCAATTCGATGCCAATTTAACCAACATTTGATTACAAATATATAATAGCCTATTAGTAATAAAGCTGTTGTCATGATTCCTAGTATTGCAATAACTAAGATTGGTGAACTTGTTTCTGTTGAGTGTGATTGTTGGCTTTTCATCGGAGATAATGCTGCATTGAGTACTTGGTGATTATGCACTTGTAGTCTATGTAATGGATCCATGAAGACCCCCCACCCAAAAAATAAAATTGGATCTTGAGTATTTAAAAGCTGATAAATTGGTAACTCCTAAGATCTAAAGAGACAGAGATAGAGAAGAGCTGATGATGATGCAATTAATATGGAGAAAGTGAGATCAAGAGTTGAAAATGGTGCACTACCAAATGGGTGCGATTGAAGATCCGAAAAGGAAGAACACCCACATTGAGAATATGAAGAGGAGGTAATGGAAGAAATAAAAACTCTTTGCAGAAGAAGAGAGTAGCTAAAGAGATAGATAGAGAAGTCCCATCAGCTGAGAAATAAATGGGACATGTATGTATGTAGGTAGTAACAAGAGAGGGACTTTGCTTTGAATTGAATTTCTTTCAATATCAATAGGGCTGAGTTGAAAATGAAGGTAGATAGATACCCAGAGTATTAATGGAATGAAAATTTTGGTGTGATTTTTTTTTTTCCAAGTTTTCTTTATGGAAGAGACATCTCAACTAAATATAATCAATAATAGTAGTAAACGATCTTTATTTATTTATTACAGTATTACAATACATCCACATGAAATGGGGTAATTAAAGTACAAGGAAACAAATAGTATTGAGCTTCCTGAATAAGATTTGTTCGTAGTACTCCATCCGTTCCTAAATAATAGGCTGGTTTCTATAAATAAATGTTCCAAAAAAATAGGATGGTTTCCTAATTGGGAAAGTCAAATGTTACTTTAGTTTTTTGGGATCACTTTTCTCTTAACTTTCTTTTGATACCAAGTGTCATGTGGACCATTTCATTTTACTTCTTTTGCTGATAAGTGTCATGGGGACCATTTCACTTCACTTCTTTTATTGACAAGTGTCATGAGGACCACTTTTAATGATTAGTTCTCTTAATTTCCTTAATTTTCTCTAAAAACAAAAACCGTCTATTAAAAAGGAACGGAGGGAGTAATTTTCTGTGTAACTAGACTAGGCTTAACTGGGACTAGTTCTAATTTTCTCCTTCAGTCCAGGTGTGTAGACCGTAGTTGTAGAACCCACCACCACAAGAAAAGCTGCTGCTTCGAATGAGAAAATGTTAAAAGAAAGTCAAAACCGTGTGAACCTAAGTCAGGTACCTAATGAAAAACAAGAGCACCAGACCTCAAAACCTGGCGGCCCCACTAAACAGTCACATACACACCAATGTGACTAAACCTAAGGCTAAGTCTTATGGGCTAGATTGGCCATTCACGTCATCCTGGGCAACCTCCTAAGTCTTATGGGCTAGATATCTAGCTGCTAGATTGACCATCCACGTCATCTGTGAGCGCCGAACCATTCATCGTTTTTCTGAGCGCCGAACCATTCAGCGTTTTGGTAACTTTTTGAGCGCCGAACTATTCGGCGCTTAAATCTCAGCCGTTAGATTTTTGTGATTTTTGTGAGCGCCGAACCATTCAGCGTTTTGGTCACTTTTTGAGCGCCGCACTATTCAGCGTTTCAATCTCGCTGATAGTTCGACTGCGAGCAAATGCTAGGAGAGAGAAGTAGCCAGAAAGAGTGTTAACTTTTTTTTCCACACTTTTTTCATGATTTGCAACACTTTTTGGTCAATCTAGCAGTCCAATCTAGCCCATAGGACTTAACCTAACTGCTCTCTAGTCTCTCCACTCTCTTGCGTGGAAATCAGTTCTTTTTTACAGTAAAGGTTACTTTAAGTCCTCGAGTCAAAACCGAGTATGCATGAACTTACAGCACAAGCTGCACAAAATCAATAAAGAAAGAAACAAAGAATGAAAGAAAGAAATTTCCTCATTTCTTTTGCCTGGCATTTTTATGGGCGACCCCAAACGAATTAGGGGCGACACTAAAAGACAAAAAAGGTCACCCAAACGTAAATCTAAGCTACCCCTTATCTTCGATTTTTCGAAATGGCCAATATGCCCTTATATAATCGGTAGCCAACACATAATCGGTAGGTTAAAGGTGAATCGGTAGGTTAAATTGAAACTATACCTACCGATTATTGTGTAGATACTTCGGCTAATAATCCCTTTTATAATCGGTAGCTTATCCAACTTGTAAGACTACCGATTATAAGGAGCCCCATATTCAGCCTTGGCCAAATTCCATAGGTTTTGAGGGGTGCAGAGCCAACCATAAACACTTGGCCTGAGCTGTGGATGTAGCCATAATCGGAAGCCTAATATGTTACATACACTACCGATTATAAGTTGCCCCAAAATGAGTTTTTCCTAAAATCCTTCATGTAATGAATTTTGAAATCTACCATAATCGGTAGGGTATATAATTATATAACCCACCGATTATAACGAGCCACAGATCCAACCTTTGCCATATTTCATAGGTTTTGAGTGTACACAGCCAGCCATAACCACTTGGTTCGTGTTTTGGATGTAGCCATAATCGTAAGCCAAAAAGGTTCCACAACCTACCGATTATACAGTTGCCCCAAAATGAGTTTTTTTCTAAAATCCTTCTTGTGATGAATTTTGAAATCTACCATACTCGGTAGAGTTAACAACTTAACAACCTAACGATTATAAGGAGCCCCAGATCGAACCCTTGCCAAATTCCATAGGTTTGGAGTGTACAGAGCCAGGCATAACCATGTGGTTCGTGATTTGGATGTAGCCATAATCGGACGTCAAGTAGGTTACATAACCTACCGATTATAGGTTGCCCCAAAATGAGTTTTTTCTAAAATCCTTCATGTGATGAATTTTGAAATCTACCATAATCGGTAGTATACTCAACTTAATAACCTACCGATTGTAGGGAGCCCCAGATCGAGCCCTTGCCAAATTCCATAGGTTTTGAGTGTACAGAGCCAGGCATAACCATGTGGTTCGTGATTTGGATGTAGCCATAATCGGACGTCAAGTAGGTTACATAACCTACCGATTATAGGTTGCCCCAAAATCAAATTTTGAAAGCTACCATAATCGGTAGATATTCTAACTTAAATACCTACCGATTAGCCTGGCATTTCAAACCAAATTACAAAAATAGCCGTTGGAGTTTTTGGGAAAAAGAAAAAGAGCCGTTGGAACCTAAACCTATATAAAGAAACTCATATCTATCACCCCAATTGCACCAAACTCTTTCCTCTCTTCAATTCTAATTATGAAAACCAAAAACATGGATATTGCTTTTTCCGAAGAAGAAGATTGTGCTATTTATAGAGCGTGGGTTGTGGTAACTGCTCATGATCGTGTTCACAAGCTCCACAAACGGAAATCCGAAGAGCAGTTATGGAACCTTATTCTAATGGTATTTGAGGCGTTAGATGGTAATCGAATTCGAAGATCATCCAATGACATTAAGATGAGAAAGAAGGCGGTCGACAAGGAGATTGACAAACTTGAAGATGAAGAACGATTTTTTAGGGACACTTTTTCTTGGTGGACGTATGAAAAACGAGTAAGTATCTTTATAACTCCGACTCACATTAACATAAGTTAGTACTAACTTGTTACTCATTCGTAATTTCAGAGAAATCTTGCTGATCATCGGTATATGGACCTCTACGGGAAACGATTTGAACATGAAGGATGTTACAAGATCAAGAGGGACAATTTCTGTGGTGTTTGGACGTTATGATCTTTTTTAATACTTTTATGGTCAATTAGGAGTATGGATTTAGGTGCTTTTGACGAAATTGTAAGGTTAAGGTCGTTTGAACTTTATATAATGGATGTAATCGGAGGATTATTAATATAAAAACTTTTCGATTATAAACAAACGGAAGCGTATTTTGTTAAACAACCGATTAATATATTCGGTTATCTTATGTGTCAACTTTGGTTCCGATTATGGTGTTATTTGGTTCCAGGAAACATAAGTTCTTTCACAGAAAATAATCGGATATTAACAAAAACTAAACCTACCGATTCATTTAATTCGGAAGTCAAGGTGAAAATTTACCTTCCGATTATTGTGTTGTTTGGTTCCAGAAACCATAGTTGTTTTTTGGTAGAATAATCGGAAATTAACAAAACCTAAAACTACCGATTAATAATATGCGGAAGTCAAGGTGCACAATTCCCTTCCGATTGTGGTGTTGTTTGGATACAGAAGACAAGTTTTCTTTATACATGATAATCCGAAGGAAAAGTATATTAGCAATCTTCCGATTCTGACAAAATATTTTGCAAAATCCCCAGAATCGGTAGGTTAATAACGTATAATGTTACCGATTCTGACTAAAAAATGCAACATCCCCAGAATCGGTAGGTTCATATATAAACTTATCTTCCGATTGTGTTCCAAAATTCAACACTTTCATGTCTCTTCATGTGATTCGCTTGCGAGTCATCGTTAAATGCATAAACATAGCAACATAACCATTCATAATCCATAAACATAACGTAACAACTAATAATCCGACACAAACTTTGTAACTGACATAATCCGACATAATCCAACATAAACAAAATTATCCATAAAGTTAACGAAAAACATCGAGAGTTTACAACATCGAAAGTTTACTTGTTCCTTTTTGCTTGGATTTTGCGACCTTTACCACCTCTACGACTTGGACCAATATCCTCATTGGTTTCATCAACTTGAGTGCTCGATGACGCCCGAGTTCTTTTGGTCACCTTGGTTGTAGGTTTCTTTTGCACTTTTTCCCCGAACTGAGATGCATACTCCTCATTGTCAACGTTATCAATCAACTCTTGGTGTTTTTTTATCTTCTCAAGTGGCACAGGCTCTCCGGACTTTATGCAATCAGTGCACCATTTGGACAAACGCTTGAACCTGCTCATCTGTTTTAATGCATAGCATACCATCAAACGGTTATTACTCTATTTTGACCCATAATATTAAACTAAATTAACAAAACAATACGTACCAATCTATCAAAACCCACAGGCTTCTCTTTGAGGATACTCTTGTACGATGCTGGCTTTGCTTTAAGATCACGGATTACACGAATATGAGAAACATTGCGGTACCAATCCATATAGTTGGGAGCATTTTCAAAACCTTGATTGGCTGCCCTTCCTTGGTTGATCAAGTAATGCGCCCTTCTATCCAAATAGAATTTACAGGATGGTGAACCCTTGTGAACCACCGTGATAGAATCTTTATCAGACTCGCAGTGCTCTAGATCCAAAGTGAAATTGCCATGGATTTCCTCCTTTGGTATACCTTGTACAAAACCGTGTTGTCGCATCACCCTTGAGGCATTGTACATCACATATCCTGTGGGGTGCCACAACAGTCCAAAATAAAGTGCCAAATCGGACCGACCTGCGATATGTCCAGCAGCTCGGTCTTCCTTGTATGGATCAAAGCATACGTCTTGGGCATTAAGTGAGTCCAAAATCTCCCTCAAACGAATCAGCTGCTGCTCCTTCGTCCTAGAACGGTTGTCATCGAAGACGTACTTTGTTCCTATAGGGTCACCTTTCTCCCACGCCGGGTTTTCAATGGCCAATCCCAAGATAGGGAAGTGGTCGTAGATCCATGTCTATATTGTCATTTTTGCAAGTATTAGGAAATTGATTCTTCAATAGTATAAAAATAAAAAAAATAACCAAGTATGTGGAGTTAATAAACAATACCTGTAGTAGACTCACGTTCCCGGCCACTTGGCTAATTCCAAGCCTCGACGCCTTTCTCAACTCTTCCATCAACCACGCATGGCATGCCGTGCCCCAAGAGTACTCATGCACTTTATCGAGAGGATCCAGAAGTTGTAAAAGGTTGGCGTCGACCCGATTGCCACTGGCATTGGGGAAAATGACACATCCCAATACACATAGGAGATATGCGGTGGCCGCGTGGTTGACTTGCTCGTCCGTTAAAGTTCCTTTCTCTTCTTTATCCTTGGTGCCCTTGAACATATCCATCAGAGTACCCATGTTGAACTGTCTAGTTCTATACTTCATGCATCTTTTGAACTCAGTTGTTGATGTTTCTTCATCCCAACCCAAACACTTCTTAGTCAGATCATAAAGTTTCCTCCATTCCAACTGCTTAGTGAACTCAGCCCTAACACCCTTTCCATGGACGGGAAGTTTAAGAATCTGCTCAACATCATCTGGGGTTATCGTCATCTCCCCAAACGGCATATGGAAGGTGTCGGTCTCAGGATAAAGTCTCTCCATAAACGCCGATATAGCCACCCGGTCATGTTCCAACATTGAGTTCTCCGCAGCATTAGCCAACCCTGAATTTGTAATAATGGTCTTGAACCTTTCACATTCATCCTCCAAAGCCCAATCTAGCATTTTTGTTGGTGCGGCGGTCGCTTTGAGTAAACGAACCGCATCGGAATGATACTATTAAACACATGACAAGTTAAAAAATAAAATTAGAATAACCTAAAACTATAACCCTTAAGTGTATTACGAAGAAAAACATAATAGGTTAATAAAATGGAGACGATCATTACCTCGGTTTCATATATTTCTCTGGCCCAGGATTCTTTGTATCCAAATAACAATTCTCATCCATCCTCCGGAAGCCCAAGGATTACACCTTCTGGAATATCCTTCACCTTCAGTTCATCCGGGACAAGGTGTTTCGCTTTCTTTCGAGGAGGTTTTTTCTTTTCGGCTTCTCCTTCTTCTTGAGCACCACTAGGTTGTCCTACTTCTGGTTGTGATGGTGGAGCACTTGGTTGAACAACTTCTTGAATTGGTTGTGATTGAGAGGCACTTGGTTGAACACCTTCTTGGATTGGTTGTGATTGAGAGGCACTTGGTTGAACACCTTCTTGAACCGGTTCTGATTGAGGGGCACTAGGTTGAACAGCTTCTTGGCTTGCTTGTTGAGTTCCATCTTGAGCACTTGAAGCGGCTTTAGCAGTCCTAGCTCTCCTTGCACTAGCTGTCATGTTCTGAGGCCTATCCTTCCTTGCACTAGCCGAGACAATTGCATCTTCGATGTTTTTACCTCGCCTATCCCTAAACAACAAAACAAAGTACAACAGGTTATTAATCTATATATTCGGTTGGTTGATTTAACCAATTGCCTCCGATTACTCTCAATCGTAAATATCAGTTCACCTAAAGCTACCGAATACCTATAATCGGAAACAAAAGAAAATTTTAGGTGTTCGAATATGTTTATCTACACACAATAATCGGAAGATAAATTTCAACATAACCCTCCGAATACCAATAATCGAAAGTCATAAAAAGTCCACCCTTCCGAATGAATCACAATCGGAAGCCTCACAAAACTAATTTCTACCGAATATGCATCACTTTGAGTCCAGAAATTACTCAAGTGGTTCAGCCTAAACAATCGGAAGGAAATTACAAAATATAACACCCGATTATTGGGTCTCTAATACTTGTTCTTCACTAGTATATTCGGAAGGAAAAAACAAAATTATCTTCCGATTATGATCGATTATTGGGTCTCTAATACTTGTTCTTCACTAGTATATTCAGAAGTCAAAAACACAATTAGCTTCCGATGATGATCGATTTAGGACTCAATAATGAAAAACGTTCTATAATCGGTAAGCAACCTAAATATTTAACACCCGAATATGACAAATGTTCTCGTGAAATGAAGAATTCGGCCACAATCGGAAGTTTAAAACAATACCTAACCTACCGAATCTGGGTAATAACCGAAAACCCTAAAAAAAAAAAAAAACATGGATTCGTCGAATTGAAGCAATATAAACCTAATTAATGGTAGAATCTTACCTAATCGGCGTCATTTCAAGTTGCCTGAGAGTTTGGCTATCAGTATCGCCTACATCAGGGACTTCAACTTCTTCGTGTTCTTCGGGTTCGTGAGTTAAAACCTCTTTATTACGGGCATGCAATCCAATATTCGGATCCTCACCGCGCACTACGTTTTTGGTTCGAGCTTTCCTACGTTCCTTTTCTTTCTTCTTTATAGATAATAATCGACGATGATTCTATTCGACGATGAACGATGTATAGCGAGGAGAGGGGGGGAGTTTTTCTCTGTTGCAATCGGAAGGAAAGAGGAGAAGAGGAGTTGAAGTGGAAGTTGAAAAGAAAATGAAATGGAATGAATTTAGGTTGACTTTGGTTTTATCTGTCATACGGTTATTAATCGGTAGGTAATACCACCTAATTAGCTACCGATTGTTGAGTAGCCCAAAATCGGTAGAGTGGGTTACTTATAACCTACCGATTACTGGAAGCCCCAAATTGAACCTTTGCCAAATTCCATAGTTTCGAAGGTACAGGGCCGACCATAACCACTTGGCTTGAGCTGTGGATGTAGCCATAATCGGAAGATTAATAGATTACTTAACCGTTCGATTATAGGTTGCCCCAAAATGAGTTTTTTTTTTTTTTTAAAATCCTTCATTGTAGGAAATTTGAAATCTACCATAATCGGTAGGAATTGTTACTTTTACCATCCCGATTATGGGAAGCCCTAAATCGTTAGCTTAGACATATTTTTATTCGTCCGATTATATAGGAGCCCCAAATTCCACCATTGCAAAATTCTTAAGATTTCTTATTTCTATACTTTAACAATCGGTAGTCTCGTGAGGTTGTTTTTCCTACCGATTGTTATAGAAGCCAGATGCGAGTTTGGCACAAAATCGATATTAATCGGTAGTATAATATCGTTGCTAAGCTTCCGATTGCTTTATAATAATCGGGCACAAAATAGCTTCCGATTATGTAAGGGCATTAATGTATTCTCCGCGTTTTCGGACATCCCTTAACGGTGTATATGGGTTGGGAATAAAAAAGTCGCCCCTAATTCGTTTGGGGTCGCCCCTAAAAATGCCAGGTTCTTTTGAACACCTTTGTTTGTTTGTTTGTTTTTTTGTTGTTTGTTTGTTCACATCTGCTTTACATTAGTATCAATCAATAGTGTGGATTGTGGACTGAAAATCATCTTTGTTGACAAAGTAGGAGGAAGACGGATCTATAAACAACATTAAACGCTTTGAAGTAGGGGGTTAACTTCGTCCAATCTAAACTTGGCTACATCACCGTCTCATGATATATTTGCTTGGGCATGTATACATAACATCATTGCTGTTCTTTGCTTCTTTGTGGGTGTTGGTCATAATTTACAATGGTCAATCGTTCAATCTTGAAGACAATGTAATTGAGATGGCGAGGACACCATTCTGAATGTCTATTAGTCCTTCAAATAGTTTTGCTATGTTTCGGAAAAGTTCTGGAAATCCAGAAATTCTCTGATTGAAATGATACAATCGAAACATATGGTGGAGCAAACTCCAAAAATCTTCACACTAAACATGTTGGTCTAATTACAATCGGCATGATTAATATTTAAGCCAGTAACTTACTACGCATGTAAATAATACGACGGTTCCATTTTGAGTTGGGTTCCAAACTAAATGACTCTTCTTACAGACAAGCTGATGAGAAGCGGGAGTTTACAATGAAAATAAATTGAAATTGATAACTTGAAAAGGATAAATAATCAACCAATTTAGTTTCTTCTACCCTTTGAATAAAGGAAGAACCTAAAAATAGAGATTCTTCTCAAATACTCCCTCTGTTTTTGGAAAAGAGATACTTTCACTTTTTCATTTTAGCCTAAAAATAGATCAAATTGAAAAAGTGAAAGTATTTCTTTTCCAGAAACGGAGGGAGTAACTTATAATTTCTACCCAATTAAATTGGAAACTATAAGACTATGAGAGGCATCTAGTTGATACTCTAGAATTAGATGATCTAATTCCCCTTAGAGATAACAATTAGGTTTGAAAGAAGAGAACCTCTCATTCTTCACACAATGTTCTCAAAACCAAAACTTCCTCCTTTAGCCTTATCTCTTCTAATTTATACTAGCACCAAGGGCATACTTGGCATATTCAAAGTAATTCTAGGATGGACTATAAATGGTGCTTCAATATCGATATGGGACATCCACAATACATCATCCTCCCCTTCTTTAAACAAATTCTTCCTCGAATTCTTCAAAGCGTATTCTCCATTTGTGCTTGAACTTCTTCCTTGCTTGAAGACAATTCTACCTCTACATCTTCCATTGTAGTTACTCACCAAATGTAGCACTTTGTGGTCATCGTTGAGAGCATCCCCAAGTAGTAAAGAAAGACCAAGCATTTCTCTCAACCTTTCACGGTGACTAGCTTCGGGATATCTGTCATCAAAGAATGGCCAAATTGGATTGATGTATGATGATTCTCCGTTGAGTTGTAACTTGAGTAAAATCTTGTTGCCCCTCACTTCCAATTTTTCTTGAGATCTTTCCAAGTCGATATCATATGTTGATGCACCAAAATCTTTTACTTCACCACCATTAAATACCTCATCAAAAATTGGACATAAAGGTTTGCATTCTCCTTTCTCTTGATTTCTACATGATAGAACTTGCTCCATAGTAGTGAAATAATTAAAGATTTGATCCACATTCATTCCATCTTGATAGATTGGAAGATTACCCACTATTTCACTTTCCCCATGACTCAAATAACTATCAAATTTTGGTAGAGACATTTCATCAAACATCTTGTGGGCAATTTATTCATCCTCATATCTACCAACCAAAATTGATACATCTAGTTCACTTACATCATCACAATCATTAGGTAGAATCCTTTCTTGGTTATGGAGACTTACAAGTTTCCAATAATATTCTTCACAAATTTCTCTCATTCTTAGATACATATCATCAAACACTTCATGTACAATATTCATTAACACATCCTTTGAATGAATCCTACCCAAATTAACTTCTCTTTTGTAAACCATGGTGAAATCAATATAAGATTGAAAAACCCAAATTGAAAAAACTATCAAAAAACATAATAATCAACCCAAAAATACTTGAGAAAGAGATTAGTAGTGTTCACCTCAAAAACAAATATCTTCACCAATCACACCTTTTCCCCTTGAGAATCAAACCAAAGCTCTGATACCAAATGATGAGAAGCGGGAGCTTACAATGAAAATAAATTTAAATTGATAACTTGAAAAGGATAAACAATCAACCAATTTAGTTTCTTCTGCCCTTTGAATAAAGGAAGAACCTAAAAATGAGATTCTTCTCAAATAACTTATCATTTCTACCCAATTAAATTGGAAACTATAAGACTATGAGAGGCATCTAGTTGATACTCTAGAATTAGATGATCTAATTCCCCCTAGAGATAACAATTAGGTTTTAAAGAAGAGAACCTCTCATTCTTCACACAATGTTCTCAAAACCAAAACTTCCTCCTTTAGCCTTATCTCTTCTAATTTATACTAGCACCAAGGGCATACTTGGCATATTCAAAGTAATTCTAGGATGGACTATAAATGGTGCTTCAATATCGATATGGGACATCCACAATACATCACATGCACACCTTTGAGTGTGAGATTATGCGTAGTTGGGAGGCCCACCTCCAACATTGTGTGTAGAGTGGGGGTGAGCATGGGCCGGTTTTCACCTCATCCGAATCTAATTCAATCCACTACGGATTTCAAATTTGGCATGTGAAAACTACTAGAACCACCATACTATATGGGTTCAATATATAGAAGCCCCACAAAATGGATCATTCACTATCAACTCCATACTTTCACTTTCAGATATTTTTAGGCCCAAAACATTAGATTTCAGGGCTTAATAATAAAAAAAATTATTTCATAATACCAAAACAGTCCTTTAGTATATATGTGCAATAAAGCTAGGTCAAGATTTCCGTTTTTTTTCATTTTTTTTCACTTTCTCTCTCTCTCATTTTCTTCTGCTCTCTCGCAGATGAAGAAACAGTCTGAGAAGATACCATTTCTAATCAAAATTTTCACCGAAAAATGATTTCAAAACCTAAATCTAATCTTCACAAACAAATATCCTGATTATGTAAACGTAAATTCAATATTAACATTACTTGTTCATTATAGATTGAATGAAAATCAATGGAAATCATCACCAGCAGCTAATGATTCTGAAGATTCGCCTACGAGATCAAATTGAACAGATAAGTATGTTTATCTTTAACATTCCAATTCAATCGGTAGATTAAATTTTTAGATTTAGATTTTTTATTTTCTGAAAAATCATTTGGAAACCTTTATTAGTTTGATTTCATCTCAAATATGTTATTGAAATCATAATCAGAGTTAGATCTGTTATAATATCACCTCAATTTTATTTTTGAAAGAAAAGTTTCAAAGAAATTTCAAAGAAAAAATTCTAGGGTTCTTGAGTAAAATTCGATCTATCTTTTAATCTCTTATCTCGATTGAAAATCTGTTTTCATATTCGTAATTTGTGAATCATTATCCCTTTTACCCATCTATTTGATACGGATTTCATTTACTTTGATTTTCGAACTGATTTGCTACATTCAGTACCTTGTCTTGAAGATGAAATCTATAACTGGAAGCTTACGGTTGAATCTATAATTGAATCATTTTTTCTTAATGTTTAATCCTAGACTATTTAGATACATCTGATTAGAAAAATCCTGCAGTGTTCTGAATATTTGGTTATTTAGATTTGGCAGTACATGTATTTTTTATTTCAATTGAGATGTGCAAATATTTGTATTCAGTCTCACTTTCCTTAATTTGGTAGTGCTAACGGTAATAACGTTGATTTTAGGTATATATGCCTTGTGTTTTTTTCATATTTATATTTAAGTTTTCTATAGGGATACTGACAAGATGCGTTATGACCGCTTACAAAGAGAATTGACAATGCTAGAGCAGTTCTAAGTGAAGGTGAGCTTCATATGTTGAACTTAATAATATCAGATATTAGTGGCTGCTAATGTGCATTTAGTTATGCATCTTTGGAGGTTGTGGGAGTTTTCATTTGTTGCTCACTGAGCCTTTAGCTTAGAAGAGGCAGTAGTGGAGGTTGTTGGTATATTTATGCAATATGATAGTGTTGCACAATGAATTGCTGCTAATGTGCATTTAGTTATGCTTCTTGTTTCCATTATCTACTCCTCACCTTTATATTATGTAAAGGGACCCGCTCTTTCATGCTTATGCTTGAACCCTCAGTTTATTATATATGTTCTAGATCACAAGTTCTTACTACATTCAGTTTTTTCTTTTTTTAAGTTCACGACCTTACTAGTATGCTAGAAGATTGTTTGGAATTGAATCCTTTAATTTTGTGCTATTAAGTTATGAGTGGTGTTACAAACGCTTGTTATTAGTGTTGATGGTGGATTTTCATTTAAGGTTAAAATTGTAAAAGCCAGAAAATTATGCGCTAACATCTTGTAAAAGATAAAGCCATTAATAAGTGTTGAATACTTATTCACTTTACTAATTCACCTAGAATGGAGCATGTGACAACAATCCCATTCTGTGAATTAAATACACGAAATTCATCCAGGTTGGAGCATGTAGCAACAATCCCATGTACCCTGTGAATTTATAGCATTATTAATTAATGTGTAAGCAGCCTTGTATTTCCTGTACTCATTATCAGTGCGGCATGACGACTGAGTGTTGCTCTCAGCAGAGCAACACGAACCTCCAAGCATTATAATGAAAGCATGTACGAAATACCCATACAGGCTGCAACTCTCGGTGTGTTATACTAGCCCGATTGAGCAACTCTCGGTGTGTTATACTAGCCCGATTGAGCATCCGGACTGTCCGTATCAGTCTGGAAATGATCTCGATCATCCAACTTCACCAACATGATTGGATGGCCCAGATCAATTCCATAACCCTAAGCGGTATGGAATATTCGCTGCCGAACCAACGCGGACCCCGCATGGTCGGCCTCCCCAAAAGATTGGCATAGCTTGCCAAAACGTCCAAACCAGAGCGGTATGGGCGGAAAACCCTAAATTAGGGTTTGCGGCACATTACATGTGTCACAAAACAGTCTCAACCATCCATCTTCGCAGGTATAGATGAAGGGTGTAGACGTAGATTCAAAAGGCCCAGAGCATGTCAACACAATCACCGTGGGCTCGCCTACATACCTGACCAATCGGTCAGGACCAACCATGGTTGGTCATCCCAATTCATACGCCCGAATGGAGCATGACACACGGCCGTGAAACCCAAAATTATGGTTTTATGACCATCACGAGCGTCCATCTTCTCCGGCACGAATGGAGGGTCCAAGATTAGATTAAGCAGGTCCGGTCATACCAACATGACCACCGTGGACCCATCTATCCCCTCACCTGGTCGGCCAAGGCATACCATGCCTGGTTATCCCAAATCGTCCGCCCAAACTAGCGTGGTTACACTTCCCAATTGCAAACTAATCTCGACCGCTCAACTTCGCCGGACGATTTGAGTGGCTTAGATCACGTTTTCATGGGACAGTCAGGTATAGTTGTGAACACCAGCCTATCACCTACACGCCAGACCGATCGGCCAAGACCGACCAAGATTGGTCGTCTTGGAACGCGCGCCCGAAGTTGGCACGATGCGCGGCTTTTGTTTGCACTCGTTTTCTGTTGCAAACTGATCTCGACCACTCGACTTTGCGGACGAATTGAGTGGTCCAGATCACACTTTCGTGAGATAATGGGGTATGGGCGCCTACACCGTCATGCCGTCTACACGAATGTAGGATCGGCCTGGCCATAATCATATCCCAAGCTTGGATTCGACCAGGCTGAAGAGGGATGCTTGCGCACCTCTTCTAAAACCCTAATTCCATCAACGGTCGCAGATGAGTGTCTCCAAGATCATCTCGTCCGTCCAACTTCACCGGCTTGGTTATACAACCTTGGTCAGGAGTTAATTGGTCAGTAAGGCGTCTTGGTGATCACCACCCGTCACTTTACCACACCATATTGCAGTACCTGCATAGAATACACACGATACTTCACAAGTATCGACCTCATGAATAACGCAGTTATTCAATATAGCATTACATGCTACCTTTTGTGGGTCCCACGACCCACACATTCTAGACATCAATCATGTCACAAACTGGGGTATACATACTGGGGTATTGGTCCGGCGGTTTACAACGTGCAGCGCACAACGCGCCATCACAAGAGCGTGTCAGGAAGTCATGGACGGTTAAGTGATGATGGGAGAAGTGGGCAAGCTTGGTCGTGTGACAATAACACATTACTCCACTACTCCATCACTCCACTTTCTCCACTTCCCACGAGATACGAAGGTTAGGCTAAAAGACTTGTATAAATAGGTTCTCCATCCTATTTTTAAAAAAAGAACAAGTCCAGACAACAGAGGCAAGTGTTGATACAATCGTATTCAAACACTAGAACTGATAGCTTACACCCTGCAAGTCAGTTCAGCTTTCTGATACAATTAATTCATAGCCAACACCTTCACATTCTCAACACCCTCTTCGCTTCCCTCCCTAAGATCAACCCCATCTCCTTCACTTTGTGACCTAAACAAGTCTGGAACGGCCATTTCTTGGTTTAGGATGGATTTGCACAGATTGATCTCTCGAATCTACAAGCACTCACCGCGCAGTGCATTTGTTTAAGGTTTAGACTCATTTCTCATACACACATCCCAAATTACCAAAACCGGCAGAAATAATTTTCACCCATAAACAATTGGCGACCGCAGTAGGAGGTTAATCTCTCGGTTGTAAAGTCAATTTCTTCAATACCATTCATTCAATTTAGAGATGGTTGGTCTTAGGACCACCTCGACGGTATCAAATCCTGATGGTTCCTCCAACGGAGATACCCCCCCTCCTAACAGCGTATCTGACGGCATGATCAGGAGATTCCCAACATTAAGCGAACTAGCACGGTACAGGAGACTCACACGAAGAACATGGAGCTAATCAAAGAAGCGGTAAACGGCATACTTGATCTCCTCATCAAGATGACATCAGAGATGAGCGTTCCAGAGACCTTTACACCGGGGACTAGTTCCCCTCAGATCAACAGTTTTACTACGAACCAGAGACCAGTGGATCAGGAAGCGGCATCTCTAGTGGAAAGCTTGTGTGAACTCTTGCACCTCTCGAAGAATCAACGGGCAGAGACGTTTGCTACAGTTAATAAAATAGCTCTGGACGTACACCTGACTCCTTCTCGTCCAGAAGTCTTAACTGCATCGGAAACATCTGTAAATAATGTTACATTCACAGAAGACGACATGATGGCAGAGGAAGGTCACAACCGGGCCCAACATGTTACCATTCACATCAAGGGTTCAGAGTTCAGGAGGGCCCTCGTCGACACAGAGCATCTTCGAATGTAATTACTCTCAAGACTCTCAAGACAGCCAAGGTTAGCCCATGCAAGATTATACGACAGCCCACCACGATGACGGACTTCGAAGGAAATCAGACCAGCACATACGGGTATGTCAATCTGAATTTATCAGTAGGACCCGTTCAGTCAAGAGCAACGTTTGAAGTCATAGAAAAGGAGCCGGACTACCATATGATATTGGGGAGACCGTGGCTTCACGAAAACAAGGTCATTCCTTCAACGTATCACCAGTGCCTGAAGACCATGCTAAATGAGGAAGTCATCCGTATTCCTGCATCATTGTCTCCGTACGCACCAATATGCGGAGTGGAGCTGTTCGATCCAAAAGATACTTCGCAGGGAAGATCAAACAAATTCCTGTGCACCCCACTACCCACGTGGGCTTCAATCCAGGAAGAAGACCGACTTGCATCACTGAGGGCCAAGCACCACGACACGCCTTCTCTGACGAGGCGTCCATCTTTATCCAGTGAAGCTTCAACCCACGTTCACACCAAAAGGGAACGCACTTTTGAGGCGAAACGTGACCAGAAGGGGAAGACAATGTACAGGCGCCGCTGTTAGCAATTAGCAGGAGAGACTGGTACCCATTCTCTCCGCCCAATTGAATGTTGCAGGAACGACGAAATACAAGAGGAGGTATTGGATGCCCAGCGACAACTACAAGATGGAACCAATTCCACGACTGACGAGCTCGAGACTGTTAACATCGGGAATGAAGAATATCCCAGGCCGGTCTCTATCAGTTCGACTCTATCCACAGACGAACATACGAGTCTTGTTCAACTACTCAGGGAGTACCAAGATGTGTTCACCTGGACATACGAGGAAATGCCTGGTCTAGATGAAAAATTGGTCACCCATCACCTACATGTCATACCTGGATCCAAGCCAATCAAGCAGTCTCCGAGGCAATTCAGACATGAAGTAGAAGAACAAATCAAGAACGAAATTCAGAAGTTACTAGCTGCTGGCTTCATCAGACCTATTCATCATCCGACCTGGTTAGTTAATGTGGTCCCAGTAAAGAAGAAAAACAGACAGATTCGGTTCTGCGTGGATATCAGAGACTTGAACAAGTGCTTCCCCAAGGACGACTTTCCTCTGCCTAACATCGACATGTTAGTAGACGCCACTAGCGGACACGGCATGTTTTCCTTCATGGATGGTTACAGCGGCTACAATCAGATAAGGATGTATGAGCACGATGCAAGTAAGACAGCCTTCCGAACCCCTCTTGGCAATTTTTACTATACTGTTATGCCATTCGGTTTAAAGAACGCCGGCGCAATGTATCAACGTGCTATGACGGCAATCTTCCACGACATGATGCATAAACAAGTAGAAGACTATGTAGATGATATCGTGGTCAAGTCAAGGGCTCGAGCAGATCACACCAGCGTCTTATGGCAAATGTTTGAGAGGTGTCGAGAATACAAATTGAAGATGAATCCTTTGAAGTGCGCTTTCGGCGTCTCTTCAGGTAAATTTCTGGGATTCCAAGTAACTGCAAAAGGGATCAAGGTAGACCCATCCAAGACTCAGGCTATCCTCACAATGCCGCCCCCACGAACTGTGAAGGATCTCCAGAGTTTCATGGGCAAGGTAAACTATATTCGAAGTTTTATACCTGGTCTAGCCCAACTTACCGCCTCATTCACCCCCTTATTGAAGAAAGGAGCCAGCTTCGTTTGGATCGCAACTGTAGTTGCAGGATTTCCTACAACACACCCCCTATAATATTTTGTAGATCTAAATCTTATTAATCACCTAAATCTCAAATATAAATACTAGAAATATAAATAGACACACAAATTTTTTTACATGGTTCGATCAATGTGATCTACATCCATGGTTCTTCACTATGATTTTTGGAATTACATTAGTATTACATTTAGAATCTCCATTAATGGATATTTTGTAGAAATCTAGATCTTGTTTTTTGGGGAAGAAGATGATAAAGAAAATAAAGTCTTTCTCTCTCTAAAAATATCTCTCTCTGAAATAATATCTCTCTCTCTCTCTTACCCAAATTATCCTCCCCTTTCTCTCTCCTGCTCTCCTCTTTATATAGTGTTTACATAGTGGATGACAACTCACATACAGCTCATATTCTCGCAAGCTCTTGTCACCTTCTCGCAGGTTCACTCTATAATTTCGCAAGTTACTCACACTTTCCTCATGAATTATGCTGATGTCATCTGCTACGTCATTCTTTAAGTACTCTGCGAAGTCTTCGCGAATTCTTATTAGTCACAATTTCGCTAGCACATAGTTGTTGCGAGATTCTGCTCTTACATTTTGCCTCTTTTTTCTTGAATATTGCTTGAAGAGCGATCTTTAAGAAAAAATCCGTTGTTATAGTAGTCTTTGATCTTTGTTGATGAAGGAACGAGCGAAAGAATACTGGACTTGAAAAGTACGTACTTGCCTCTATTCTTTTGCGAAGTTCCGAAGCTTTGAAAAGTTATTTAGAAGTATCATTTTGAAGTATACGAAGTATGAAGTACCCTTGAAGAAGTATGAAGTATGAAGTATCCTTGAAGAAGTATATGAAGTATCCATCCCTGAATGCGAGTAGTAAGTATTGCCTCTATTCATGCGAAATTATTACTCCATTTTCGATGAGGATTCTTGTTGTTCATTAGTGAACGTCCATTTTGGAAATGATTCTTGCCGAGAAGATAAAGAACACAAAATGTTTTCTCGGTAATCCATAGTTGCCTCTGTTCTTTATCTATGAAGGTTGAATCTTTAAGAAAATGTTGAATGAGCGAGTTGTGTCTTCATTCTTATCTTGCTTCTGTCTCATGCTTTGTGCTCATGCGATAGTATCATCTCTTCAAGTTTCTTATAATTTTGCGAAATAATTGTGCGAAATAACCACATTTCGCAAAATAATCACATTCTGATAAATTCTGACTCATTATGCGAAATTATGAATACTTCTGCGAAATTCTGAATAATACCTTGAGAGATTCTAAATAATATTGCTGAGAGATTCTGAATAACACTCTTGAGAGATTCTAAATAATAATGCTGAGAGATTCTGAATAACACTCTTGAGAGATTATAAATAATACTGCTGAGAAATTCTGAATAACACTCCTGAGAGATTCTGAAATATACTTCTTTGTTATTTTCGCTGTCTCAGACTCATTTTCATGTATATATTCGCAAACTTATTTGTTTACATAATTATTTTCGCAAGCTTATTTGCTTACTCATTTTTGTGTGGTCTTATTTTGCCTTACTAGTTAAAGGTCTTATTTTGCCACCCCTCGTCATTGCGACAAAATCGCAGGACGTCTTTACACTTTCATGTAAAGACCCATTGATCTTGCCTTATCGCTTCCTTAGTATTTTTTCCTCTGCAGGATGTTTTCGTTGCGACAATATGATAGGCCTATAAATTCTTGCGAATTTAAAGCCCCATGACATTGCCATCTTGCGACGAAATCGTAGGACGTCTTTACACTTTCATGTAAAGACCCATTGATCTCGTCTTATCCTCGCGTTTGTATTATTGCCTCTTCAGGATCATCGCACAAATATGACAAGTCTAAATTTTCTTGCGAAAATAAAGCCTCATGACATTTGCGTCTTAAGACACTTATCAGCTCCCTAATGGAGGATGCCGCCCTTATCATCTCCCTGGTTGCCCCTTCAAGGAGGCGTACATCGGCCATACAAGACTAGCTCCTCCCATCCGGTCTTAACAACAACCAGTTGTTTTCGCAGCCTCTTATCCCTTATACCTATAGGGCTTATGGTTACGAGACTGCACCCTAAGTGGAGTTTTCTTCGGGCCGAAAAGCATGTGCCAAGACTTGCCAAGAATGGCCGAGACACTTCAAATGCCCCGTGCACTCTTGGCTCAACCGTGTACCTCGGCGCCTTGGTCATACACTGACTCCTTGGAAGAGACCCTCGGTCGTCCAACCAGGGTATAACCTTATATAGTTGGAAATCCAAGATATCTCTCCCGGATGGGCTTTATTGACCCCAAATTTCCATGACTCAGGTTCCAGGAGCGGTGTAACCTTTTCTCTGAGCCATGTCAAGAGATACCCCCTTATATGACGCACTTTAGGTCTTACATTTGCCTCTTACGAAATATCATTCGCGAACTAGGGTGTACGCCATAAAGGTTCGTCCCATTCGTATAAATCATTGATTGTCTCTGCGAAATTTTCGCGTTTCTTTACTCTTTTCATTTATTCTTTCATTTTTGCCAATTCTTTCAATCATTCTTTGCGAAACAATCATTCTTTTCTTCATTCTTTGCGAAATAATCATCAACTCTCGCACGCACATCTCTCTTGAATATATAAATGCCGCAGCAAAAATAAATTTGAAAGTAGCAAGACTTGAACCCGCGACCTTATACTTGTATTCTTCGCCAGTGACCAATTGTGCTAGCTTGTGTTTGTGTTGTTGCGGTTTAATTCGCACATGTTATCATTTTGTTTTGGCTTTCTCTTCGTACTTTTTTTTTTTTTGT
This sequence comes from Papaver armeniacum, assembly GCA_023531295.1. Taxonomy (NCBI): domain Eukaryota; kingdom Viridiplantae; phylum Streptophyta; class Magnoliopsida; order Ranunculales; family Papaveraceae; genus Papaver; species Papaver armeniacum. Next base: position 119,164 of record JAJJWW010002942.1, read on the forward strand.
TGCTTAGGTTCATAAAATATGATCATCTCTGAGTCTTGTCTTTCATCTGTTCATTTTTGTTCTTCTTTTGGTCACTGATGCGATATCATTGCACTGGTTTCTTGAGGGAGATCTTTTCGAGCTGCTCTCTTCTTTGTTGCGTCTTATCTCTGTCATCAAGATACTATGCGTTTTGTCCTCCCCTTGTTTGCTCTTTATGTTGCCTCTTGTTTGCAGCTTTATTTGATGTCGCCTTTTCATCTTCTTTCAATTTTGCCTCTATTGTTTCGATAATCTCCATTGGAGAAAAATGGATTCACTCTTCGTTTTCATTGATCTCTACTTCTATTTTTCAATACCCTCTTCATCTCTTTCCTTTAAGTCCTCCCTTCCTTCCTCTTCGCAGGAATTATCAACTGGTGTTTCATAGTTAAACGTTGCGAATGGCTGGTGTTTCATTCCTTCGCAGATGTTGCGAATGGCTAGTGTTTCATTCCTTTGCAGATGTTGCGAATGGCTGATGTTCCATTCCTTCGCATAAACGTTCAAATATCTCTTTTCTTGATGCTGGTAATGTTAGTTGTCTCCAACTTTTTTGCATGTCAGTTTCTTTTTCTTCCACCCTTAGTTGTGTTCAGCTTTGTGAGATCGTATATTACTGCAAATGAAAGATCAATTAATTGAGCAATAATCTAATAGAAGACGTGAGACTTGATGTTTCTATCTTCGTTTGCCGAATCAAATTTGTTCTCCTTCTTGACTGACCTGGACTTCCCTTTTGGCTGTGTAGCTTATCAACTAATTGGTGTTTATAGTTGAGTTTACATCTTCGATATATACTGGTTGTTCGCTGATGATTATACTTCTGAATTGGTAGCTGTTCCGAATAGGTGGACGAAGTGATATATTTGAATCTCGCAGGTAGAATCTCGCAGAACTTCACTAAAGAAGTAACAAAGCCCTTATATGGGATTCGGAGAGTGACGATACTTCCCTTTTGGATGTGTTTATTGGCAAGAACTAATGAATTGATTTGCTGAGATTGGGGCAGAAAATTGACTTGTTCTGTTCCGAGCTTGAATGTGTTGCCTTTTGTTTTCATACGGTCCTTTAGCTAAACGTTTGCCTCATTTTCCTTTTGTTCTGAGCTTGAGGGTTTTTTCTTCGCAACCAGTTGATGCTTCATCAAACCACTATGACAGTTTTAGTTTGCTACGATGATTATACGTGCTCCCAAGTTATCATCTTTCTTCCCTTCGAATTTTCCTTGACTGGTGGCTACGAGTTGGTTCACAATCACAAAATGAATTTCTTTAGTCAAATTCTTCTAATGATTCTACTGATTGATATAACTTCATGTAACAAAATTTAAAGTCAAAGGTGAAAGGAAAAGAATACTCCCTTTTCTGAATTGGTTCATCCGTTCCGAAGTGATTGTATTAATAATCTCTAAATTTTGTCTGGCTATAAGTTCGTCGTTTGTTGATGATGTTCTGGTGAAGTGAACGTTTGTCTTTGTTAGCCTCTTGCTCTTCGTTCATCGATATTCTCTCTTGAGCTCCCTTTGATGTTCTTCTTTGCGAGATAAGCTGTTCCGGGTATTTATCTCGCAAGTTTGTTTCTTTGAAACTAATCTTCTTCTTGCCAAGTAGTCTTTGCTGAGCTGATGGTGAGTTTCATCTGCAGTTTAGCCCCGGCAAATTGAGCGACTTGGAATCGATTCATCAGACCCATCTTGTCAATTCACTTCGTTAAATCTGATCTTCATCAGCTATTCTCAACTATAGAATTGGTTCACCACTTCGCTGAATTGACTGGTTTGCTGAAATTATTCCCATAGTTCTTCGTTGGTGATGAACTTCACGCTATTGAATTTACTTCGCACTGTCATTTGGTGACCGAAGTGGTCTTCAATCCATGAGAAATTTGTAATCCTACCTCGTGCTCTTGAAGACATCTTACAACTTAGGTTTTTACATTAGTCGTCACAGACGAGAAACGGAGTGCTACTGACATTAGCAGCTTCAATCGGCCATCCTTCCTAATTACAAGGTCTCTTTCCATGAAATTTTCTGGAATTCGCTTTTGTCGTTAATAGCACGTGGTTGTTGAAAGTTTCAATCGCAGATCCAAACACTTCAGAAGTAAAATTAAAAAAATAAAAAAAAAAATAGGAAGAGGATTCATCCTTTAGGGATCGATTCTTGGTGTAACTTTGCTTTGATTTCTGTTCTTCAGTTTCCTTTTCTTTATCTCCCTGAATTGTCTATGTATTAGATTGGATCTTTTGAATGTTTCTTCATCAGCATATCTGTATGACACATCTACTTCCCGAAAACATGTATACTTCCCTGAAGTTTTCTGTTCTTTAAGCTCAAAAGTCACCATTAACAACAGCTAACTTCTCTAAAATTTCTTAAATCTAAAATAGTCCCTGTTTCTAGCGCCAAAAATGTAGTTGCAGGATTTCCTACAACACACCCCCTATAATATTTTGTAGATCTAAATCTTATTAATCACCTAAATCTCAAATATAAATACTAGAAATATAAATAGACACACAATTTTTTTTACATGGTTCGATCAATGTGATCTACATCCATGGTTCTTCACTATGATTTTTGGAATTACATTAGTATTACATTTAGAATCGCCATTAATGGATATTTTGTAGAACTCTAGATTTAGTTTTTTGGGGAAGAAGATGATAAAGAAAATAAAGTCTTTCTCTCTCTAAAAATATCTCTCTCTGAAATAATATATCTCTCTCTCTCTTATCCAAATTATCCTCCCCTTTCTCTCTCCTGCTCTCCTCTTTATATAGTGTTTACATAGTGGATGACAGCTCATATTCCCGCAAGCTCTTATCACCTTCTCGCAGGGTCACTCTATAATTTCGCAAGTTACTCACACTTTCCTCATGAATTATGCTGATGTCATCTGCTACGTCATTCTTTAAGTACTCTGCGAAGTCTTCGCGAATTCTTATTAGTCACAATTTCGCTAGCACATAGTTATTGCGAGATTCTGCTCTTACAGCAACCCAACAGGAAGCTTTTCGAAAGATTCAACGAATACTGTCATCTCCAGCCATCATGAAGTCTCCTGCACAAGGGAAGCCGCTATATCTCTACACCGCCTTCAGTGACACCGCCGTAGGGGCTCTACTCGCTCAGGAAGACGACGAGGGAATCGAACGTCCCATATACTATTTCAGCCGAATATTAAGAGATGTTGAACTCAGATATCCCAAAGCAGAGAAAGCATGTTTAGCTTTGATCCATTCCATTCAGAAGTTTAGGCATTACCTACTATCCAACAAGGTGATACTCGTGTCTAAATCTGACCCTGCAAAGTTTTTACTTTCAAAGCCAGTCTTGACGGGAAGGACAGGCAAGTGGCTTCTCCAAATGTCAGAGCTGGACATAACATGTACGTCACCTATAACTATCAAGGGTCAAGCAGTAGCGGACTTACTAGCAGCATTCCCTGGAGAAGGCACTACAGGGCTCCACGAGGATCTTCATGGAGAATTTCTAGACATCTGTATTTTGGAAGAAGAAGTGTGGCTCTTGTATTTTGATGGCTCTGCTACCCCTAGCAGTAATACTGGAGGAGCGGGCGTGGTATTAGTATCTCCAATCGGGGAAGTATTCTCACACTCCTTCAAGCTGGACTTCGAATGCACCAACAACTCGGCCTAGAGTATGAAGCCTTCCTCATAGGGTGTCAATAGCCAAGCAAGCGTGAGTCACGCGTCCGGGAGATAAGAGGTGACTCCAAGTTACCGGTGAATCGGATGAATGGGGTATACGCACTTTGAAGGAAGTAACGCTAGCTCCATATCGATCGAAGCACAAAGGTTCCGAACTATTTTGCCGATGCAACCATAACCCATGTCGGTCGCAAAGCAACAACAAACACGCCGATTGTCTAGCAACACTGGATTCCAAATTGAAGTTCGAAGGTTTGGAAGAAACCCTGACAGTAAAGAGGAGAACCATAGAATCGACATGGTTATCACAATACAAAGACACCAAGACCGACGATTTGCGAACTCCGATCATTCAAGATCTCAACAGCTCACTCTCCCAAGGAAAGGTCAGTCTTAAAACCCTGCAGAACTTCTTCATGCTTCATGGTATGCTGTATTATCGGAACCCGAATGGTTCCCTGTCAAGATGTCTTGGGGATAACGAAGCACAACTACAGCTGAGTCATGTTCACAACGAAATTTGTGGACAATCACTGGTGGTAACGCTTTACCGACGACTTCAACGCCTGGGCTATTACTGGCCAGAGATGGAGACTCAATCTAGACTACTTCAGAAGTCCTGCTCAAATTTCCAAGCACCGCCATATCAATTGGAAATTTTTAACGTGAACCACACTGGGTTTTGGAGAGATCCATACATTAGTTATCTCCATGACGGAACAACTCCTGCCAATCAAAAGGATGCTATCAAGATAAAGCAAAAGGCCAAGCGGTTCTTATTGCACGAAGGGATCCTGTATCACAAGAGCTTCGGAGGTGATCTACTACGATGCCTGCCTGGGGAAGAAGTCCCAGTCATGCTGAAGGATACACACGAAGGAGAACATCAAGGGAAGAGGAAACTGTTTCTCGAGATACACGAGAAATACTATTGGCCGACCATGGAGGATGACGCAGCCGCTTTTGTTCAAAGCTGTCACAAATGAAAAATTCATGGGAACCTTGTTCATGCGCCTTCCACCCCTCTGCACTCGATAAGCAGTCCATGTCCATTTTACAGCTGGGGACTGGACATTATCAGGAAAATCAACCCTCCATCATCAAAGCAAAAGACGAGTACATCATAATCTATGACTCACCCGACATGAATACTTCACCAAATGGGTAGAAGCCATTCCCCTGCGAGGGACTACAGGAGCAACAATTGCGGCTTTCATTAAAGAACATATCATTTGTCGTTTTGCTGTACCTAAGAATATCATCACTGATAATGGCACTCCTTTCGCCAATAAACAGGTACGAGAGTTACTTGAAGAGTATGGCATTAAACAGGTCTTCTCCACCATCTACTATCCTCAAGGGAACGGACAAGTCGAAAGTACCAACAAGACATTGATCCGGATCATCAGTCGAACAATACACGATAATCCTAGGGAATGGCATGACCAGTTACTAATGGCGCTATGGGCATACCGGACATCACCCAGAATCTCCATTGGAGTTTTCCCATACTCACTTATTTACGGAGCGGATGCAATTCTCCCAGCAGAGATCAAAATCCCATCAACCAGATTGCGGCGGCAACCGGATCCACGGAACGAGTGAAGCCTCTAACTCTAGAGTAGCGGAGTTAGACACTCTGGATTTCAGAAGAAACAAAGCAGAAGAACGCACTCAGGTGTATATGAATAGAATTTCCAGGGCATACAACAAAACTGTGAAATCACGTGTTTTCAAAGTGGGAGATTTGGTTTTGAAAACGGCCAAATACATCCAACAAGACATGTCCGCACCAAAGTTCTCACCGAAATGGGAAGGTCCTTACACAGTCACCTAGGCTTACAATCACTGGCTACTACAAGATCATTAAGGTGGACGGAGGCAAATTGGAAGCAGTCATCAATGGAAAGTGGCTCAAGGCATATCATGCCTGACCACTATCTACTCTGTCAACAATACATGCATTTATTTTCATTACATGTTTGAATCATCAATTATATTTAGAGATGCATCAATGAAAAAACCCGTTTCACCAATCAAAAACCAATCCAATTTATTGCAAAGACGTTCAAGAAACTTTGACATAAACAATAAGGGAATACAGCTGAATACGACTTAGAAGAGGCCATCTAGAAGATTATAGTTCCTTGAGAGCATCATCTCCAGTCTAGCTTGATATCTTTCTGTTCTTTTCTTCAAGTCCTGTACAGCCCGCTCTACCTCCTTTGATTCTGCAGCCAGAGCCTTCTCCTCTTCCAAGATAGCTTTCGCAGCAGGAACAACATTCACGAGGATGCCCGCTCGATCGACCTTGATGATATCAAGACGCTGCCGTAACCAGGCCACGTTGAACTCCATGGATTCGCAGGTAGATACCATATTCTCCCATTTTTCGAGGCTTGATTCGGCAACGTTGCAGATAGAAATATTCTCCATCTCAGAAATCATGGGAAGAAGGCAGTTTACCGCGGTGACCAGAGCAGATGAACAGTGCCGGACCACATTCCTGGTTGCGATATGGCCATACTTTCTCCATAAATTTGTGTACAAAGGCACAAACTCCTCCCGCACTAAGAATCCACCGAAATCTCGGTAGCTGAAGGATAAACATTTCATGCGAACATCGAATGAAAGACCTGCATTGGGGTATTCATAAGATGACATACCCAGATCAGCATCTTCGAGGTCCACAGGGGTAGGCATGTTTGATTTTGAAGGAAGAGGACTGTTTAAGTCGTCATCATCGATAACCGTCACGAATGTTCCGGTAGGATATCTCTGCAAGAATGAGAGGATTATTCACCTGATCATTATGAAGAACAAGCAATTGTTCAGAAAAGGAAAAAGAGACGAACCGGTATGATCTTCTTGACTCGGAGAACACGAGCAGGGGATTCATCATGAAGCTCAGACGCAGGTCGTGCACGTTTAACGGAAGATCCTGGATGGTATGAAGAAGACCATCCACTGGTGTTCGACATGATGAGGAAACGGAGCTTCTGCGAGAAAGCCCTATTGTAAAATCGTAAAAGTGGTTCAAAATCTCTACACCTGCATATATGCTGAGGAAACCCTAAAACGATTACGGCGCCCGATATATGGGGATTCGACACCGACCAAGTCAGGCTTTCTTTTAAGCCCTAATCAAGAATCAGAAGAGCATCTGGATAAACGAGCGATTCAACCAGCAGTGTGTAAGCACCCACTCCCGGAATCCCAGTAGAAGAAGAATCTTATCCCTAACTCAAACACCTATGGGAGGAAGCAGGTCCATCAAGGCCCGTGGTCACGCACGTATGGATGATTGCCCACGATTGGTCAGAATCCCTCTAGGTAGACTTCCTTTATCTTGTCTTCTTATGCTTGTATATGTCACCATCTTATGCCTACCCCACAATAGTGTAACCATTACGTGCTAGGCAGGGGACTTAATGTTGATGGTGGATTTTCATTTAAGGTTAAAATTGTAAAAGCCAGAAAATTATATGTCACAAGTTCTTACTACATTCAGTTTTTTCTTTTTTTTAAGTTCACGATCTTACTAGTATGCTAGAAGATTGTTTGGAATTGAATCCTTTAATTTTGTGCTATTAAGTTATGAGTGGTGTTACAAACGCTTGTTATTAGTGTTGATGGTGGATTTTCATTTAAGGTTAAAATTGTAAAAGCCAGAAAATTATGCGCTAACATCTTGTAAAAGATAAAGCCATTAATAAGTGTTGAATACTTCTTCACTTTACTAATTCACCTAGAATGGAGCATGTGACAACAATCCCATTCTGTGAATTAAATACACGAAATTCATCCAAGTTGGAGCATGTAGCAACAATCCCATATACCCTGTGAATTTATAGCATTATTAATTAATGCGTAAGCACCTTGTATTTCCCGTACTCATTATCGGTGCGGCATGACGATCGAGTGTTGCTCTCAGCAGAGCAACACGAACCTCCAAGCATTATAATGAAAGCATGTACAAAATACGTCACAGCTGCAACTCTCGGTGTGTTATACTAGCCCGATTGAGCAACTCTTGGTGTGTTATACTAGCCCGATTGAGCATCCGGACTGTCCGTATCGATCTGGAAATGATCTCGATCATCCAACTTCACCAAAGCATGATTGGATGGCCCAGATCAATTCCATAACCACCAAGAAGGTATGGAATATTCGCTGCCGAACCAACGCGGACCCCGCATGGTCTGCCTCCCCAAAAGGCTATTTAGCATTACATGCTACCTGCATAGAATACACACGATACTTCACAAGTATCGACCTCCTGAATAACGTAGTTATTCAATTTAGCATTACATGCTACCTTTTGTGGGTCCCACGACCCACACATTCTAGACATCAATCATGTCACAAACTGGGGGATACATACTGGGGTATTGGTCTGGCGGTTTACAGCGTACAGCGCACAACGCGCCATCACAAGAGCGTGTCAGGAAGTCATGGACGGTTAAGTGATGATGGGAGAAGTGGGCAAGCCTGGTCGTGTGACACTAACACATTACTCCACTACTCCATCACTCCACTTTCTCCACTTCCCACGAGATACGAAGGTTAGGCTAAAAGACTTGTATAAATAGGTTCTCCATCCTATTTTTTAAAAAAGAACAAGTCCAGACAACAGAGGCAAGTGTTGATACAATCGTATTCAAACACCAGAACTGATAGCTTACACCCTGCAAGTCAGTTCAGCTTTCTGATACAAGTAATTCATAGACAACACCTTCACATTCTCAACACCTTCTTCGCTTCCCTCCCTAAGATCAACCCCATCTCCTTCACTTTGTGACCGAAACAAGTCTGGAACGGCCATTTCTTGGTTTAGGCTGGACTTGCACAGATTGATCTCTCGAATCTACAAGCACTCACCGCGCAGTGCATTTGTTTAAGGTTTAGACTCATTTCTCATCCACACATCCCAAATTACCAAAACCGGCAGAAATAGTTTTCACCCATAAATAATTAGGCAGTAACATATACCTTAAAAACTTATACTTTTATTCCCCCTTCATACTTGTTTAGGTTTGATATGTGTTGTTCAGTTATAGGTTTAAGTTCTCATACTTCAGCTGAGATTTTTGCCGTTTAATTTTGTTTTTCAGGTATTTTTTTGTGCTAAAATTAGTAAAGAAAATAGGAATGTTGTTGGGGTTTTGTTTCGCAAGCAAACCCATGTGGCTGAAATTGGACTTATGGTGACAGTTTGTGAAGCAGAAACAGTGATGTAATGCTGTCAAAACCATGGCTAAAAGGCTATTTCGGGTTTCGAATGTCTACAAGGTTTATTTGGATTAGGAAACTTGTATGACGGTTTGGAGGAGTGTTTTCCAAGTTTAGGGTTTCCTAATTAAGGTGTGAGACTATTCTTAGAAGTTCTCTAAGATTTGGGGAGCAAGGATGTAACTACTATATAAGAGGAGTTATATAGTGAGGAGAAATCATTCTCTTGGTTAATTCTCTTGGAGAATCCTCTCTTTATGAAAGTGTTCGGGTCACAACCGTTGTGTCATACGATGGTTGGTGATGGGGTAAAATCTATGTGAGAAGAGTGAATTGTAGTGAGAACGGGTATGGGAGAAATCTAGGGTTTCTAGGGTTCATATGAGGGAAGCTAGAATTCATGATGTTCTTCATGTTCTTGTCTAAAGTCAAAGCAACCATGGCGGTAGAAGTTTATGGAAGAAGAAGAACAAAGGAAGAGGTAAACTCTTCGTAATATATCTTGTTGTTTCTAACGTTTAGCGCTAGTGGGTTATATAACTAGTTGATTATATGATGTGTGACGATGTAATAAATTGTTATGATAATGAAAGATTCTCGGGGTTGTTTTGGCCGTGGATGTAGCCTACAAAGATGAACCATGTAATCTTTGTGTCGTGTGTGATTGTCTATTATCGTATTGATTATATATTCGTGTTAGTATTATCCGATCATGCTAATCTAATGATGTAAGTGGAGGATCGAGCTAGTTATCTAAAGTAGGATGTTTCATGGAATTCACTTCTATGGAAACATGCCGATTCGAGATTAACGTAATCTCGGTTTCCCGACAACTATGGGAGGTAAAAACTAAACTCCAACAACTTTGATTCTCTTCTCAACTCTCGACATTCTGTGAGCATCTGTAAATTTTAGTTACATTTTGGAAAATGCATGTGTAACTGTTAGTTACACTTGGAAAATGCATCTGTAACTCTTAGTTACACTGGGAAAGTGCATGTGTAACTACCAATTCCACTTGGAAGATTTTGATGATTTTTCTAGATTCAGTGTGAACTCTAATGAAACTGTGGTGAAAAAGGAAGAAAAAATAGAAGTAGAACCAGAAGTAATGGTTGTTTCTGGTGTTGAGATCATTCAATCTCTGTCTTCTTTCCTTGCTTTTGGATTCATATATTGATTTTAGTTTTCACTTTGAAATTTTAGGGATCTTGTACTCTCTGGTACTAACAAATATGTTGCAATTTTCAGCGTGATGCATTGTTTCATAAGAAGCATGAGATTCATATTCCTGGGAATAGTGTGTCGTCTCCACTTCATAGGTAAAAGCTCAACCTTGTTGACTTAATCATTTGTCCTTTATATGAGACGATTATTATGTTCATATGTCTTCATTCCATCTGTACTTTATGAATGACTTACTAGTTTGATTGATAGTATTGCATGGACTCTGAATGTGTAAGTCCCCACTAATTTGAATTCAGAGTAGCGGTATACATTAGATTGTTCTGGAACCTATTTGGATTATTATATTTGGACTTTTGATCCTTTTTTAATGTTGTCCTGTGAAGAATACTCGGAAAGTTCATGCGGATCAGTCACAACCTGTGTGCTTCTCATCTGATTGTAGAAATTAAGATACAGGTGCGAATTGATGCTGGGTTTGGCCTGTTTTTAGTGTTTTTGATTTTATCACACCAATCTGCGGATATTTAGAATGCTAGAATATGTTTGAATGCTCTCTGTAGCTTTTAATGTGAATCCATTCTTGTTGAGTTCAAGTTCATATGCTCAAGTTCATATATGAGTTCAAGTTCATATGCTCATACGATTGAGTTGTGTCAACTAAAGAAGGAATTTACAGTATTTGGTTGCACAAACCCTGAAGAGATCTCATGGGATGAGAATGGAGCTGGGTACATTGTTGAGTCAACTGGAGTGTTCACTGACAAGGACAAAGCTGCTGCTCATTTCAAGGTTTGATATTATCCCATACTGTTTATTTTTAAACCTAAGTACCTTTTGGGGTTTGAAGTTGAAAAAGACATGGATATGTAACTACAGCATACACATCTATATGGATGTGTAACTGCTGATTACACATGCATATTGTATGTGTAACTTCTGATTACACATGCATATTGAAAATACATGGATGTGTAACTGCAGCATACACATCTATATGGATGTGTAACTGCTGATTACACATGCATATTGTATGTTAGTTGGGTGTAAGACATTAGAGTCTTAGACATTTCTTTGCATTATAAAAGCATTTGTGCATCTGCATATTAGTTTAGATGTATCCAAACATATAAATTTTGAATTATAAACACTGGGGTCTTTGAATCATGTTAGTTTGATGCTCTGATGGTTTTTTTTGCTAGAGATACACAATTAGACTTAGTAATTGATGAATACACAAGTAAGATGTTGATGATTTTGCTAGGAAGATGTTGATGAAAATGCATGTGTATTACCAATTACACTAGGAAGATGTTGATGATTTTGCTAGATTCAGTTGTGAAATCTAATGTGATTGTGGTTAGAAAGGAAGAAGAAGTAGAACCAGAACCAGAACCAGAAGTAATAGTTGTTTCTGGTGCTGAATTCCCATATGGATGTGCAACTCCTAATTACACTAGTCAGTTGCATGTGTAACTGCTAGCTACACTAGTCAGATTCATGTGGAACTATGCATCGTTGTATGTATTGTTCATTTAATCTTATAAAAACTGATTGCTTGTTGTTATATTTCAAATTTCCAATAACTTCATAAAAGCTAATTGCTTATTTGTGGTATTGGTCTCGCTGGAATTGGAGTTGGCGCTGAATACACAAGTCATATGCATGTGTAAATCTCAATTACACTAGATAGATGCATATGTAACTCCCAATTACACTAGACAGATGCGTGTGTAACTTTTAGTTACACATGATAAGAAATTATTGTAAATAAATCTTAAAGTAATACATGTTTTTTTTTCTTTTTTCTTTTTGATGTCTATTTTTTTGATGTGTAACTTCTCATTACACATGCCATATGGATGTGTAACCTCTGGATACACATGTCATATGCATGTGTAACTTCTGCTTACACATGTCGTACGCATGTGTAACCGTTTCATGCCATACCCATGTGTAACTTCTGGATACACATGCACGTTACATATGTAACTTCAGATCCATATGTTATTGGTGGGAGGCGGTGGTTGGTGGTGGTGGCCGGTGGTGGTGGTCGGAGGGGGTAGTGGTGGTGGTTATGGGCGGCGACGGTAGTTGGAGGTGGTGGTCGTCGGAGGTGGTGGTGGTAAAGATGGGTGTGACATCATGTTTACTATATTTTAATAATTTTGGGCCTAGATTTAAATTTTATTTAATTATGGGCTTGACAATATGCATAAGGGTATCAACGTCTTTTAATATTTTGGGGCCTGATTTAAACTTCTTTTAATTAAGGGCTTGATATTATGGGTAACCCATAGGTGGGGCCTTAGCCTAATTTTCCCATTTGGCATCTGCATCCAATCCAACTCCAACGGATTTGCATATAATGGATGGACGGATTGGATACGGATAATCCAATGGAGTTGTTTTATAATGAACAAACAAAGCCAACATAAATGACTTTATATAAAGTGGAAATAGAATAAATGCCCCTACTATCCATCGGCATTCAAAAATACCCCTAGCCATTTTATATGTACCATCCCGTATCTTAAAAGGATGTCCAATTTCTTTTAATTCCATTATTACCCACTGTATTTTCATTAGTAATTCATTCACCACAGTCTCCTTTGGCTGCCCTAAAAGCGCCGACGAAAATCATTCAACCCGAACTCCACCGCCCCCACCACCATCCAGCGACGGAGCCTGGAATTCGTGCCCGGGTGGGCTATTTTTTTTTTCGTACACCTAGATTATAGTAGTCTAAATACCTCAAAATTATTTATAGTGAAAAACACTGCTTATAGTTTCATGTATATTAAGGTTTAGCTCGGTGACATTAATTTAAATTGCGCAGACAACGTGTATAGTAAAATTAGTATTATTATATGAAATTGCGGCCGAAGGCCGCCCGAAATTTGTAAATGTTATTTCTATATATTTGTATGGTTTTCAAATCAGATCATGAGATTTTGAAGATACATCAGGACATTTAAACATCAATTTTTTGTTATTGTTTGCAAAAAGAAAAAAAAAAAGATGGGAAAAAAACATCATGTTAATAGATTTTGATATTAGGCTGGTTTTTAGTTTACACATGGGCGAAATTTGGGTAAATATTTGGAAACAACATGACCTAAATTGATCAGGTTGTGGTGGAGTGGGGGTAAGTTCCATTGTTAATTACAATTTCTAAGTACTAACCTAAACATAAAATGACACAAACTTCAAAAGAAATAATCAAAAGTGGTAATTGAATTATTATCCCTACTTTTGATGGATTATACAAATATCCTTATCACATTATAATTCTATCCCTCTCCTTATACAAGCCCATCAGGGGCCCAATAACTATTTTTGGACTTCCAAATATACCCCCTAGATATATTTGATTAACAAAAACGAAATTCAGTTATAAACAGAAACTTAAAACTGAAAAGAGAGAGAAACAGAAATCAGTTCAGCTCGTGAGATTCGAAGAAATTTTTTTTTAAGTTTCAATCTACGATTCAAAGATTGAAATTCATCTTCTCCTCCATCTTCTTCATTATCTGTGCATCAAGATTCATCAATCAATCAACGGAAAATTTAAAACTGAAAAGAGAGAGAAACAGAAATCAGTTCAGCTCGTGAGATTCGAAGATTTTTTTTTTTTAAGTTTCAATCTACGATTCAAAGATTGAAATTCATCTTCTCCTCCATCTTCTTCATTATCTGTGCATCAAGATTCATCAATCAATCAACGGAAATCACTGGATTTTTTGCTCCGTTTAACTGAAATTTCCGCTTAACAGAAAACACTGGATCTTTTTTTCTGAAACAAATTGGTAATGTTGATGTTATTTTTGAAGATTCATATAGTTGTTTTTGATGATTGCATGTTCTTTTTTCATTGTTCAGGGTGTAAAATTTTTGTTTTTTCGTTGTTGATGCAGAGATCGTGATTTATGTTGGAAGATTGATTTCGTGATTATTCCGTTAGATTGATTGATATTGATATAGTTTGATCTCGAGATCCTTATTCATCTATTAAACAGGTAGTTTTAATTTTTGATCTGTTATTTACACTTTCTTTTTTCTTAAATCTGCTCATCAACTGTTATGCTGAAATGTTGAAGAATTTTTTTTGTGTCAACTGTTGTTGTTGATCCGAAATTTATGTTGAAATGTTGATGATGTATTTTAGGCACTCTATTGATTATGCTTCTGATGAGATGTTGATATTATTTTTGGATCAACCTTTACTGTTGATACAAAAATAAGATGATGTTTAGTTTATTTTTTGATCAACTATTGTTGTTGATCCAAATTTCTGAACACAAAATGTTTGTATTTGCAATAGGATAATCATTTAATCTAGACACACCACTATAAATCTACATAATAGAATCAACATGATAACTCGATCGTCTGACGTTTTATTTTAGGTTTCTCACATTCTACATTGAATATAACTTTTGTGTGATATTGATCGTCTGACGTTTTATGAGGTGCGACGTAATACAATATGTAGCTTAGGGTACTTTATACTGCTTTCTTTTTGGTTTGCATTGAAATTCATGCTTTAACTACCTCTTATTAGATCAAATGTTATATTTTACACATATTTATTGGATTAACTGTCACTATTTACAGAGATTTATTGGATCAACTGTCACTGTTTGATCCAAAACTATGATTGTTTTACACATTTTTATTGGATCAACTGTGACTGTTGATCCAAAACTATGATTGTTTACAAAGATTTATTGGATCAACTGTGATTTGTTTACACATATTTATTGGATCAACTGTGATTTGTTGATCCAAAACTATGACTGTTTAATCATATTTTATTGGATCAAGTGTGACTGTTGATCCAAATTTCTGAACAGCACTATATGTTATGGTTTGTTGTAGGCCAAAGATGGTAGTTGCAGAGTTCAAATTTTGCAATCAGACTGTCTCGCATCCCGTTTCAGGATCAACTACTGTCAAGGAGATGATAAGTGTGGTGAAACAAAAGTGGCCTTATGTTCCTGAAGACCTCATTCTCTTTGGTTACACTGTAGAAGGGATTTCAAATGTCATCAATCATGATTTGGATTTGAGGTTTTTCATTCACCCGCAGCTCACAAGGGATTGACTTGGTGAAGTTTGAAATCCGTTAAGGACTTGTGTTGATTCCATTTCTTCATCATCTTCTTCGCTCCTCGCTCTCGCTTCTTCGTCATCATCAAGTTGTATTTCAAGCGATGATGTAGCTGTTGTGGAAGACGTCACTGATGATGCGTGTTTGATCAAAAAGGTCCCGAAGAAGTCTGATGCTTGGGTCAACATCTTAACTGGAGTAGGGCAGGTGTTTGAAGGTGGTATTGAGGAAGTTAAGGACTCTGTTACAAAGTATGAAATGTTTAGTGGTCGCAAATACAAATTAGTTAAGAGTGACTTTGTACGATACACCGTGGAGTGCAAGTTCAAAAAGACGGAAAATTGTCATTTGGAGGTTTCATGCCTCTCTCCTCGCCAATTCAAATGGTGTATTTAAATGCAAGAGATATATCGCAGAGCATTCATGTAGTTTAGCTTCTTCGGATCCATCAAAAGTTAGGATGAGAAAATCGTTTATGAAGAATATATTGTCGATGATTTACGAGCATCGAAGAAGAAGAAGGCTGCTGCGATGTTATAGATTTACTCCGAATGGAATATGGAGTTGACCTCACGTATAGTCAGGCATATCACGGTTTACAATTCACCAAGACATTTCTTTGGGGTGATGACGTCAAGTCCTATTCTGACTTAGTTTGGTATAAAGATGCAATTGAACAAAGTACAATCCTCGGAAGTGTTGTGAATTTTGAGTATGATAGTGTGACGCGTCAGTTCAAAAGGTTTTTTGTTGCTTTTGAAGCTTCCATAACTGGTTTCAACAATTACTGCCGTCCGATGCTATTTATCGATTGTACCTTTCTCACTGGGAAGTTCAAGGGTGGTCTTATGGTTGCTTGCGGAAAAACTGGTAACCAACGTATGACTTTTAACCTTTTACTATTTTTCATTTTGCATCCATGTTTTTTTACTTTTAACCTTTTACTATTATGCATTCATTTTGTTGATAAATGTAGCTTTTATTATAGGTTTCTCAGATTCTACATTGTATTTAACTTTCACGAGGGGGCGTAGCCCCCGAGCGAGGTGCGACGTAATACAATATGTAGCTTAGGGTACTTTATACTACTTTCTTTTTGGTTTTGCATTGAAATTCATGCTTTAACTACCTCTTATTGGATCAAATGTGATTGTTCAAGCATGGATCAACTGTGATTGTTGATTAACTATGAGTATTGATCCAGAACTATGATTGTTTTATTACGATTTATTGGATCAATCGTGATTGTTTATCCAAAAATTATAATTTGTTTTGAATCAACTTCGTTGTTGATCCAACCGAAATGGATCAACTATGACTTTTGATCCAAAACCATCATTGCTTACATGATTTTATTGGATCAACTGTGACTTTTGATCCAAAAACTATATTTTGTTTTGAATCAACTTCTCTTGTTGATCCAACCGAAATGGATCAAGCTGTGACTTTTGATCCAACTGGAATGGATCAACTTTGTTTGTTGACACTAGTTCTTGGTCACTTATTTTTGTTTTTGTTTTTTGGTTTTTGTAGAAATCTATCCGATTTGCATTTGGAATTGTTCCTTGTGAAAATTGTGAGAGTTGGGAATGGTTCTTAATTAATTTGAAGGGTATTTTTCGTGGAGATCGTCCATTGACCATCATATCAGATCGTGGAATCGGTCTTTTGAAGCATGTTCCTAAAGTCTTCCCAAATGCTTTCCATTCCTACTGTTTGTACCATATGAAAGGAAATATTCCGGTTCCAAAGGGCAAGAGCGAGATAAACCTGCAGTCAAGTTATTCGAAGAGTGCTACACCGCATTAACAAAGGAAAAATTTTATCTTCGCCAAAAGAGTATGAGTAATCTAAAGTTGGATTCGGTGGTTTCTTGGATGATGAAGATTCCACTCGAGAATTGGGCTGCTTATGCATTCCTAGGAGAAAGGTGGGGTGAGAACACATCTAATATTCTTGAGAGTTTTAACAATGTTATTAAGCATGATAAGCCGCTTCCAAAGAATTGAGCTTCTCGATGGTATTCGTGCTAAGGTAATGGAGCGTAATTACAAGAGGTTATTGGAGTCTAACAAGTGTACTACAAGGCTTACTCTCGTATGCAAGCAAGGTTTAACAAGAGGATAAACGACCGCCGTTCATACAAGTTTCGGAGATCAAGTGAGAAAGTATTTGAGATCATTTCTCCAACAGAAAGCAAACCGTCGACTTGGATTCTAGGACTGCAGCTGTAAATGGTGGCAAAAACATAGCTTTCCTTGCACTCATGCAATGAAAGCCATGTTGCAGATTGGAAATGATGAACCATACAAATACATTAGCCCTTACTATACTTCGACTATTATAGAAGGTTGTACTCTCGACCCATATATCCTATTCCGGACTCTGAGAAGCCTCCTAGAATTAATAAAAAGGGGTATGTTTTGCCTCCCAATGGTGGTCGAGAACAAGTTGGAAGGCCTAAAGGTGTTAGGTATAGGGGTAGTCGTGAAAAGGTGCGCAAGAAGAGGAAGTGTGGCCAATGTGGGATGCTCACCTTTCACAACCGTCGAACTTGTCGCAGAGCTCCTTTGGCTCCTCGTGCACCAACGTTTCGCAAGGAGTCTCATTCCAGGATGATCAAGTTCTTGAAGAGGATGTTGTTCAAGTTTTTTGGTTTTATTCATATTCGAACAACTTGTTTTCTTTTTCTTTTTATGCTTTTTCGGTTTGCAATTGTTATTTTTTAAATGATATACACTCTTAGTTTGTTGTTATGAATTTTATTCTTTTGTTTCTCAAGTATATGTCGAGTTTTCATGTTACATCTTTATTTATTTTACAAAAAACATACTTATACAAATGGTATCAACTTCTATTGTTGATCCAACTAAAATGGATCAACAATGGTTGTTTACACTATAGTGTGGAAACATTGTTCCTTGGTTCCAACTTATTTGGATCAATAATGACTGTTGACACAAAAATGCAGTAAAATTTGCATGGTCCTATTTGTATTTTCTAGTAAACTCCCCAAGCTATGCATACATGTAACATTCATTCATAATCAGATCAACTTATTTGGATCAACAGTGTTTGTTTATCCAACTTAACTGGATCAACAACCATTGTTGATCCAACTTATTTGGATCAACATTGGTTGTTTACACACAAAACAAACAAAAAAATTGCATGGTTCTATCTCGTATTTACTAGCAAACTCCTCAAGCTATACATTCCGTAACATTCATTCATAATCGACTTATATAAATTTAAGACATTCATAATAATTCATGATAATTCATTCATAATAATTCATTCATAATCAGACCTACATCATTAAGATTTACTTACTAAGATAAGTATGTTTAAAACTACGAGTTAGATTTTCTTTACGAGACCATGAACAGGACTATGAGATCAAGCTCATTCTAATGGTTCAAATCACTGGCAGTTCAACTGGATCAACTACTTGTTCAACCGAGTCTTGCAATTGGATTTTTCTTGAATAGAGTCGCAGTTTGAATCGGGAAGTTGTTCCGGTTTCTTCCATGAACCCATTTCCGACAAGATTCTTGCTGCAATCTTCACTCGCTTCTTGTTCAACTTCTCATCTAAGTTAGCGATTTCATTTAGGTGTTCACAGTTTCCACGCTTCACCAAATTCTTCATGTACATGCAAGTGTGCAATGCACGTGTCGCATCCGTCTTGTCTTGGCACAAAGTGCAATGTGAAAAGCTTGTCTCGTATTTCACCAATTGTCTTCGGATCTTTGTGGCCCATTTCATTCAGCCATTGAGTCGCGGTACTATCATCACCATATATTGCCAATTGTAAGTCGCATTTCGCCTTGCAGAGTTGTACACTATCCATTTTCCTTTTACCAATGCTAGCACCACCCAATGGTATCCAACACCGTCCTTGTCAGTCAAGCACATTGGTACAATGAGGTATGTGTCTTCAACATTCCCCGTGTAATCGTTCCTCGCCTTTTAGGAATCCCACATCTCTACCTTTTCCATTTTTTCGTGGCTAATGCGATCCCCAATATCTATTTGTATCAATATTTTTTTCAAATATATTAGTTTGCAATATTATGGATCATCTACAGTATAAGCAAAAACTACATTTGTCAACAAAAATAAAATGGGCCGTGATATCGTAACGAGAGAACAACATATCGTATTTGCAATTAAACTCCTCAAGCTATACATACCAAGTAATATTCATTCATAATCGACTAACTTATTTTGGATCAATAATTGTTGTTGATCCTACCTATCTGGATCAACAATGGATGTTGATCCAACTTATTTGGATCAACACTTGTTGTTGACATACAAAACAAACAAAGATTTATCGGTTACTTACATAATCATTTGTTGAGAGAATGACGTGGTTCTTGTGTCTGGTTTTATACGGCGAATCCATCTTTGATTTCAAAGCATGTTGGTGTAGTAATCAACAATCTCGGCGTGAATGTTTTGATTATTCAAAGAGACACTTTGTATGTACTTCCCAATGATAACTACTTGAAATCTTGATTGCGAAATAAAAGCGTAAGCTTTGTCATTTGCAAAATAAGCAACAAATGAATATGTTATTAAAAAGAGCTAGCATAACCCAAAAAAAAAAAAACTATGTTAATCGAGGTGTTTGACTTTGAATATGTTATTACATACCATTCAGTTGCATTCTCAAAGAATGGCTCGATGACTTTCTTTTTTTGTCATTGATTTTCTTCCACAATTTTAGTTTTTTGGCTTCAACAGTTTTTTGGATTCCGCAGGTGTGTTATCAATTTGACTGTCGATAGTGTCGAGGTCAATTATTTGTATTTCCTTCTTTTTTCCTTTTCCACCTTTCCTTTGTCTCCTTCTACGCTTAGCAAGTAGGTGTTTGACTTCGACCGAAGTTTATATGGTTTTCTCTTTGGCCTTTCTCCCTTCTTCACCCGTTTAACAAGAGAACTGACCATTGTTCCTATGATTCGGTTTCCTCTTGATTTGCTCCTCAACCTGTTTCCAAATTAAACAATTTATTCAACCCCGCACGTATTTCGGCTCTCCTAATGTATTGTCATCCTCTTCACTTTGCTCTTCAACCTCTTCTATTTCTTTTGTTTCTTGTGTTATGCTATGTACCTCCTCCATTATTGCACCGAAACTCGGCATGCTACCTGGATGCACATACCTGCATTCGTTAAATGGTTTTATTCTTTGAAAGTGGAGGAGTGTCAAGCACAACCATTTCCATTTGTATGTCATCATTCTTCTTCTCAACGGACGGGCTCTTCTCTTCCATTGGTATGCCATCTTTCTCTTCTAATATTCCAAGACATTTTGCAATGTTTTCAACCAGCGAATCAAGCTCGCATTGTTTTCAACAACGAGATTGAGCTCTAAATCATCATGCTTGCCTTAGTTTTCTTCCTTCATTAAAGCCTTCTTGAGTTACCAAAGTACTCTGAGTTCCCAAAGAATCGTTCATTTCTTGAGTGTCTTCATTGTTCACAACCACTGAAACTTCGACTTCCTTGTTTACTCTAGTTTGATTCCCATCTGTTGGTTGATCATTCGCCGCAGAGTTCATTTCATGCTGATTTCCTTGCCCAGATGATTCTCCTTGTTGTTGCTCTTGTGTGAACAATTCTTCAAATTCCAAACCTTCAAATTCCTTCCCTGTATACTTATTGGTTTATTCCTATTCAGTGATTCCCGATAAATATTTTCCTCTCCCCGCCATTTCTCTATGTTCTTGTCAATGTCGGCAAGTCGCTCTTGTTCTCCGACTTGCAACTCTATTTTGTCCTTGTTCCTCTCATACAACTCTCTCAAGAATAACGTGCTCTGGACAAACTTTTTAATTTCAGCCTTGTCCATGTAATGAATCTCATACTTGTCACAGTGAAGAAAGATGTTTTCTTCCTCTAGCTCCTTTATCCTTGTCCTCTCTTGTTCCAGTTCTCTTGTGAGATGTCGATAGGTCAATTAAATATTTCTCCTCAGCAGATGAGACCTCGGATCAACAAAGTCTTGATGAAACTGCGAAGCATGATCAACACAAGTCAAAATAGTGTAGCTAGTATAACTGGATCAACATTTGTTGTTGATCCCATTCACATGGATCAACTTCCATTGTTTATCCACAAAGAACTTATAGTAAAAGTGGATCAACATTGGTTGTTTATCCCATTCACATGGATCAACTTCTTTGTTGATCCACAAAAACTTAGAATTGGAGGAGCTGGAAATAGTGTACACACTAAAAACCGGATCAACACCGGCCGTTGATCCCATTCACATGGATCAACTTCCAATGTTGATCCACAAAAAACTTAGAATTGGAGGAGCTGGAAATAGTGTACACACTAAAACTGGATCAACATTGGTTGTTGATCCCATTCACATGGATCAACTTCCACTGTTGATCCACAAAAAACTGACACTAAAACTGGATCAACATTGGCCGTTGACCCCATTCACTTAAAAAAATGGTACCTTTGTAATAGTAAAGATAAATATAGTAAAAAAAATTACCGTCTTGTCGAACCAAGTCATATCATTTGCCTTCTTATTCAATTTGTTGCCAAAGTCACTTGCAAGTCGCTTGCACAATGCATCTTTGGTTCCATCGTAGGAATCTTGGAGTTGAATTTTGAAATCCCTCCCTTTTCGTTATGTACTTATCGGTATGTTTGCAGAACCAACACTGCATAATATAAACAACAATGTTAGTTTTATCCAATAGTATGCATTTCACTCTCTACAACAATAAACATTTTAGTTTTACAAAATTAACGTTTTTTCTTACCACTAGTAGAGTTGAGCAGCCACCGATAGCTAATTGGTTATTCTTCTTGTTTGCCAGGTTCGAAATCAAACATTCCACCACATGATCCGGCCATGACACTTTGTCCATCAGTAAGATATGAGGCAACCATTTCTTTGGGAACGATGTCATACCAGCATTTGGGAATAAGAAAACCGTGCATAACCACATACCGAAAAGTCTTACAAAATGCTCAGGATCGGACTCATCTTCTCGTTGCATTTTTCAGGTTTGAATACAACCTCGGCCTTCAATATTGGTTCTAGACAATCTTTTTGTTTTTTCTGGTCCGAACTTTTTATTTAAGAATTTTGTAGTCGAGTCCTTTCTTCGGTTGCGATTCTTTCGCTTCAATTCTTCACTCTCTATCGGTCGTCTCATCTTGAATATCAAAGCAAAATCTCTTGCTTCCAGAGAGCACTCTTCGTTTTCTCCAAATTTGAACTTTCTGGTTTTTTTATCAAATGCACTCATCAACTTGTTTGCATTGCAAGATTAATCTTGTTCATCCATTTACCACTCATACTCATGTACATTACATAAAATGGGCTGATTAATTCCCAATATGGAGATTCCTTCAGTGCTTTTGCAAGTTTCGGTTTTTTCTTGTTATTTGCATCGTCCACTTCAAACTTTTTGCATAGAAAATTCCCCATTTCAGCCAATGGTTGTAGACCTCCTTTGATTCTTTGTTCCTTTGCTCTCGACTTGGCTGCATACATGAAACTCAAATCATTTTCCTTTTCATTTTTGACAATAATCTTTTGTTTTCTTGCATTCTACCCATAATATATTTTCACGAGGGGGCGTAGCCCCGAGTGAGGTGCGACGTATAAATATGTGTAATCACGGTTCATGCTTTAACTACCTTTTATGTCATATTTTACACATATTTTTACACATAATGTGATGTTGGATCAATCGTGGTTGTTTACAAATATTTCTTGGATCAACTTGATCCACAGTTGATCCAAAACTATGATTGCTTACACATAATATTTCCATTAAAGAGTCAATGTTTTTACCTTTGCGCCGGCTCGTGTTGCCCTCTTCATCTCCATCGATTATTCTTGCTCCTCTTCATCGGACTCGATTCCCGATTCTTCCGATTCTTCCTCAACTACCTTCTTGTTTTTCTCCTTTTGTTGTGGTTTTGCTTTCGCCCTTGACCCGACTGTATACGTGAAGCTCAATCATTTTCATTTTGTTTTCAATATTTCAAACAATATAGTTATATATAGCAGCACAAATATTACAGTCTATGTATTTACCTTTGACGACTTTCTTCGGTTTGCCCTTTCTCGCTTTTTTTTTATATATTACAATTTGTTTCTCTTCTTCCGATTCTCGGTCATCTTCATCCGATTCTTCTTGCCCTTCTTCTTCGAATTCGATTGTTCTGGTTCTTCCTCAACTTTCTTCTTTTGTTTGGGTTTTTTGTTGTTCTTCTTTGAGTTTGATTTTTTTCTCCTTTGACCTGCCTGCATACATGAAACTCAGTCATTTTCATTTTGTTTTAAGTAACGTAGTAATAATACCATCACAAATATATATCATAATGTATGTTTTTACCTTTGAGGACTTTCTTCGGTTTGTTCTTTTTTGCTTGTTTTTCCTCTTCTTTGTCATCTTCATCTGATTCTCCTTGCGCTTCTTCTTCGGATTCTGATTCAGATTTTTCCTCAGCTATTTTCCTGAGTTTCGCCTTTAACTTTTGTTGTGCTTCTTTATTCCCAAATGCCATCTTCCTCTTTCTTGTTGTCTCTTCCTTCTTCTTTGTATTTCCTTTGATGACTTTTATTGGTTTGCCATTTTTAGCATCTTTTTCCTGTTCTTCCAACTCTTCATCATCATCATCTGATTCTTCTTCGGATTCTGATTCCGACTTTTTTGGTTCTTCCTGAACTATTTTCTTGTGTTTCACCTTTCTTTGTGTTTCTTCATTTGCACTCTTGTTCTTCCTCTTTCTTGTTGCCTCTTCTTCAATTATCTTATTGTTCTTCGCATTTCTTTTTGGTTCTGTAACTTTCTCAATCTCTTTCGTGCCCTTTTCATCTTGCTTCTTCTTTATCCTTGGTGATCTTCTATGCATTATGTCTTCTCAACCTGAGTTCAACACTTATTATAGTTAGCATTTATATTTTCATAGTAGAAATGTACATAACCATCAAGAAAATCTTTTTTTATGGATCAACTACTCTTGTTTATCCTTTTTTATTTGGATCAACTGTTGTTGTTTATCCCCTACATTAGATCAACTTCTACTGTTGATCCCTTTCATTTGCAAAGATATCTAAAATTCCTTCAAAAACACATAACAGTTGAACAACTTTGCATACAATGGATCAACTTTTATTGTTTATCCTGTTTTTTTACTTGGATCAACTGTTGTTGTTTATCCCCTACATTGGATCAACTTCTACTGTTGATCCAATTTTTTTTTGGATAAACTACTGCTGTTGATACAAAAAAAAATTTAAAAATCCTTCAGAAACACATTTCACCCATTAACAGTAGAACAAATTTTCATACAATAGATCAACTTGTATTGTTTATCCTTTTTTTATCTGGATCAACTGCTATTGTTTATCCCCTAAATTGGATCAACTGCTATTGTTTATCCAATTTTTATTTGGATCAAGTACAATTGTTTATACAAAAATATCTAAAACTCCTTCAGAATCACATTTTCACCCATCAATACTTATCATCTGTAGATCGAATTTGCATCTGAGCAAAACAATACTTAAAGTTTGAAGAGAATTATCAATTTTCAACATGATTAGTATATATAACCTACACAAATTTGACGAGATATCATTTCCTAACACAAATATCCCAAGAACACTAACCAAAACTAAAAAATAACTAAACAAGACCAAAATCAAATCTAATCAGTAAATTGCAGTGTGAAAATCAACCAAATACAAACATATAACTATTATATTATCAAAATCAAGACTAAAAGATACATGCATCAATTAAATCTGACATCAAAATTAGGTTTTACTGTTCGATTTTGCAATCTTCCAATCGTTCAATTAGGGTTTCGATGATGAAACGAAAGTGAAACTCGATTAGGTTTTGTGATGAAACCTAATTTATATGGTTGATTTTAAGTTTTATATGCAATCATCAATTAAATCTCAAGAACTCTAACCAAAAATCAAAACAAGACCAAAATCGAAATTGTTTTTACCTGTTCAAATTGAAATCTTCAGTGAAATCAAATAAAACTTGATTTGCCTTCTGTTCGATGCTTTATGTTGTTGTTGATGAAACGAAATGAAACTAGGTTAACTTTCAGTTTCTGTTAGTGGATTTATTCAACTGGATTAATTTTGAGTAACGGCTAGTGTATTAATGTTTGATTATGAGTAACGGCTAGTGCATTTATTCCATGAATTTCAGTTTTTTTTTCTGGTTTTCAGTTTCAGATAGTGGAGCGATTGAAACGAGGGAGAGAAGAGTGAGTTGGTGAGAGAAACCGTAACTGAAAATGAGGAGTTATTGTGTCTGATCTAGTATTAAGTGAAATATATAGGGAGGGCATTTCAGTAATCTAATAATTCCGGATTTTAATTCCTAAAATTGGTAGGGATATATTTATTTTGGGAAAGGATATATTTGTTGGGTTATAAAAGTAGGGACATATAAATAATGTACCCAATATCAGAAGAAGTCATGTGAATATGTCGTACTAATGGGCTAATTTGAAAATTTACCCTGGGCTAATCAATAACTTTTGGACAATTAGGCTTTCCTAAGCAAGCTTTTCTAAAAAAAAATATGGGGGGCTGTAGCCTACCTAAGCCACCCCACCTCCGTCACTGCCACCATCTCCATCGCCACCATCAACAACAACTATCTACTACTGTCTTACGAATTCCGCCGTAACAACATCTTTCTAATGAACCTCCCACAACCTTCCACTGAAATCTCAGTCGTTATCAATGGATCTAAAAAACCTCCGACGAATCAATTAAAACAAACATTAGCACCAGCATCTCCGCAGATCAAGCAACTTAGCTTGCTTATTATGTGTTTCAATATCGGTCTCTTTCTCTGAATCATTTCAGTTTAGGACATTTTGTACTTTCTTTTGTTTTCGTTTAATCCTTTCCCAAAATTAAACGTTTCACAGCTTTCTAGTAATATGCATGTAAGAAATGGGAAAGTTGCGTACATTGACATTGAGTGACGTTTGTATACTTGTCTTGTTTTGTTCTATTTTGCTTCGAACTGTTGTCCTAATTTTTGTACCACCAATTCTATTTACTAGGTAGTGCCTGAAAATTTAATCATATTACACCCACTACATAGAGGTTTGGTATGGATGTTGGAGTTTTACTGGAAGATGTAAGTGTAGTTTCTTTTAACTCCCCATTAATCTTGAACTGCTAACAGTGGAGGTATTGTTGAAATTCTGAACTTGTAATTTTAGTAACGATTTTTTGTTTTGGTATTTAAATGAATACTAGTATCTAACCCGTGCTACGCACCGGGGTCGGTGTGGTCGGCCAATTTAGCATGGCCAATTTAGAAATAAATAAATTTTTTCTTTGAAAAAATTGTGATTATTTTTATTTTTAAAGGAGTTCGAAAATTGGTATTAAAGAAGTTGACTTCACAATTAAACTAAATTTTATTTAAGTGGTAATAGGGGTTTATGGAATGTTGCTTATAGTTAAGTAGTATGAATAATTGTATGAATAATTTAAAAATAAATTATTTAAATTATTTCTGAATAATTGTATGAATAATTATTTCTGAATAATTAAAACTAAACTCACCTATTACCGCAAATTGTATGAATAATTTAAGAAATTGTTTCTGAATAGTTGTAAGTTTTGGTAGTTGATTTTATTTATGTATCAAGTGGAAGCTTATCCTTTTTTTTTTTTTTTAAAAAAAAATTGTCTCTCTGAGATGTTACTTACAGTTTTTTCTGTTTAATTACAGGAAGGGCCCAAAAGGTTCATTAGCAAGTGTAAATTAACAATACCTAGAATAGGGACACTTCCCAATTTTTAAAATTCTTAAATTACATTTTGATGAATGCTGAGTAAAATTCCCCCTATAAAAAACACCATTCATCAATACTATCTTCGACGTACTTTGCTAAGTAAAATTGTTATCTGTAGAGATAATATCTTGGAGTTAAAACTGTTATTCACAATACATTATGATAGAATAATGGTGGTCCGGAGGGAGTAATATGTTTCAAAACTGACGTGTGTCTTTAAATAAATAATCATGATATCAATAATCTCTACCAATAAGTAAACACTTTATTGTCATCATGTGTGTCTTAAAATAAATAATCATATTATCAATAATTTCTACTAATAAGTAAACACTTCATTGCCATCTTCATCTATCTCGACCAATGGTGGCATGTCAGGATCCCTCTCTACTTCATTACCATCTTCATCTATCACTGTTGTTATGTCAATGTACTTCCTTTTCAGCTCCTTCTTAGGAGGTGTCTTGAGCTGTTCTATGTCGGGAATAACTACATCACCAGTTGGATATAACGACTGGTCCCCAATTGTATTTATATCCTGCAAAACATACATTTTTATTATTCGTACATATTGGCAATGAATTTTACATAGTTTGTATTGGTATTGGTATGTCTGTAATAATGCTAGTATGTAGTTACCTTTTCTTTTCTATTGAATAGATATGCTCTCTCTAATGTATTATCATGATGAAATATGTCATGTGCGGTTAAACTGTGATAGAGGAAGCTACTTTCATCAAGAATGAGTCTAAAGACCATTGTTTGTCCTATTGCATCTGTTATTGGTTCAACGCAGTCTGCCCTGTTTTTCTATAACAGAAAATTATTACTCAAGAGTTAGCTTGTAAAATTTTATTTATTTTAGATATATTTAAGACATTTTAGTTACCTTTACATCCACCATTGGCAATAACATCATTTCTGTTAGGGAAAATTAGGCTAAGGCCCAACCCATGGGTAACCCATAATATGAGACCCTTAATTAAAAGAAGTTTAAATCTAGGCCCCGAGTTATTAAAAGACAACCTTGCCCTTTTATATATTATCAAGCCCCAAATTAAATAAAATTTAAATTTAAGCCCAAAATCATTAAATCGGGCCTAGAATTATTAAATTATAGTGTGATGTGTAAATGAAGTTACACATGCATATGGCATGTGTATCAGAAGTTACACATCCTTATGACAGGTGTAATGCAAAGTTACACATCAAAAAAATAGACATAAAAAAAACGCATACAAAAGTGTATTACTTTAATATTCATTTACAATAATTTCGTAGCATATGTAACTAGAAGTTACACACGCATCTTTCTAGTGTAATTGAAAGTTACATATGCATCTATCTAGTGTAATTGAGAGTTACACATGCATCTGACTTGTGTATTCAGGGTCAACTCCAATTCCAGTAAGACCAAATACCACAAATAAGCAATTAGCTTTTACGAAGTTATCGGAAACCTGAAATATCACAACAGAAATCAGTTTTTATAAGCTTAAATGAACAATACATACAACAACGTACATTCAGTTTCACATATATCATACTAGTGTAGCCAGCAATTACGCATGCATTTGAATTGTGTAACTAAGAGTTACACATGCATATAGCATGTGTAATTAGGAGTTACACATTCATATTGATATGTGTACCAACTGTTAATTCTCTACATTCCTTCAAACAATTAATTCTCTCGAAAACTAACTAAAATGGAATAAGTGGTGTTCCTTGAGAAAACTCTACTTTTATAAACAACTAATTCTCTCGAAAAAAGAACTCATCGGCATCCCTAGATTTTATTCGTGTAAAGGTCGACTTTAATGTGGACTCCAGAAGTTACGTTATGGAGGAATGTAATCAGCAGATAGCCAGATACACATACTTAAATGCATGATCAGCAACTATCGGCGACCAAAGCAGAATCATTTAAGGAAGTGTAATTAGCATATACACATACTTAAATGCATGTGTAATCAACAATTACACATCCAAAATGCAAGTGTAACCAGAAATTACACATCATAATGCATCTGTAACTAGAAAATACACATGCTTTTTTGCATGTGTAACTAGTAGATACACATGTTGATTGCAACACAATTTCATCAAAAGGTGGGGTTTCCTACCAAAAGAAGGAGCATGACTTTTCCTAACATTCTATGGCAAGTTTTAAAAAAATAGTGATGTAAAAATAAGGAGTTTAAAAGAGAGCTTGCCTCAGTAAGTCTACCTTTACCTCCAGTTGGTTGGCACAAAACAGTTTGATAATTTCCACATACAACCACTGTTTGTGAGTGACTGCATACAATAGTTTTGCAGAAGATATTCAGTTAAGCATCTACTTCAGGTAATTCAGTCAAGCCATTTCATCTCCAACTCCAGCTGCAACCAACATCTACTTCAGGTAATTCAGTCAAGCCATTTCAGCTGCAGCATATACATCCATTATTACCTCCATACCACCAGTACCACAGGCCATTAGATAGACACAACAATCATTTTAGCTTCACCTCAACTACAATTGCAGCTCAAATCTGTCATGCATTCACTCAAGCCTAAACATTCATCTAAATCCCTGTAAATGCAGATGTAAATAACCAATACCAGCCTTCTGCAATCAGCTACAAGACCACCTGAGCACCACAAGAACCACCAACTCCATTTTTGTATCTTCTGCACACATCCACACCACAGAAAGCCATTTCTTCCTCTCTTCTACAGTTTTGACAAAAAAAAAAAAAAACGAAATTGAGATAAAATTGCTCATAACTACATCAAAATTCAAAAATGCATAGTAAAATTCAAATTTGTCATCACTTCAAACACATGGTTACTTGAAAACACATGCGACAAAAGATATTAGAACACCATGGATTCAAACACCACAACTTCAAGTGAAAATGAACAAGCTGCTCATGTCATACCACATCCATATAAACTTGTGTACCTGACATGTGTAATTGTTTGTAAGGTCTGCTAATCTTAGCATGTGTAACTAAGAATTACACATGCATCTAGCTTGTGTAACTATAATTTACACACGTATTTGGCTTGTGTAACTAAAAGTTACACATGCATTTGGAATGTGTATTTAAGAGTTACACATGGTAGCCGACTGCGAATGAGCCGAATGTTTCATTCTATACTGTAGGAAATACAGGAAATATATGAGTCAGATGTGTAGCTCATAGTTATAATAATGATAACTAGTGTACTCTAATTATGATTTATGCAAGAGTTTACTATTATAATAGCATATTGGTGTTCAATTGATTAACAGAATATGATGAAAGCAACATATACCTTGCATTCGATCTTCTCCATCTTTTATTTCTCAATGTCATGAAGCATTGAATTTCAATCACATTAGTACAAGAGAGATAACAGGAAATAAGCAGACAAACCACAAATTACAGCACGGCATCATTAACTAGTGTATAGTTGATAAATGATTCATGACATTCTAAAGATCTCAAGCATCTAATTGCAAAGCAATGAAAGTATTTGTAATCTGTAAACAATTAAAGTAGGGAGCTTAATTACCACACCTACCTCGAGGTTTCGAATGACTTGGCTTTGACCCAAATATAACTTCCTGTTCTGCTATTAGTTGTCCCTGCCGCTTCTTTTGATCTCGCTGCCTTTTAACTTCTTGCTCTTTTTCTTGTCGTACAATACTGTACTCTTCAAGCATAGAAAGAAGTCGAATCTGTATATCAGAGCAAAATACCACAATCTGTATTTTGTCACTCCTCTCCATTTCCTACACAATCATGCAACAACACTCAATATACCAGCTCTGGGCAACACACATAACAAATAGAAGTGTCTCATGAACTAGCAATTAACATCATACAAACTAAAACATGTCTTCCAAGAAGATGAATACAGGAATCCCAAGAAGATGTAACATATTTTCACATGTAGATCAACAATATATTAGTAGATAACTAGGCTACTTAGAGTAAAATACCTCATCTTCGCCAGACTCGGAATCATCAGAATCATCCTCATCATCATCCTTGGGGTCAACAACCTTCACTTTCTTAGCTGCAGAAGCATCAAGTTTGGCAGCCTTTCCATTCTCCTTAATGTCAACAGGTAAATCCTCAACATGGATATCATCATCATCGAATCGAAAATCAGGAAAACCACCTTCATCATCGGATTACGAAAGGATAGACATATATCCAAAGTGAAGTAGATGCTTCCATTCCTTGAGTTGTGGGATAGCTCAAATTCCTTCTCGAACACCAGATCATGAGATATATGAGGGAACTTATCAGTACTAAGGTGTGCAATCACATGCTTTTGGTTATCAATCTTTGCATACACAACCACTGTTTCCTCCTTTCCCTTCTTCACTTCACCGATACATGACTAAAGACATCAAAAAAAAAATTTTTTAGAAACTTCCTCACAGCTTATCAAAATCATCACAAAAACAAGAATCAAAAAATTACAGCTTGCTCAACTATAACCTAACATGTGAAAGATGCAAGACTTTCTCTTCGACAGGAGACACCTTGCAGCTCTGTCCAGGCTTGAATTCAACACCTAAACGCCATAACCAATTTAAAACTTGTATCAGTAACTATATCAACAGTAAAATAGGGACAAGAAGTTACTCTAAAATTCTCTAAAGCAACCAAAATCAAAGAGGAATATATACATATTCTGAAACCAGCCAACAAATTTAAATGGTAAATTTATAGAAAAACAACGCCATAAGACTGCATGACCCAATCACTAAATCGAAGGCATAAATCATCATCTATTTATATCATACATCATTACAGTCAAATGAAAACTACACATCATATCATCTGGAGCTAAATAAATAGTTAACAAACAAAACCCTAAAAACAAACATAGCAATTAATCAACCAGTGTAAAATCAAATCCAAACCCCCAGAGACTCAACAAGAATCAGTTGAGCTAGTGAAGAAGAGCTCATTCAGGCATTTTCTCGAACAAATGATGTGTACTGTCTCTGTTAATGGAGAAACAACTTTTCCAGTAATTTCTGAGCCTCTCTGAATCACCTTCCCTGCAACAATTCCACATCCAACATAGAACACAATGATAAAATCATTCAAAAACAGCTTCCATTTCTTATATACCAAGAACATATGAAATCGAAAATTAAAAGCCAATGAAATTCAAATTAAATCTACGGGTAATAGAGATGAGGAGTCGTTGATATCGAATCTCTAATTAGTTTTTAGATCGCAACTTGAAATTGAGAGTTACGATGATTTTGACGAAGAACAGATCTGAAAATTTTGTTCAAGATTCTTCAAATAAATTACATTGATACAACCACAAAGAGTAGATGATTGTAAATAAACTAAGATCTAATTTCGATTCAGACAAGCTAATTGAAAAACGCCTGGAGATTTAAGTTTTGAAAACTCTGAAGTGTTTTTCTCAGATTTGTTTTTGAAATAAATAAACTAAAATCTCTCAATCGAAGCATAATCACTAATAGAAGAGGATACTTATCTATATACTTAGCTTGTTGATGAACTTCTGTTGAATCTGCAGATCAGTTAGTTGAAATTTGTTTCTCGGATCCATTATTCTCTATTGCAACTGATGCTCCTCCTTCTCCTGATGGTGTACTTATGATCTCTATCGTCGTCATCGATTGTCTCTGCTCAAAATAAATCAATTAGTTGTCTCTGCTCAAAATCAATTTAGAAACCCTAGAAAATGTTTTCATCAGAACTGAAGATAGGAAATGAAATGAGAAATGAAAATATCTTTTGATATTCCTCTTGTTTATATACTAAAGGGTAGTCTTGGTATTATTAAAATTCGTAATTATTAATTATGGGCCAGATCTGAAGAAAATTTGATTTTTTGGGCCTAGCAATAACATTTTCCTAAAGTATGGAGTTGATGGTGGATGATCCATTTAATGGGGCTTCTATATATTGAACCCATATAGTAGGGGGGTTCTAGTATTTTTCACTTTCTGTTACTCTAATGTTGTCTACAACCATTTCAGCCATTCGCCCCATTACTGTGATAATACCACTGCTGTTGCCGTCATACACTATTAGCCGGAGAATGTAACTGTCACAAAGTATGAGTTAAAGTTAGAAAATGTAACTGTCACAAAATACGAATTAGATTTGCATTTTTATTTTATTTTATTTTATTTATTAAACGTAATAATAAATATATATGAACTTTTACTGCTTATTACCATGGCTTTGGTGCATTTACCATGGTTACACATGTATTGCACCATGGTTTTTTTTCCATATACACATGTTTTTCTCTACATACTGGACATGCCATATAGTACCAAGGAGTTTCTTCTTGAATTCCAATTATCGTTCCTTTTATGGTAAAAGTTGCACCCTGCATTGCATTTGATTCATTCATAAGATATTTTGGTAACGAAATATAATTCAAATTGAGTTAATTTATAAATCTCACCATAAAATTTTCTTTGTCATGTAACATTTCCAGTGCTTCGTTGAGTGATATACGATTTTCAAACATTAATTTCTCCTTTGCTTGGTTTGAAATTTCTGAAGTACTTAACTCTTCCACTGGCATATATTTCCTGTTGCCATTACGTTAGTGTAAAAATCAAAAACAATCTATTATAATTTAATTTAATTAATTCAAACATTTACGTACTATAACGTACATTTCATTATAAATTTCCAATCCAGGTGCATCAATATTTATGTAAATTCTTGTAGCTTTCTTGATTTGCGGGTAGATCTCTCTATGACAGGCACATCTGTTATCTGAATGTTATAGCTCAATTTAAAATTTTAGTTCATTTTAAAAAATGCTATACTATTGTGCATGGCTTTAAATGTTTTATACAAATGTTTTACGTACCTTGAAACTGTTCAACAGTTGTTGAAGTTATTATTACTATTCGAGTAATTCCATCATCTTCTAACATATAATCACTTAGCTGGGTGGTCAGATTATCCCATATAGTTACTTTTATCGAAATTCCATTGTGGCTTTGTATTAGGACATCACGTGCGAGTGCATCAGTTTCATTTTTTCGGCGTTTCATCTGACTCTTCGAAAGTCCCCTTAGTATCCCAGCAGCATCTGTAAAAAATAATTATTCAGTTTGGATACTCTTATGATATACATATAATTGCGTGCTGGTCATTAGAAAGCATTTCTAACATTTAGTATTACCTATTAGGTCTATTTTATTATCTATCTTTTCCCTTAGCGCTGTAAAATCTGATATCGTAAATTTATATCTTGGTATTTGTTGATCTTTTTCAGTCTGAAGAACTATACTTGTGTATGTATTCACCCAGATTTTTTTTGCACCAGGTACTGGTCGATAACCTCCATGGTATGGTTGCAGGTTAAAATGCTGGATTCGAATGATTTTTTGATCTTTAATTCTGTCCTTGAAGTACGGAATATCCTTTAGCTTAATGTAAGCATGCACCTGGTTTCCCTGTTTTCATTGTTTTATCAGTATCGTGCATTTGAAAACCACTATACTTTGATAAAGATGTCTTACCTCTGCATCTATGAGAATCATCTCTAAGCTATACACCTGTCCCGTCGTATTGTTGATTCCATTCCATGTTCTTTCGATTCTTGCTATAACCGTTCGTGAGCATATCCCTTCTCCTATCATTGTGAACAGGAGATTTTGTTGGTTTTGTTTTTTTGTTTCTCCATGTGTAGGTGCCTGGTACGTCGTTAATACCGTCAGTATATAAATCACTTATAAACAACTTAAAAATCATCGGCAATCTAAAGCATTTTTATATTGTTTTTTATCTTTTAAATTACCTGATGAGGTCCAAACACAGCTTCATGTTGTTGAATTAGAGTATCCTGTGATCTTTGTGTGGGTAAGTCCAAAATTGCTTGGCCTCCTTTCTCTCTTTCTATTTGTCCTTGTTGCTCAGTGCTCATAGGCTGTTGCATATTTTCTATTTTGTTAAGATGATAAGTATTCTAGTTTATAAAAATCATTACCCAAAGCATCTTTATATTGTTTTTTATCCTAAAATTACCTGATGAGGTCCAAACACAACTTCATGTTGCTGAATTAGAGTATTTTGTGATCCTTTGTTGGCTAAGTCCAAAATTGTTTGTTCTCCTTTTTCTCTTTCTATTCGTCCTTGTTCTTCAGCGCTTGTAGCCTGTTGCATATTTTCTTAAATCATTACTGCCAATACAGTGAAATACAGATATGACCGTTAAGACAATAAGTACCTTGGATGTCACCATATCTGTTTCCTGTCCTTTATCTGACTGAATTTGAAGCTGAGTTTCCTGTGTTTCCCGTGCTTTCCGTTTTTCCTCCTTTTCTCTTTCTCTTCGTCTTCTTTGTCCAGCGATCACAGCCTGTTGTATAAAACATTATCGTCAAACACAGTCAATAGCAAACATCACTGTCAATATAGTTATTTATTTGTAATTTTTACCTCCGATGCTACCCTTTTTGGTGGTTCTTTTTTGTATGTCTGAGTCCCTGGCTTTCTTTTTTTTTTGTTTTGATCAATAATCTCCATTTCGTTGGGTTGACTGTTTCTTTGAGATGGATTTGTAGATGTCCTGAATATATATATAAGGGATTCAGCATAAATCATATCTGTAAAATTCAATGTAATAAAATACAGTCAAGAGAAAGCATATCTTAATTCATACCCCATATTGATCTGATCTGAAGATGATATCATGTATCCTGTTTAGCTTCGAAAACCCAATTTGCAGCGTAAAATACGAAAGAACTCCTAATGAAATCCGAAAGGTATCATAGGAAAACTATGAGAAAAGTTCTCTACTTATAACTCTACTAAACCTGCAGGTTAGTTCTAATTGTGGTATTATATTTTTTGTTTTTCGGGCAAGTTTTCTACTAAAACCTGCAAGTTAGTTCTATATATGATAAATATTTAGGAGCTTTAGATTTGTTCCTAGAATATTTGAGTCGAATTTAGAGTAACCATATTTAAGCCACGAAGATAAGGATTTTTTAGAATTTTCCAGATTAAAAAATATGCATACCCAAATTTAAAACACACACTTTTATACGAACAAAAGTAACAAAGTGCAGTCAAAAGTTACCCTATTTTACCACGAAAATAAGGGAAGATGACTTCAAAATATTTGCAATGTATCTTAATTTTGATAGTAAATCGTGTAGATGGTGGTTACAAAAGCAAGGAAACAAATATTGGTTAGCATTTATACGCTAGTAATCTAAGCGTATTTTTGATGATAATAAAGGAATGTAAGCAGAGGTTCCATGGATTGTATTTTTAGATTTCGATAATTATTTTTTTCCAGTATACTAAAGCCGAGATTCGTAAAAAAAAATTAATATGCTACTTGAAGTTCTCCTTGTGAACTGAAAATTACTTATATTGATGTTTTTACATAGGAAACGGATATTAGGTTTACTATAAAACCGAGGATCAACCAAACAATATGAATTGTCGTAAAACTTATATTGATTTATTTTTTATGTAATAATATGGTCTAACAATGGCTTATTGTCGTAAATTTGCATGAGACATGTGTAGCATGATTTGATTGGAAATGCCATCGGCTCAAAGACAATTTCGGATCTGTTATTAGATCTAGTAGTGTGCACCCTCGTCAAATTAACCATTTGGCCAGCCTTTTCTCCCGTCAATATGCGAGCTTGGATTTCTGTTGTCTCCAAGTTGATGATGAAAAGTTTAGTACCTTTATTAAGTTGGATTTCTTCATCGCTAATGTCTTCCAACAATATGACCGGCATGCCAACCTTAAGTCGGATTACATGACATGGGAACCCTGGATATTCCATAAGATTCAGAATATATTGTCGCTTATAATACTCTGTTCTATTGTATTGAGATTTAGGTTCGTTAACATCTGAATCCAAACTTACATATATGTGTTCTTCGTTTCCTGGTAAAAGAGACATTATCAGTGCATTGATTCTTTTTACCTCTCATTTGTTTTTCAATAACAATTTAAACGTTAGTCTAAATATATATAATGATGAGCAATACGACTGTGACAGAAGATATGATTGATCAATATTACATACCTCTGTCATCCTCTACTGCAGCATTATTCTCCATTGACGCGAACTCGGGGAAAACAAATTTGTATACAGATTAAGGTTTTAATACACAGGCGATTAATAGATATATACAGATTAGGGTTTTAATACAATCCTTTAACAGGGATTATACACGTCCATTTCTATATATGGAATGCTTGGTCATAACTTCATACATAAATTTGGCATATAAGATCTAGCTTGTATTAAACTCCAAGAAAAAAGACCATCCTTTATCGGTGGCGGAACTGGACATTGGGTATGGGGATGGCTTGATCCAATTTTGGGCTGGCTTATGTATAAAATTGACACTCATAATATTATCCAACTCAAAATAGGCTATAAAAAAATGGATTTTTGGCTTGCTAGAGCTGGCTTAAGCTAGCCTTAGTAACATGTGCCATGTATTCTTTTCGTCCTATAAAAGTGGGTTTACAGTAGTCGAACTCATTTTTGGTGCATTTTACTTCTATTAGAAATTGTCTACGTGACATTGGTTGTTTGCCTTTGACATTAGTTTTATATAATGAAGTTCAACAGAAACCTGATGTCTGCTCAAATCTTTCAAAGAAAAGAATTTGTAGATTTTCAACCAAAAGATACTTTTTGTATAACATACAAAAGGACACCATCAGCAATCCTGGCAACGATCTACATATTAATTTTAATACATTCTGGAAGTTTACTGCTGGAATACTAATTATTGTATGTGAAAGATTGCTAACTTTGAAACGGAAAAGAACAATGTTTGCACGCACTAAGAATGATCACAGAACATTAGTACCCCAAAGACAAAATTTAAATAGTAGCATGTGCAGCTAACCATTGAAATACTAATTATACTAATTTTACCACTTAAAATGTTGATAAAATATAAAGAGTTTAAATATAAGTCTGATGAAAAAAAAACACAAACTGCCTAATGCTTTGCATATAAATCATAAACCCTAAAAGAAAATCATCCCTAAAAAAAAGAAACAAACGCTGCACCAATTAACTCCATCACTATATCTCCGCCATTATCACCTCTCTGAATTTTCTCTTCTGCGGAGTCCTAGGAGCAAATCGTTCAACTTCTTTGACAGCATTCCTATTGACTGCATTTGCCGAATGATCATCAATTACATCTTTCTCCGAAGATTCCTTGTAGACCTTCAAAACTTTGAAATTATCTGATTGATTTTCCACGTTTTGATCAGAGATCAACAACTTAAACACGAAGGTCTTATTCATCATCCTATCAAAGACCTTCATAACCTTTTCTGGTTGATTCATCTACAAAATGTAATGCACACATTCATCAATATAGTTGCAGTAGGGCTAAATTTAGGAAAACATTTTAGGTATTTTTTTTTTTTACCTCTTGGCAGTATTCTTCGTACTCAACATGATCCTTAGCTGTATAATCGAGTATTCTCTCAGCATTTTGCCCTATGATGGTCAGTGTTACAGTTTCAGTGGTATCTGTAACTTTGATCTGCAGCAAATACCATGGCACATCTCCACTATATTTGTCGCCACATTTGCTGCAAGAACCAACACTGCCCACATACTCTACTTTTTTATTACATTTTTTTGCAAGCCAAATAATACCAATCATCAT
Organism: Papaver armeniacum; assembly: GCA_023531295.1. Taxonomy (NCBI): domain Eukaryota; kingdom Viridiplantae; phylum Streptophyta; class Magnoliopsida; order Ranunculales; family Papaveraceae; genus Papaver; species Papaver armeniacum. The sequence goes on from JAJJWW010002942.1 coordinate 157,903, forward strand.
TTTCCAGTAACCCAACAATCTTCGCTTCACAGAAGCACGTACTGTTCTGCATCACATAAACACACACGTATTAATGAATTGACTGTATCATTCCTGGTGTCACGGGGCTGAGACACATACCTTGTTTTCATTATACTGTATCTTATCAATTATCTGCGATAGAGTCTCTATGTTTTCATAAGGGTTTTTTCTCCTCCTCCAGATACTTTTTGCCAACCTCAATAGCATTTGAACCAATTCTGTATCATTAAAAGAAAAAAAGGAATTATGCAATAGCAATACGTAGTCATAATTCACTTTGCAAGACAAACTACTTACGTTGCCCTGAACTCTCTCACTTGTTCTACATCCAGATTGATGAATACTCTAGACGCAGCTGTAGTACAAAGACCAAGCGTACCTATAGTGTTTGAATAAGTCAGAACATCAATATCACATTCACATCAACACCACAAAAGGATAAATAAATTAATTTTTTTACCCATGTGCTCTTTCACGTATGTGCCAGTAACCACCACCACAGTAGGTACATTAACAGAGTTTTTAACGATATCATCACTAATTGTGTTTGCTAATTCAGCCCATAGTGTCACTTTAATTGCATCTCCCCTGGTAAGAAAAACATTATTACAATTAGAACAATATACAGATTTCCACTTGAAATAAAAAACAAAAGCATAAGAATTCAAAGGTGCATTTTACCTCCCATCTTCAATTACTATTTCTCGCATCAAGACTTCACCATCAACAACCGTCTTGTTCACAATGTTAGAAACAGAACTAAGCTTTCCAATGACCGCTATATAAAACAAATAATTCATATTATTCACATGCTTTTTTTTATCTTCTCTTCTAAAATACCATTTGAAAGATAAACCAACAACATACCTATATAATATGTAGTATCATCTTTTCGGCTTGGAATATCACCTAAAGCCAAAAATTCAAAAACTTCGCTTGGAAATGTTGCTGGGTCATCATTAAGCTTTTCTATATTTGCTAACCTGTTCAGCCACATAACATAAGGGAAAGACACTATTCTGTAGCCATTAGTTGGTTTGGAAACACTAAATCTCTGAATAGAATACACACATCCCTCCTCAACTGCATTCTGGATCAATTGTACGTGATCCTTTCCCACCCTAGCCTGCATCTGAGTTCCCTGCATTGGATTAAATTGCATTCAAATGTTAGGGAACCTTAATGATAGATAATACGTAAATATCAGAGTAAAAAGATACTCACATGTTGGTCAATAAGATGAATCTCAAGATTCCATACTTTTCCAAGCCGTTTGTTTTCGAATTTCCAGACCTTTAAAACTAACACCTTGACGATCTTTTGAGCTGCACTGCTCGGACTGAGTTTTGCGAAAGGTGTAAAAACCATATTTTCAGATGTCCTAACCACTGGTAGTAAACGAAGAACCAATGAAACGATCAATCAACAATAAAACCTAGTCATAAAAACGATTTATATTCATAAATATCTACATATTATTTAGAATTCCCTATATTTTCTATAAAAAATACAATTATATTTATTAACAAAAAACGAAACAGATAAAATTTAATTAATCGAATTACAGTCAAAAAATCATTAAAAAAAAAAAAAAACTGCAGTGATAATATGGCTAGGTTCAAACCTTGCTTAGAATTGTCCATTATTTTCTGATTCCCTTCTTTGCTAATTGCTTGGTATCCTATGGGCGGTGTAGCCTGGTACCTCTCTTTGGATGCAATTGAACGTGCAAACAGAGAACCTCCATACCGTTTATATACAAATCCATAGCTTCGTCTTTAGGAAATTCAATTAAGCCAAGATAAATTGTCGACCAATCAACCGCTATATCTGGAGTATTCTAAATATAGAGATGTAAAATAAATTTTATGGCAGTTCTTAAATTTGTTAACAAAATTATAATATTATTCTTCTGAAATACTGCTTAGGAAACTGATAATTATGGAAATTAATAATACTTAGGATAGTCGTCCTTTTTTTTTTTTTTTTGTTATTTATTCCATTTTTCAAGAATCCTAATTCGGCATAAAAATGAAAACAGGGAAATAATCAGAATCCTAATTTGGCATCTACGAATCTTCATGCTGAATACAATGGTATTAAAGGAATTTTATACAATTTGCCAAATGGACCCGCGCTTCTGCTATATATACGAAATTATACTGTAAATATCCATCAAAATATTTCGAGCATTATGTAGCATTTTAAATCAAACTCAACCTTCGATGTTAAAATATCCCAAGATAAATCCTAATTTAGCATTAAAAATGAAAACAGGGAAATAATCAGATTTCCGCCAAGGTTTTCTATTTTTTTTTTTTTTTACTTATTTCTAGTAAATTTTCAATATACTTGGTCAAGAATTCTTAAGTCGCACTTAAAATATTTCCGTTAATCTATTTTGATATTGAATTTTATGCACACAGGAATATACCAAATACAACTGAATAGATATTTATGCTAAGTTACATAGTGAATTGCAGGGTCTAATCAGGATCAGAATCCCCAGGCGGTGGGACGCACGAAAACACAATTTGAGTAACTTGGTCAGGAATCCAGGCAAAGTTAAGAACTAACTTTGCGCCAAACGGAGGTCAACAATTCTCATGACCATCCATTGTTTTCGCATGAGTCATGTTCTGGTCGATAGCATCATTATGAACGGAGGTCAACAATTCTCATCTCCATCACCAAAACGTACTAAACTTTAAATTATTTTAACAGCATTGTGGTCAAAGAATAAGTTATTGAATTGTCGTCCGTGAATTTTGGATTTTAATGGTAATTCAATGAACATATTTGAGGAATTAGGTTGTTCTTCCTTTTAAAAAATTTAAAGCTTTTATTGAGTTTTGTTTAGTTGCGGATTATCATCTGGGCTATAATTTTTTTTAAGTTCTTAGATACTGACCGATTCAGTGTAGAAGTTCCAGATATACAACAATATATATATATCGTTGATGTGATCTATAATGGTTACAGTAGAAGGTGTGTATACTGGGAATATGATGTTGCCTGGGTTTAGGATTCATGTATTCTTTTTTGGAAATTTCACGTCTGTAAAAAATACAGATCCTCTCCCAGATCGTATACAATAACAAATAGACAAACGCATATAACAATTTAATAAAAAAAAAGATTACTTCTCCACAAAATAAACTCTCAAATAAGTAAACTATAAACCCTAAAAAAAAAAAAACCCTTAATCAGTTAACCATGAACACTAAACAAAATAACATTTTATCAGTTTTTATCTTGGATCAATCACCAAATCATTCTTCATTGTCCAATAGTGTAGTGGATGCTTTCTTGGACCCTTTGTATATGTAGCGATGTAGATACTCAATTGCATTATTGTTCCTTACTGTGAAACCTTGTATTTTGATGGATGCTCTTTCAGTTCCTTTTCGTAAATAACGAAACAAATACTTAATTGTAGTATTGCGTTGGATTGTAAAACTCTGCATGTTGGAAATAATAATATCAATAAGCAAGGATTCAACAACCACCTCGACATAATCTAGAGTTTGTTTATAAATAAAATATGAACAGGGGAAAAGTATCTTAAACACGTGAAAAATCTAAATATTTAGCAATTAGAATTTACAGTAAATGTACTTTTTATAAATCTTCAATGAACAAAGCATGAGAAGCAGAAAAATACCTTATTAGTTATATGCCGTATTCCAGTTGTTAGTGCGTTAAGGTTTTGCTCATTATAAGCATTGCAGATGGTCTCATCATCTTCTATGAGCTTTTGGTACTTCACGGGAAGTTTAATCACATCACTATTAGATGATGATTGTCTTTTTTGATCCTTAATTGTAGTTTCCAAATTTTTGTTCTCCATACCACCCATCTTATACATACCATAGAAATTTAAGTTTAATTAAGATATGAAAACAAAGTATAATACAATCAAAAATCAAAAATATGAGAACAAAGTACCTTTATTCCTCCGTGTGTGTGTTAATGTTATTTCAATTAATTGCAACTTTGTCCTTGGTTGTTTATATATAATCAAAGGTGATGTACATATAAAGAGAAAATAATAACCATATATATGTCTAACAGGGAACTCTGTTCCTTGATAATAATTGGTAGAGGAAATATTAAGAATATTTTTGTTAGGAAAAATCCAGTAAAAGGTAAATATTTATTGATCGAATCTAATGTTTTTTAAAGCGCATGTAATTGTATCTTTCGTAATAAAGCATTGGATATATATAGGATTTTTCTATGTTATAAAAGGATGGATACGAATCCAATGCGACCCTTTTTTTTTTGTATCCAAATCTTGTAGGACGGTGTAGATTTTGATCTGAATTGTTACATATACTGTCGTCGGCAAGGTTTTATTGCGTTCATCACCACAAAATATACATACACTTAATGGCTGCAAATTATTATAACTTGATTTAGGTTCGTTTAGTTAGTTTAGGGTTTGGTTTATATTAGAGTGGGTTTTGTGAGGTTTTATGTTCTAACACTTCACCATGTATGTTAAATAACTACCAGAATAACAAAATAAATTACGAAGTGGTCAATTCCGTTTATCTTCTTTTTATTCGTCAAAATGATCTAAAATCTGGATGCATAAGATACTTAAAGCATGCAAGAAATTGTTATCACAGATCACAATTTAAAATACGTAATGGTATAATTCCAGAAAACTTCCGTACTTGTTAATACGTAGGATACCAATTAATTGCATTTTCTAATCATTAGTTGAGATCGATATCATAACTCAATAATCAGAAACGACTACATGGATTAAATAATCATAGAAGAAAAACATCTAAAATTCCAAATATTAAGATCCAATTAACCAAGCCATTTTGGGATTGTTTCCAACCTATTATAGTACAGTTTCTATATGATCATTCAATGTCAATACTTTCCATGCTTGACATATCAGGGTACGGTATTTTCTGAAACGGTGGTTCTTTGAGCGAACGACCATTTTTTTTCATCAGTGCCTCGATATCTTGGAGTGCGAAACTATTTATCTGGTCAGTTTCATGATTATACTCTATATCCTCCGTCAAATATTTCAAATTTCGTTCCCACAATTTTTCTGGTTCTGTTATGTGGCAATACATCAAGATCGTTGCAAACAGCTTTCTCAGTGTGGCACCTGTGGAAAACTGTGCAGCTTCTTCTATGGCTAGATGCCATTTGTTGTCATCTTCGAGCAAACGGCGAGAGATGCAAATTGATTGTAGAGGAGTTTCTTCTAATCCCAGAGGAGGATGTGCAAAACTGATTGTTGCTTTATTTCTTTCTTCAAGTGCTGGAGGTGGAGCTTTGAGATCTCCATTGTTATCCATGAGTTGTGTTTTGTTTGGTTGTTGCTTTATCAGAATTTTAGCTGTTGTGTACATCAAAAATATTATATATACCAAAAAATAAAAAAAATAAAAAGAAGAAGTTAGGATTATATAGAGTTTAATCGTACCTTATAGCAAAAATTCTGCGCAACTAAATGTGACGTAGAATGTGAGGTTTATATATATATATATATATATACATATATTAGGGTTTCTATAGAATCAAGGGTTATTTTTCTTTGGGTTTTTTAAATTATATTAAAATCTACTATTTATAATATTAAATTCAACCATTTATAATTGTAGAATCTACATATGATAATAATACCTGTTACTTAATTTAGATTCATTCATGCAAGGATTTGGCTGCCATCCTTTATTATCTTCTGTAATTTCTTAAATTATCATATGTAGATTTCACAAAACCAAGAAATATAAATATAAATTTAGTGTTTCCATTACGGTGTATGCATAGCTGAAGGAATAAAAAGTATTCTATGAATTATTAAATGGTAGTTATGGTAAATTAGTCCTCTAGGTTCAAGAAGTTTTTTGTGATACGTGGATGACGGATAACATAGCTGCTAAAATCTAGATTTCCGTAGTTATGGTAAATTAGTCCTCTAAAGTTATACAATTATTCAAAGAAAAATACACTAAAAACGAATATAGAAGATTGAACTCAAAACAAAAAAAAAAAAACAAAAAATTAAACCTAAGTATGCTCAAAATATTAAATCTTATCTGACCTCCAGCTTCTAACCATCCATTGTTTTCGCATTAGTCATGTTCTGGTCGATAGCATCATTATGAACTGTATTGGAAACTGCCTTTGATAAATAATATTCATTACACCCATTACATAATAGTTTATATTGAATACAATTCTCGGCATGAAAATAATCTCACCAGCATCTTCTCGAGTTAGTATCCTAGCTTCAATAACTTTCCAAGACAACCCAGTCACCAGAAGTGTGTTTCTGTTGGGCACTTTGTTCGACAATCTTCAAATAATAACTATTATCATGTCTGTTTGGAGTCTAATAAGATGTATTGGCAGGCCCGGTTCTAAGGGGGGGCTTCCTGGGCTCCAGCCCAGGGCGGGAAATTTCAAAGCGCGGGAAATTTTGGTGTCGAAAAAAATTTCTATGTGTCGATTTTTTTTTTCAATGTTATACGGTAGATTCTATATTTCTATCTGTCGAATTTTTTTTTTTTTACGTAACAGGGTGTTCTGAGTTATTTCGCACAGGGTCGTCTAAATGTCAGAGACGGCCCTGTGTATTGGGACATTGTCGAACTCCAAAGTGTTCAAAAAATCCATAGCATACGGATTAGAAGCTACATCAACTGTGTTACCCATGATTATAAGAAAAAAAAGGAAAAAAAACAGTAGAAAAAAAAAAAACATTTTTGGCTTTCCATCCACAGGACAATAACATCTTATACCCTCTAGGTATTTTATTATTATTTTCCAATAACATGATTTAAATCTAAAATAATATACGCATTTAATTTATGAAACGTTGTAGTGTCGCACAAAGAAAAACATAATCACTATTTAAAAAAACCCTAGTAACATATATCCTCAAAATATACTAAACTCTAATTTGATTCCAAATAAAATCACTATTGTTTAGAACCTAAGTAATATATGCTCAAAATATACTAAACTGTAATTTGATCTCAAATGTCCTGACCATCGATTGCATTTGCATGAGTTATGGTTTGGTCGATAGTACGATCTATGAATTGTGAATTCTCGAAGTTTTGCTTGTAGACAGTGGATTTTATATAGTGATTTGCTGGATGCTCCTTTTTTATAACTGTAATCTCCAACTTTGAACTTCCATACATTGCTTCTTTCGTAGAAACACCAATATATTTTGGATGTTCACTGTAAATTCCAGAACTTAAGTAGAATCCAGCGTTCCTTAGGTTTTGGTTCCTACCACAATCAACCATCATTGCTAAACATACTTTCACGGGAAATTGATACCTGATAACTTGAAGTGTACTGTCCAACATCATTGACCTTCGTCGTATTACTACTGTCTTACCAGCACCAGCACCTGTCAGAACTTTTGCCACAATTTCCTGATCTCCTAACTGTGTTATAACTAACCGTGTACCTTCAAAGACGCCATCAGCCCTGTTGCTTTGTTTGAGAAGAATAACCGGTATTCCAATCTTCAATTGTAGCTTGTGACTTGGCATATGGGTATACTCGAGTCCATTCAACAATACTTCAGGATACAATTCTATATTAGCATCGTAATTTTTAGAAGCAAGTGATATATAATCCGTACTTAGATATACATATTCTTGCCCCTGGAATAACGATACCATTTTTGTGTTTATATCCATGACTTTATCAGCTTCAAAGGCCAAGATGGCTGTCTGAGCTAAATATTTTTTTCAAAATTGTTCTCCAAAAGGTTCACATATGACATGGCAATTACGGTATTTAGTAATTCATCTTCATTCGATATAATCAAATCTACTTTATTGTATGCACCATGTCTTTTTTCAATTTCCTCATCGACCAGCTCAACATGCGCAGCATTCCTTATTTGAATCTCCTCATCAACATACTTTAAAAGTTTCTGAAATTGTTGATTTTCCGCCATACCTGACACCAGTGGTTGGCCATAATGTTAGTAGTTCCGTTTTTAAATTAAATCTAATCAAATAGAATGATACAGAATCTGCAGATAAAGAGTTCCAGGAATATATAAAATAAAAGAAAATCATACCTTTCAGATATATCCGAATACAGTTATAAGTTTTTGGTATCAATGAATACGTTTCGCTGTTTAGGTATTCTTGACAATCAAACGCATCTCTTATAAAGCCCTTTTTTTTGTTGACTTGGGGACGAATCTATATTACATTATTACGTAAATAGTTATTATAGGAAATAAATAATCTATTTATGTAAAAAAATAACTTATCGCCTTTTAAAAAAGTTTGCACATATCTCAAACAGTATATCATTAATGCTATTATGTATTTTTTCAGCATCAAGTTGCCTTAAATGCCTACTCCTACAATTTTTCTTCTTGTTTTAAGATGATTTATCATCCATTATAAAATGCCTCCGTGTATCCAAATTCCAAAACGGTATATTATTTAAGTTTTTATGTCAGTTTAAATTTTATGGAATCTTGTTGCACATGCTATATTTATATTTACTTTCAAAGACACACGTCTATTTCCTTCCCAAATTTAGGAAAATATACTCAAAATCTTAATTTGAAATATTGAAGATTCCTCCAAAAAAATAAAAAAAACACCCAATATATAAAAGATGATTTATCATCCATTATAAAATGCCTCCGTGTATCCAAAACGGTATATTATTTACGTTTTTATGGCAGTTTAAATCTCATAAAATGTCTCCCTACTATATTTATATTTACTTTCGAAGACACGTATATTTCCTTCCCAAATTTAGGAAATATTGAAGATCCCTCCCAAAAATAAAAAAAAAAACACCCAAGATATAAAACAAATAATTTTCAAAGCGTGTGCAACTGGATCACCAAATATACTATGAACCAAGGATACCAAATAAACATTTAGTATATGTTTATCAAAATAGTAACGTGCCTCCTTGACATATACAAAATACATGCTTTAAGTTGTCTACGGGTGCGGGCCAGTCACATTTACAAAATACCATTATTCCTAGTTGATCTTACACATGCTTCGAGTTCTATATGATATTGGGCCTCTTTGAATTCTTCCTTTTCGTGTGCCATATGCAACTGGTGATTTTTGATCTACAGCAGGTCGTCGAATTTGTGACTTAAGATGTGTACTGTCTTGTTGAGTTCTACACGATGCATTCGTAATCGGATGGGCAGCCATTTGTTTGTAGTTTGATTGGGGAATTTTATTGTAGTCACTGCCATTGGCATTGCTGTTTTCTTTAGGTAGTCGTGGGAAGCTTTCCAGTTTTATCAAGACAGTCGAAGCAGTTGGTCGGTGCCGCGTTGCAACATTAAATCTGTTATCAAAAGTATGTACTGGTAAATAATAATGTTCACTGTCACCACTGCTAGCACTTTCTTCGCTGCTTTTGCATTCTAAAGTTGTTTTTGCCGTCATTGTTACCTGTTGTGAATAAGAATGTGATAAGGGATATGAAATACTAAACATAAAAATGCAGAAAAAATTAAGCAAATCCATAATACATCTATGATCGCGGCTTTAGATGGATTATAAGAATTCTCTTATAAACTACTATACATATAAGGTTTTATAATAACATAGGAATGAAACATATAGAATTTAATGTAAAATCCCTAATATGTTCCACTGCAAGAGTCTCACATATGAATTCTAAACTGTAACTTATACTAAAAAGTTGAGCAGAAAACCATACATGCGTTTAGATTCTGTAACATATAAATTAGAGGATTCTTATCAAATTCCAGCACCTAACTAAGTAGATTAAAGATGATGAATTAATCCAAAAAAACTGGAACATGCGTGTGCATAATTTATATATATACTAAGTAAGTATACACTATAAGCAAGGGCTACAATATGAATACAATATACTTCAGGTTGAACGGATTTGTCCGGATATGGCCGGCCAATACATAAGAAGCTTAAAAATGCCAATACATAAGAATCGCAGATGAAAATTTCCATTCATATATATAAACAGGTGCACGGTATACCTTAGTTAATTGCAGATGAGAATATCCTTGCATTAACGAATTTCCGTTTCTTGCTGTTACAAACAAAGTATATCCATATTTCAGATTCAACCAAAAATTTTAAAACAGGGAGAAAATCACTGAACAATCACTAATGAAAATAATACTAATGAAACTATCAAGATTCATAAATGAAATATAAATATGTATTGAGAAAATAGGGTTCTTAAGAGAAAGAGGGAAGAAAGAGTGTGTTTTGGAGTCTCGAAGGCTGTTATGTAATTAGTACCTCAAAACTTTAAGTAAAAATTGATGCAAACACAGAAGAGAATGATGCAGAGAGATTGAAAATAACAGGAGGAACCCTATTTGTACCAAAAAATTAGGGTCCGATACACCTCCCTGAAGCACTGCATAAATCGAACCATACTAATAGAAACTATAGAAGGATAAAATAGATTTTTAACTTATTTGCTGATGTAAAAATTGTGCGTACCTTGATGAAGAAACCTTTCGTTTTTTTTTGATTTTTTGTTAGCTTTGTATGTTTGGGAGGCGGTAGAAACAATGTTTGTATTGTTTGGTTTGGTAATACACGTGTTCCATTCCTCCATTACACGTTTTCATATCTTCAGAAAAAAGTGTCCACGTTTGTGAATTACGGTCAATTGTTAAGCCAATAGGTGTCCCTATCTTATTGGGATATAGGCTGGCCAAGTAAATTATCATGCTAATGAATTCTTTAAGAAAAGTAGACAAATTTAAGAGATGTAGGGAAACCAATATTATCAGGACTAACCAATTCTTTGACGACACGTTTTCAGGTCTGAATCGTGTTTTGTTTGGATTTATAGACACGTTCTTGATTTAGTTGATTTTGTGAGTGCAATTTGTTAGCGCCAATGGTCCAAAAACCATAACTAAAAAAGTGAACGAACTACAAAAATTATTAAACATCATTCGTAAATTTAACACATGAAATTTATAATTGTATCATAAAATTAAAATTCACTACATAAAGTAATTAAAATTAATATCATAAAATAGGTGGAAAGTACCACATATGCGGGCATCATGTTAAGATGTGCGGTAAGTGGAAGTGCAGTTTCAACCATATATGGAAACACCCCGTGGAAGTGCAGTTTCAACCATATATGGAAACACCCCGTGGTAAAAATTTTGTGTCTTTGTAAATTCCCATGACCATGAATTTGCCTGGATTGGAGCTTTTGTTGCACTGTTTGATTAGCACATCAAAAATAAATGTTCCTCCCATAATCGAATCAAATTTCGATAAAGCCTCATCAGATTTGTTTGCTGTCACCATTTCATAGTGTTGTCGGACGTCGTAATTCATGAGAGTTTCTGCGACTCTTCCTTGAACAACGAATACAGCATCGGATGTGTTATCCATCATTCTCAGATGCATTTTGTACCTATAGGTATATATTAAAATTTTAATATTCTAGATATATGTTAATTATGCAGATTGTTATTTAGAAATCAATAATCCATACATACACTGGTATTGCCAACGTTGAGGAAGTATTGCATTCAAAGCAGTATGCTTGATAAATCCCGGAATTGTTTGGTGTCTCCTTTTGTACAGTTTTCTTATGGCATTCTTTGCAAGTCAGATAATACCAATTTTTGTCCTGGACTAAACCGAGTATTGTTGCCGTGCACATGAACGTTTTTCCCTGAGGTTTTGTAAGTTTACAATTGTTAAACATAGCAGAATTTGCACATAATTATTTTAATAGAATAAGAGAATTAAAATAACATCGAAATTACCTTGTTAGTGTAATCTTTTAACATATTGTTAGCCTCCCATATAGATCTCATGTTTCGGTTGTGATTGAAAAAATACAGATAAGCGAACCTTGGGAATTACTGTATGCTCTGGCTTGTAACAGTGTCTTTGATATATGTTCAGTGTAAGCCTTTGTGTCTGTTATATATATGTTTAAAGAACCCTCTTAAGGAAATCAGTATTTCCACAGAATTAAAATTCTATCAATTTTCTGAGAAAGTAAACCAGTGTCCTAAAATAACTCAATTTAAAACCAGTGTCCTAAAATAACTCAATTTTTTATTGGCTTTCCTTAATCCATCCTAGATCAATTTTTTTTTTTTTTTTTTTGTGAAACGAATATGATCGAAAATTGTTCACTTTTTTTTATGAAAATTGTTCACCTTTTTTTTCATTATTTTTGATAGAATCCTTACGAAAGGTACTACACAAACACAATTTTGGGGAGAGGAATAGAAAGGTGTTGGTAATATAATGTAATAATTTATATACATAAAACCAAACTATATATTTAATCTTTTTTTTATGGTCTTCCTTGAAGCTATTGGAAATTGTATCCGATGAGTATTCCTCTTCAATCCTTGCATGTTTACTATCAAAATTCGGAATGTGTTTCTTGGTATCAAAATCTTCCTTTTAGATAGATTTCCGCCTACAATCTCAGCTTCAATAGCTTTTTCTGATAATCTTGTGAAAGTCTATGAATGACTCAACATGTCTACCTGAGTCTGACAATATGGTCGGGTAAGTAATTGCGTGGTGCAACTCTAAGCTGTTTAAAAATTCTTGATGGTAATCAGAATGGCCTTTAACTCTGTCCCTGCTTAGGTATTCATGTTCTTCACGTTCGTTGTTAGTTGCCATAGGGTACCCTTTCTGGTTTCTTAGGTATTCATGTTCTTCACGTTCATATCAACTCTTCATTGCATGGGTAATTGATATGGTTACAGAGAACTTTATTCTAGGAATCAACTGTTGATATGAAAAAAAAAACTGTTATTAATTGCACAGAAAAGAGATGTATCAATGGTATTTAATCAAGGTAAATAGTGTTTCCATACAATAAGAAAATCGGTGTTCTGGAATATCTTTCCTAAATAGTGGAATAGCTTTCCCAAATCCATCCTAACTATCTTAGATAGGGTTCTCTACCTAATCGAAGCTGGATTTTGAATTGAATTGTTGCGCATTGGTACTAAAATTCTGAGCCTCTATGAAAGATACTACACGAACACAATGTGAGAAAAGCAATATATAATCAATTTCATATGCACGGATTGATAGTAAAGGCAAGGACTTTGGGGGATAACTAAACTTGTTCTGAAAGTTGTATTCTGACCTGAATAATATATCTAAGTAAAGATGGTTTTTGAATTAAATTGTTCGCATTGGTACTAAAATAAGTAGTCCATGGGTTGAATAATTCAGGTCGAGGGGCATCAGTTGCGGTTAAGGGGCATCAGTAGTTGTAAACTCGCTGAAGAACTATAGTAGATACATGGTAGAGTGTAGATGCCAATTATGTGTGTTGCTTATGCTCTCGTATAAAAAAAAAAATAGGATACTGCAAGATAATCAAATACGTATTGCAAATTAATCTAGCTATTTCTATATAATGCATTAATTCATAGGTATTTAGTCTATTATTGCTATTAAAATTTATTTTAATTATAAATAAAATACTTGTGAAATTGGTTCTTAGACATCCTAAAGAATAATATTGTAAATTGATAATGGTGTAGTAACCAAATCATCTAGATAATCACTCTGTGGTAGTAATAATAATAGATAGTTGCATAATTCTCAAATATATGATGCATCATTCATGTACTGGGTTTCTTCTGCATGTTGATAATTCTTTTGCATGTCATTCTTCCTTTTCGATTATGATCTGCATGGCTTTTCCTCCACGTCGTGGTTGTAGTGTATTCTTAGTCTTCTAGTACAATGTAAAACATAAAGTTTAAGGAACACTAAATTAGTGGAAATTTGGTTCAAATATGAGTATTTTTTTTAAAAAAAAAAGAATTGTTACCTCTCTAATCGATAACCTTTTCATGGATTTGAAAAGTGGACGCAATGTTTCTTGACGTTTCATAACCTTTTTATTTGCTCTTATTGTAGCTCGTGATTGTTGATGTTGGATCTCTTGTTTACTGTATGGCTTTTCATGATCCAGCATTCTTTTTAGTTCATACTTCTGTTCCAATTCATCATTGATATTATATATATGCTGCACAAATACAGTCCTGTAGCCAGACATGCCTCCTTCAACTATCCGAATTTCAAATATATATTTGCGCCACAAAGTCATCATTATGTCAATTATGTCTTCTGCTATATTTTCCTGCAATAACTTTCGTTAGTTTACACATTTTGTCGGGATTTTTAGAAAAATGTATTTGGTATTAATGTGTATATATACCTCTCGCATCATGTGACTGGTTATCATCTGCTTTGAGAGCCTATCAATGTCATCGAACAGAATGTCAGCAACTGATCCTACAATAGTAAATTTCCCAGTTCCTGATTCATCTCTCAGTTCTAATTCTAGCTTCAACCTGTTTACGTATTTCAAGTATTAGTTTTACAATATTGGTGCAATGTTTCTTGCACGTACAATGCATGCAGTAATATTTTTACCTTGGTACAGGTGATATTATGTCGCAGTCGCATGTGTTATACCATTCTTCACTACTTGATTTTTCTTTTGTCTTTAAACTGCAATAGAAACATGTTAAGTAATACCACGTAGAGCCCGGTACAATGCCAACTATTTGTGCCTTGCTGGTAAAAGTCATTCCCTGTCATATACATTAATTATTTTAGCAATGGTCAACATTGTGAATTGATTATATATTATTTTGTATTGTTCGTATTGATCTTACCAGATTTTCTTCATTGTGAATCAAGCTACATCCTTCTTGCAGAGGCATCCTGTTATGAAAAATCATCTCTTCGACTGGTTTTTGCTGATTTCCATTGCAATCAATAAGCAATACTGGAAAGTACGTTCCATATCTGTTAATTGAATCTTATTGTCTGTTAAACTAAACATTATCATACAGAATTGTAAAATATGTATTACCTTTTTCAAAGAACAGACCAAATTAAAGAATTACCTTTTTCGCATTTGCTCAACTTGCGGTATTGGTAAGTCCACATATACTTTCGTTGCCATTGTTGAAGATAGACAATAAGTTCCTGCAGTTTTTATTAATTGTTGGTGATATATATATATGGTATTTATCAAAAATAATGTTTTAAGTGAAATAAGTAAGGATTTACCATTTAATTTTTCGACGATTGTTGATGTGATTATAAGAACGATATATTTGTCCGTATCCTGTAAGAATTCGTCCCTTATTTGTCTAGCAGCATCTCCCCATAGTGTAACTCTTGTCAGTCCGCTATCCACTGTACTTATTAAGATCTCCCTTTTAATCGCAGAGTACTTAGTTTCTGCTGATCCGAACGCTGTTTTTGATATACCGACCAGTACTCCCATCACATCTAAATAAGAATATTACAATTGAATTAATTAGTTGTATACAATATAAGAAATATATATATCTTCTAACTTTGGCGAATTACCTGTAAAGCAGTTTAGTTTTCTGTTTTTCATGTTAATCTCCTTCAAATCAGTAAGAAAGAACTTATTCATGGGTATAATTTCTTTGTCCATAGTAACAGCGGCTACATGTGTGCTGCTAGTGAAGCACATGGACAGATTTCCTTGAATAGGTCTCCAGTTTTTCTCAACATCTGATATTATGAAATTTGTAATCGCCACGACATTACGTTCCTTTAGCTCCTTGATATAGTATTTGTAATGATTGCTTGTCACAACAGCATGAATTTGTTGTTCCTGTTCATCAATCAATTAGTTGTTGTTTTAAAATTTAAAAATAACATTAATATAATGAAGTGACTTACGTATTTGTCTAGTAGAATCATGTGGAAGTTGTATGATTCGTCGCTTTCTGTTTCTTTGGTATCCCATGTTCTAAGAATTCTGAAAGTTTGCACATCGGTGGCTTCTCTTATTCTGTTATACTCCATTGTTCTATTGTTCGTTATTGTTTTTTGTTTTCTCGATTAAGTTATGCTTAAAAACATAGTGATGGTCTCTTATATAGACATCCTGATATCTATAATAAAAAAATAAATTCTAGAAGTTTCTGGTCTTAAAATTATTCCTGATTACAACTCCATTACCTTTTTTATTACAATTCTAAAATAAAGATTGTCCTAAAATAAATTCTAGAAGTTTTTAGCGTCTTTGATACTATATTTAGCATGTATGATAGCAGGCATTATTCCCTGTGTTTTTGGAAAGAAAAAGTATTGGATTAATCTGGCCTAAAACTGTAGAACTCTAGGTCTAAATAATGGATGATTCGGAAAATAATTATGAATGATTTGTGTAATGTTGTGAAATTTATGTAATGATTTGTGTACTATTTTTTATTCTTCTGGTATTTGTATTTTCGCAGGAAATTTATGTAATGATCCGTGTACATCATCATTAAAACTGTATCTTATGTACCCACAGTGGAACTATTGCTTGTTATGAGCTACGAAGAAAGAAATGACATGCTCAATAAAACTGTAATCCCATCATTAGTATATGATGTTTAGTAGGAAAAAATAAAGCACCGCTTATTAATAATCATTTTTGGTACAATTTAATGGGAAACAATGGACCATGGTCGTTTCAAATTTATGGTCACAATCATCACATGATTGGTTTATTATTACCAAGGAGCGAACTACTGCATGGTAGCCATGGAGGCAGTAATCCAATAAGCAACATCATATCATAGTCGGAACTCCAGCTGTAGATGTTAAGCAACTGAATTTACTGTGTTCATTATTTTTCTATGCGTGTATTAAATTTTGTTGTAAATGTGCAAACTTCAATCTGTTGTTCACATTAGCCTGATAAACCAATCTCTCCCTAGCCTTGCAATATTTCATGTACATTGCTTCTCCTGTAATGTATAATTTTAGAAGACTTTAATTAGGATGTATAACTCAGAATCCTATTAGTCCAGATTCTACATGTGCGATTTAGTATACCTCTGTGTTTGACAGTTTAGTAAATAATAATTTTGTTACCTCTGTGTTTGACAGTTTGAACGAATACAAAAGGATCATCACAAAAGGTTAAATGCTTGAAGGAATAGTAAGAAATTAAAGCTTGATTGTCATTACAGGTCCGGGGTTACATTTTTTTTTTGCTAATCCCCTAAATTAAATATTAATCCTTCGTCTATAGCTGCGCTAATGATTGTATTATGATTCTAGCTATTTCTCTACCCATGGTTCTATAACAACCAATCTTCACATGTTTCATCGCATCCTTTTGGAACTCCATAAATTTTGATTTTGCAATCTTCTTATAGGAACTCCACTTTGTTGATTTGTTGTTGCACATCATTCCTGGAGTTTGTGCGACAGCTAGTGCTGTAGTAGGTCGTGTTGGGTGAAAATTTGAGACCCTGCACATGAATGATGTTAATCAGTAATTTACACAACATACTTTTAAAATTTGAGTGGATTGATCACGGTGTTTTGTAGAAATTGTATATGCTAACCTCTGGTGCATTTGTATGCTATGTTGGGCGTCCAAATTATGGTATATTTTTGTAGCATTCGTGGACGATAGGGTAATTTTACCTGAAAAGATGGAGAACTTTAACGGTTAAGTTTGATCAAGCATTCGTAATTGTACATATGGAATTCAACATTTATCTTCTTAGTTCAAATATTACCTTGGTAATTCTTCACGTATGTGGAGCAAACGCCTAGCAAAATTGGTTTATGCTTGTAGTTTGAAAAGTTGGGGTTGTTTTCCACTTGCTTGCAAGCAGTACCCCATAGGGCGACGTTTAAAGTTGATCCTCTAGTTTATTAAGACAATATAATTTTTTCATCTGTGTTAGATAATTAAAACTGCCTTAGTAATAAAATAAATTACAAAAAAATCGTACCTGAGGTTTTCTAAAGTTATTTCATGCATCAGATTAGTTTGGCCGGTTGCACTTTGAAATCGACGGATTGTTTTGCATCCTCTTAAATAGCCGATCACATCTGCATCAATAACATTGATATATTAAGTGTATTATTTTTTTTGGCTATACTAAATTTAATGTCAAATTTCTTTTACGGTACCTGTAAGATGTAGGTTTTGTATGTTTGAGTTGATCTTTTCAAATTCGGTGAAATTAAATTTATGAGGAATTATTGACGCCGGATGCATATGCAACTCAGTAATTCTGGTGTTATGACAAAAGAAACCTCTTTTTTCACCTTTGGCTGGCCTGAATTTAGACTTGGGTTTGCTCAAATTTAATCCCACAATGTAATACATGTTACCTTCTTTTATCGCGTCACCAAATTTCCATATTAGATTTTCTGGTATACATGCATGTAATTCATCTCCCTGTGTTTGTCAAAAAAAAAAAAAAAAAAAAAAAAAGAAGAAGAAAAAAAATTAAATTAAAATCACCAATCATTAAATAATAGATACATGGTTTAGCAAATAACTGATACCTCTTCATCGATGAAAACCATATCGATGCTTTTTGTGTCTGGTGTTCCGAAGGTCAATTCTTTCCATTTGTTTACAACTTGAACTTTAATTTTGTTTGATCTTCCTTCATATAAGGATTTTATGCTAAGTGGTGCACAATATTTAGTTGACATCTCTGCTACTATGTTAGATAATGATCTAAACAACTGTTTTCTGTAGTGAGTTAGAATCGCAGAGAACTCTTGTATTTATACATGTATATGTTTCCCCAAATAGGGTTCCAATAACATTAGGAATTTTTCTGGTTCCGTGGTATGCCTTAATTAGGATTGTTATATCCTTCCTTTTCTGTAACCGTTTTAGGACTGCTAATTCTGCTAATCATCTCAAAACTAATTTTTTCCTAGATTTATGTACGCATTAGATCGGTTGCATTAAGTTTCGGCTTCGTAATTATGCTATTCAGCTTAGACTGGTCTGAACCATTATATTGCAGCAGTTAAAAATGAAGGGACCTGGTGCCATAATTCTGGAATGAAAACATCTTTCTTCTCGACCTTACAGACATCGAAAAGGATCGGAAAGCTCTTGGAATCAAAAAGGACAACCACCTTAGAGTTTGATGAAATGAAGGGACCAGTCTAAGCTGAATAGCAGAGTTATGGCCTATCTCGATCCATCTGAACCTAATCATTCCAAGCTTAAACAGCTACTTGTTTCCCTTATTCATTCACGTATCGAGTTTATCATTCCAGAATTTAGAACAACTTTCGGGGAGTTGTTCGACACTCTTGACAGTAACCTTGCTGCCAAAGGTAAGGCCAACTTTGATTCTCCAACTACTGGCCTAAATGAAAAGACATGTTTTAACTTCCTAGCTCGTGCCTTGCTCCCAACAAACCCCGCTGACACATACCATATAATATAAGAAACGAAATCTAAATCTAAATATGCTTTTTACCTGATATTCTTTACCCCTGTAAATCTAAATAAAAAAAAGTCCAGTATGAGTTTTGAATTATGTACTAAATATAGAGGATTAACCTGAGAAATGCATGCTAGTTCATGAAAATACCAAATCCTTGTTTTCTTAAAAATGAGTTTGCTATGATTCACGGGAGTACAAAAAATAACAAAATAAGTTGTGAGTCTGCACTTGCTTGACAACAGTATTTTGCAGAACAAAAGTTAAATTATTTCTTTCGTTTCTTGTGTTGGACCAATTTTGGAACTCTAACAAACTTTATAGAGTCAATCCATATTTGCAGTATTGACCTAATTGGGTGTATGTATTCCTTTGTTATATTTCCTAGTTGTTCGACACTCTTGACAGAAAGTCCAGTATGAGTTTTGAACTTAGTTTTGTCAATATAGGTTTCGTTTCTTGTGTTGGACTAATCTTGGAACTCTAACAAACTTTATAGAGTCCATCCATATTTGCAGTATTGACCGTGTCTGTGTCCCTTTGTTAGAGGTACACATGTTAGGGGCCGAAAAGAGGCAACGTCTCTTATATAAGAAGACTTATTATAGTCAGATATGAATACAATCAGAAAACAAACGAAAATCATCCACCATATTAGAATAGAAAAGAAGAGAAGTTAGTTTGTTCTCACTATGATTCTAAATACTTCGCTTCTCAACAAATTAATTGTATTTAGTTTTATGAGATTCTATGAAATAGTCAAAACAATATCATGGCGGTATTTCCTCTCACCTGTATCAGAAAACTGGTATGTTCTTCTCATCTTTATTTGTCTGCCGGTTGTCAAACCTCTTCTTCTTTCAGTTTGTGATTGAACAGTAAGTTTGTTCACGGACTGGATGACGATGGGTTCCCGTAAATTGGTGGATCAAAGAACCCTAAAGCAAAGATTGTAACAAAATCTAAAAAGAGTATCTATTCTAATTTTTTTGATGTAATGTTATCTTAATGTTGTCTTAATGTACCGTGAGGTATTCTCTACATGTGTTTCATCATCAGATAAAGTACCATTTACATTTCAAGTTTTGTCAATGTACTACATTCCTTTAAAACAATTTTTGTTATTCACCCCTGTTCAAACGATTATGGTTCGTCTTGTGTACTTTCATCAATTTCATTTTTCTTTGTTGTTTCATCTGGGACGTCCACTTATTCGTAACACTTTGTTTATTTTAAGATGGAAATCCCGGTGAAACAACAGAGAAGATGAATTTTGATCCTTATATGAAATATATTCAGTTAGAGATTACCTGGATTTTTCAATACAGATGTGTTTTGAATGGAGAATGAATGTTATGATATTCACAATAGCAGAAGAAATCGTAGATTGCACCGCAGCTGTGTACATGTTGCAGAAAGAAATTCATAGTCATGGCTATGTTGTAAAAGGCGAGACTAAGCTCCAAAGGCGCCATGGGTTGGTGGTAAATATGTCATTCTCCGTTACCTTTTCCTTGTTATTTCGTTTTAAGGAAAGTCTCGGCAGAAAGTCTCGGCGTTTTCTTTAGCAGAGTTGTAATCAAGTTGGAATAACGTGATTAATGATCAAGTTTTAAGGAAATAACGTGATTGAATATATTTTCTTTCTTTAGCAGAAAGTCTCGGCGTTTTCTCATTCCTTTTTCTTCTCACGTGGTTTCCTATTTCCATACAAACTCTCCTATTATTCCTCCGCCAGCAAATCCTGGATTGGTACTGCGTATTACTTCCATATTGAGCCAAACAGGACCGAGATTCGTCCATGTGTCCGTGAATATCTTCTTCTTCCCTTTTTGGTCGAGAATCACTTCAAGTCTCCTATTTTTTTGGATCTTGAAGACTTAGCTTCCCTGTTTTATCCCCACTAACTAATCCGTAGTCAATCCCATGAAAACCTCCAACTAAATCTCGTCGAAAATCTGAAAACATGCATTTAACAAACATTTCTCCCTCCGTATTTTAGTTCTAATAAGGTCGGGTATGATGATAGTGGTTCTTAGGACAGTATTCTTTTCGTTATTTAACAATGCAGTGGTATGAAAATCTAAAAGAGCATATATTCTTTTCTTGATTGTATCCATGATGAAAAAATAATCTAAAATGAATATTATGACAGAATGCCATTGTGACAGTTAATGTTCACCGTGGATACAATTAAAGAGATCCCTTGGTGATGAATTGAGCTTCTTTAGAGGGTGGAAGGTTTCAAACAAATCATGTTAAGTGTTACAAAGGATGTTTCAAAGCTGAAATTGATAATATGGAGTTATTTGAGACTAAAAGGTTAAAAGTGAACGATAGATTTGATTTTGTTTAAGCACAAAGTTATATTACAGCTTAATTAAAATAAAGATGCATGACTTACAATCATACATACATCTGATACTGCAAACCCGCACAAAACAGATCAGAACAAAATATATAGCTAAAATATTTAATTTAATAATAAATAACTTGTTTCTTAACAAATAAAAACACCAAACCCTAAAGAGAATAATTTGCCACTAATAGAGCTCATCCAGAAAAAAAATCCAAGGATAAATAATAAATAAACTGTCCAAAGCTACTCCAAATAACTAACAAATTCAGAATAACTAAGTATCATCATCGGAAAACACCAAAGATCATTTCGGTATGTTTTTTCTTTCCAGCGTACTTGGGTATATCTCTGAATAATCCTTTCTCTTCTCACCACAAACTTTTCCAGACTTCGACGCCTTAATTGGCCATGCTCCAGTGACTGGGAAGGTTCTTTCGCCCCAAGTTAACTTCCTAATCTCCACGTGAAACATCCATTCGCGCCCTCCAACCTTTTTAGTCACGTGCTCTGCAAAATCCATTCGCTACGATTGTACACAATCGAAGAACACCATGTTAGCAAATTAAAAACACAAAGTCCATGTTCACTATGAAAACAGAATGAATAAAAACCACCTAGACATAAAATACCTTATTTTTGTCCAGAAGATCTTTTATACCATGCAGATCCATTCCAATAATCTTTTCAGCTGCCTCACCGATGGCGATGAACTCTGCTTTTCCCGTGTTATCTTCGACCAAAAAGTTCAACAATAACCTGTATGACAAATATTTATCAGTTTTTGTGGAGTAGAAACTTGTGTGTTTCATGATACTAAACTACCTACTTTTCGACAGGTGACGTGCATGCTTCGTTGCAGTTGTAACACCACCCAGTATTGTTTTGTATTCCCTGCCTATGATCACACTTTCTGCAGACCCAGTAGTACCATTGTGGAGAACTTACCAAGGCATTGATCCTCGCATTGCACTTAAAGCAGCATTCCTGTAAATTTCTATGACATCAACATGCATACCTTCCTGAAACTATAAAAATAAAAATAAAAGTACATAGGGTTAATGGTTTAGCTTACTTTCTTTTGCTCAAGTAGCTTACATGCTTGTTCAATATTCCTTCCGTTACGAAGTCGAATAATCTTTGACATCTTACCTGCGTATCAAATATAATATAAAATATGAAGGTTAACTATATTTTGATTTTTTTTGGAAAACCACCAGAACAAAAAGACTCCAAAAAAAGGTTAAGCTCAGAAAAACATTACTACACCTTGATAAAGCTCAGAATAAATTTCTGAGCTCGTGCCCTTGATATATATACAGGCAACCGATAATTGTTAACAAATAAAATTGTATGTACAATTTGGAATAAAAATCTTATATACAGAATCAATTAACACGCCGTCACTAAAATACCTTTACTGTTAACTTATTTTTGGTAGAAAATTTTGCGCACTCAAAAAAGTACCAGATTTTTTCTAATATACATCTACATTTAGTTTGATATATATGGCAGATTTTAGGAAGCATAATTGGAACACAAACCCTGACTTGAGATGCACGTAAGCATAATATTCGGAAATTTTCAGCATATAATGGTACCAATCTTATATTATGAAAAACCAATTTTTCACAAACTCAAGCATGTAAACTCTTAGGGTTTTGTAAGGACAGTCATCCTTCTATTAAAAATTTAGGTCTACATATCGATATCCATTAAATTATAATATAAAATTCTCACCCTATTGCCCTATTGCCCTATTGAATTTTTTCTCTAGGTATTAACTGTAACCAGCACTATTGCCCTATGCCTGCAAATCCGATCCTAAAGCCCCAAATCCTCTCTTCCTTTTTTTTTCTTATGTTAAAGCCCCAAATATTTTTTTTTTTTTTTTTTTTTTTCTTATGTTATTAGAACCACATCAAGTGCAGTCGAGAATCACATAATGTAGTTTTTTTTCAAAAATAACATAATTCAGTTGTAGTATGACCTAAAGACTAATCGTTTATTAAGTTTCATCAACAAACATAAATGGGTACAAATAGAATTTTATTAAACAATTGAAATTCCCCAAAACCACTTAAATAGTATACCAAATCATTTAATACCTAGAAAAAATTACAGCTTTTAAAATACCAAATAAATTTACTTGCAATATAAACTAATTAAGATAAATAAGTAAACCAGGAGAATTATGATTAAAACCAAATAATCATAAGCTTCTATCCACCATAGCCATACTAATGAGCCAGTGATTGGAGAACGTGGTCTACGAACTTCGAGTTGTTGGAAATTTGGCGTCGCACAATGGTTTTGGTATACCCGTTTGGCAGGCAATTCTTTCTGATCACAGTAATTTTTAATTTTGATGGTCCATAAGTGGCATTCGAAATGCCAACATAAGCCGGACCTTTATCTTCCCCGAACAAATAGAATCCTGCATTGTGCAAGCACTGTTCCCAGCTGTAGTCTATGTGCATTGCGAAGCAAATTTTGACTGGGAATTGATACCTAGTAAGTGGCACTGTGTCTTTAGAGTTCATCACTTTCCGCCCCATTACTAAATTCTTCCATGCAGCGGACCCAGTCAGAACCTCTGCCCCAATTTCATGTTCCCCCAGCTGTGTTATAATCAATCTTGTGCCCTTTACTATGCCCTGTTTTGTGCATTGGTAATTTAGGTTGCTCAAAAGAATAATTGGCAGCCCAACCTTCAATCGTAGCTCATGATGCGGGATGTAAGTATATTCAGCTTTGTTCAGAATTTCCACTGGGTACAACTGCATCGCTTCAGCGTAGTTTTGGATAACAAAAGATACATAATCTTTACTTATGTATACACGTTCCTCTCCTGGAAATAAGGACGCCATCCGCTGATTTATTTCGTCAACCTTGTGAGTTCGAAGGGCTACAATACCCGTATGAGCAAGGTATTGCTTCCTAAAATTATTTCTTTCGCAATCTTTATATGAAATTGTGATCACTGCATCAAGAAGCTCATCTTCAGTTGCGAGAAACAGTTTGCTTTTTGTTTGAACAGAAGTTGCTGCTCGAACTCCTCCGTCAATGTAACTTAAAAGATCTCTCAAATATTGATTTTCTGTCATACCTGTGGTCCATTAAGCAGTACGCATATAAACACGAAATCAAAAAACACAACATCGTCATTATACATCCATACCATTGATATGATTAAATCACACTAAAGAAACATAGATCTTATAAGATAACTAACCTTGTGCTGAACTTGAAGCAACAAAACAATTGTGCATACTCTGCAAGGATCCCTTATACGTGCATTGTGCAGGTATCTCCTAACTATATATAATTTTGCAGCAGCGCATATACATGGATACTTTTATATACATGGAATGTTTAATTATAACCGCATTCATAAATTTGGTACACTAAGATATGAAAACATCTTAGTATCAATAAGAATGGTAGAAAATTTAGTTGGTATAGAAACCGTAGATTACCGTGGGTTTAGAACAGAGCCACAATTACGGAGGCCCTATAGGTTGCAAGCATGTAGTTTCCTATGGGAAAATTTTCCTAATGCCTGCCCTTAAAATTTTTAAATCAAACAGTAATAAAGCATAACCAAAACCCATCTCTCCAATGTCAGTGTTGCCACTACATAGTACTACATTTGTTGGAGCATTGAATGGTCTGTGGGTTGAAGGCTGCAACTTGTAGAGTAAAAGGAGTTAAAGTCCAATGACTGTTTGTTACTGGACTGGTTCCGTAGATCATGAACTTGTTATTTTTTTTCAAAAATAAAAATAAATTTTTTTTTTTTTTTAAAAACAAACACAGGGATCCCTCTTTATATAGTTCCCAATTTTTTTTCAATAACAAATAATGTTTTTTCCCTAAAGATATCTGTTTTTTTTTTTTTACATGGCATTTAATTTTTTTAACTAATTTCTCCTAAGTTGATCGAATCAGGTAAGTCGTAGAACTTCAAACCGAATAAAAATGTTCAAATCAAAAGAAAATACACCGCACAATCCCAAATGTAAAATTTAGCGAAAGTGTTCAAAAGAAAATTAAATATACTCATAAAGTGTCATCGCATCCTGGTTGTCTAAAAACTGTAGAGGGTGCAATAGGGTATATACTGGTCTTACTTCAAATTGTTGAAAATTTCTTGATAGACTATGTTCCTCGTTCGTCCCTCTGGTTCGCCTTCCCTCTTCTTTATTGCTATTTTCAATCCTTGTCGACTTGTAGTTCTCGACACTGCAACATACAGCTGACCATGAGAGAAAACAGGCTCATCCAAATAAATTCCAACATTCGACAAACTCTGACCCTGACTCTTGTTCACCGTCATTGCAAAGCACACTTTTAGTGGAAACTGTCTCCTGCGCAGAATGAATGGATGATCTGTCTCTGATAAAGTCATCACTATTCTTGGTATCAAAACTGTTCTTCCAGCAGCCTTTCCCGTCACTACAACCGCCTGAATTACATTCTTTCCAACCTCCTTAACGACCATCCTAGTACCATTACACAAACCTTCCGCTTGATCAATATTTCTGAGAAGCATTATGGGAACACCAACCTTTAGGTACAGCTTATGGCTTGGCAGGCCAGACACTTCCATTTCATTCAGAAATTCTTTCGGATAAAATACTACGGCTGATTGGTAATTATCTGATTCTGGATCTATTGAATCAGCACTTAACAATTCATACTCCTCTTTTGGTATCATCGCTAATACATGGTCGTTTATCTCCTTTACACTTTTATTTGTTGGAGCTAAGATACTCCTATTCCTCAGATATTCGTGGTCATGCATGTTTGCAAGTAGATCTGGGTACATAGCTTCAACCATCTCATGCAGATGGTCCTGCTCACATCTTATCAAAAGATCATCCGGAATTTGTATCCATGTCTTCTCTTCCGATTCATTAATCGCAGTAGCTGGTATCTTACCATCTCCAACATCAAGAACCCACTTGGCAAATTCTCCGATCTTTTGTTGTTCTGCTGCATTTGCGTCACTGTTAGACAATCGCATATTCCTAGTGAGTTCGAAAATCTTAAATTTGTCCCAAAGTGTAGACCTACTTATTGATGCATCTACTATCTGTTCTCTCGACCCTTTTGTGACCACTGGCAAAATTTGCCTAAAGTCACCACCCAACACATGATCTTACCACCAAAAGGTGGTGTATTAGCAACATCACCATCCGTCGACATTATATCAATCATAGTCTTATTGACCGCCTCAAATGCATAGCGATGTACCATGGGAGCTTCATCCCAGATAATTAGGTCTGTCTTTTTAAGTAACATGGCAAGGTCATCTTGCATGATCACATTACAACTCGAAGTCTCATTTGGTTTAAGCGGAATTTTGAACCTGGAGTGAGCTGTACGACCGCCTGGAAGCAATAAAGATGATATACCTGTAAAGGTAGTCAATAATTGATAAGACACACAGGAGATCCATAAATTAATCCATTTGCATCCAATTGGAACCATAAAACAGTAAACATCAAATTAAAAAACCACACTTACAAATTCATTTCATCTAAGATGCAGCATGCCCAATTATTAATTCTAAACTATAAATTATGAACAACTATGAAAAGACCCAATTATTAAGCCCGTCTCTACTGTAAATTCCGTATTTAATGTATTTTATGAACAACTATGAGCTAATTTATCCATTTTAGTTACCTGATATTATATTTGTTGTCACACTAATGATAGCTAAATTGCTTTCAATTTGTGTGCTTTCCGATTACTACATTGTATTATTAATCAATCCCTATGTTATATTATAGTTTATATACAAAGATTTATAAGGACCATACCTGAAGATGCAACAGCTAAAACTATTTTGGACCTTGCACGTAGCGAAGAAATAATGGTATTCCAGAGATAAGTCTTCCCAGTTCCACCGCTTCCGTAGACAAAGAAAAGACCCCCCTCTTCCTTATCTACCGAATTAATAATATTCTCGTAGATATCCCCCTGTTCACGATTAAGTCCTTTTCTCAGCCTGTCAAATTCTTCCTGGAGCTTTAACTTATCATAGTCCATCTCTTGCATGATCAACGGATTCCCAATATTATCCATACTTGACATATCAGGGTATGGTATTCTTTGGAATGCAAGTTCACGTAATGAACGGCCATTTTTCTTCATCAACATTTCGATTTCTTGGAGTGCTAAGTTTTTGATTTGCTCCGTTGTAATCCTAACGTGCTGGTACTGATAGAGTCTTGTGTGATGATACTCTATTCCATCGCACAAATATTCACAATTCTTCTCCCATAATTTTTCGGGTTCACACGTGACAAAGACAAAGAAAAGAGTCACAAATAGTTTTCTCACTTCAGCACCCGATGCAAATTTTGAAGCTTCCTCTATTGCCATATGCCATTCATCATCGTCTTCGAGCAAACGTCGTGCAATGCAAGCTTCTTTGTAAGTCTTGCATATCTCACCGTTAAACGTTAGAATGTCTTCAAACGACTGAGGTCCTTTCACAACGTTCAAAAGTATACGCAAATAATACCTTTCTCCGCAAGCAGGATTAACATAGTAAACACGGCCAATTTTGGAACCCTTCTGCCTCTCTCTCCATTCCTTTTTTTTTTTACACCAGATAAACCCCGTCGGAAAGTCCACGTACGTGAGGTTTCTTGCTTTAGGATATTTTTTATTGGCTTTGAACCAACGAAGAAATTTTGTTGCGTCAGGATCAATTTTCTTCATTGCAGCTTTAAGGTCTTTTTTACCATTGTAGTAGATGTACTGTTCACCCTTTAAATGAAAAGGCAGCCTTTCTACACTTGGGTTCCGAAATTGGATAGGAAAATTTAATACTCTCCAGGATGATTCAGATCCAGAAACATATCGAAAATCAACATATGTGTCGATTTCATCGATTACTGGACCTCTATCTTCTTCGTCAGGAGGTTGCTCTTGGTTCTTCCTACCTTTCTTTCTTCCTGCTCCTTTCTTTGCCTGATTATCTGGACCACCACTTTGCGCCACATCTGTATGCTTATTATGTGAATGTACTCGTACTCGTTTCTCAGGTGTTTGTTTAGGCTTTGATGTTTGCAGTAAGATAGTTACCCTATCACTTCCTTTGTGGATATACTTAAATAAGTACTTGATACTCATGCCCCGACTGTTACAACACTCCACATTGATATGGGCATTGTACCGTGTAACTAAAGCCCTATTGTGCGGCACAACCCATGAGTTATCGAGTTTTATTCCATCCCTCACTATTCCTCTATCATTCTTTCGTCTCCTATAAACAGGATAGCCATCTCCATCGATTGTAGTTGTGTTGCTATAGTATTTTGGATATTTTTTGGAGCACTTCCTGTCAAACATGCAAGGTGCACCAGGCTTGTTAGCCCCGCACGGTCCATGAACCATAAACTGACTAACAGCAGTAAACGCAATAGGGTCTTTTTTTGGATCTGGAAATTCAGCGGAAATTATCCGGTCGATATCAGCTGCAGTCTTGGGTTTAAAAGGAGCTTCCAACCACAGCAAAATGTGAGCATGTGGTAAACCTCTCTTTTGAAATTCAATTCTGTACAGCACTGCACGCAATAATAGAAAATTAATTAGAACAAAATAGATTCAGCCAGCAGATCAAAATAGTAAACTTTCAGTCCTGAGCTATTTCTAAAATTCCATACCTGCTTCTACACTCCCAAAATGCCTGGCATTACGAAGATCCAATAATAGTTGCTTTAACTTAATGTTAAAAACACGACTTACTATATCAGGCCTATCACTTGGTGTAAGCTAGGGCATAAGTTTTAGCATTTCATGGATCTCGGGCCACCGAGGATTACAGTAAATGTAATAAAAGATCGAGGTCCCTTGACCCGGCATATAGCGATGGCATCTTGGTAGTGCTGCACCATATATCTTGGTCCTCCGGTAAACGTTGACGGCAACACTATCCTTTTCCCGTTCTGTCCTGGGCTTGTGTCTCCTCTTGCAATTGCATCCCTTATTCCCTGGTATAAATCCGCACGAATCTCTGCTTGATGGTCTCTAACGTACCTCAGCCTTGCTTCTTCGATGCTTGTGAAGGCATCCACCAAATATTGCTGAAACAGGCGACCCCCGCGAAGAAGTGTCTGACCCTCACCTCTCCTCTGCTGGATTCTAAATGCATAGAATTCTCTCATTGTTATGTTCTTTCTCTTTTTAGCCGCACCATCGTCACCGTCTTCGGTATGTTCAATATCCTCATCTATTTCTTCATCGGCATCCTGCTCCTCTGCTGTTGCCCCATAACGGGGAATGTTAGTATGATACCCATCTTCACCGTGGGGAAACAAAATAGGATACGTCAGCGACATATAACTTGGGTGTATTTCTGATATTTTCTTTAGTCCACCAACATTCTGATGCACTATGATGTCCCTTTCCGCATTAATTTTCGTGCCAGGTACATACAAAGCTGCCACCTCCGAAACAGTTGGCAAAGAATACTGCCTTGCATCAGTGCTGCGAGTTCCTATCAGTCTTATACCAACGTTATTGTACTGTTTTTTGTCATAACAGTTTCTCCATGTTCTGAAAATTTTAGCAAGTGCATTAAACTCATCTAGCATATGCATTAACTGCTCTATGATCCAATCATCCAAGTCGTCCTCCTTGTCAGGTTCAACATCAGCCGATGCAGTTCCTTGCTGTGTATTGTCTTCTTTACTACTGGGTCCTTTGTTTTTCCCCTTTTTTCTCGAGAGAGCCTCCTTTCTATTTTTTATCTCGTTCATAGTATCATAGATGTACAGTTGAGCAAATCCAATATATTTAGGATCAAACGGTAATAATGTTCCTATTTTGTGGTGATTTTGCCCATGTATCCTGTATAGCCAAGGACCATTCCCATCATTAACCGTTTGATCCAGTTGGCCGCCCGTGGACGTGAATGCAAACATTGAGTTGTATGCCCTAATTAATTCTCTGAATTTCGAGCACCTTGGATCAGATTGTGCCTCCAAAAGATGTTTTAAGAAAGGTGGTGCGTCCGTAAGCAGAGGCAATTTCACCGCACCCTTGGAACAACACAGACCGAACTCAGGTGGATGATTCTTCTTGCTTTTATTTATTCTTTCTTCTAACCACATTATTGCACCACAATGTGAACAAACCGCAGTAGGGGCTCCAAAATCGTACCTTGATAAATCCATTTCTGATATCAAGTATAAAAAATGAACGTGTTATTATCTAAAAATCATCTTTATCAATTATTTTTAGTTATCAAATATGAATATCACGTACTTGTCACGATATTAACATCATCATCATCATCGGTAGCATCTCCTTCATCTCCTTCGCTCCCAAGCTCATCTTCTTCGTTATAATCAGCTGTTACTGCAAAACAATGTGGATCATACATATATGAGCAGTTTATTTTGTTGTTATCATTATTTATTTTATTTTTTGGTTTTCGATAAAACTCACCATCTGCTCCAATAAAATCGGATAACCTTGGTGCATGTCCAGACTCTGATCTGGCCTTCACATTTTTTGTAAGGACAGAACCAGCGGCGACTAAATATTTTACCATAAGATTAGATATCGCCGGAAAAAAAAAAAACTGGAGTAAACATAGCACTAACTAAACATGAATAAAATCGAAACCATTCAAATTACCACTATCGCTGGATTTTGATATTTCCCTGGATTGGTGTATTTTTCTCTTTCTACTTGCTCGAATTCTCGCTGCTTGAGTCTCCACCATTATCCTTTGTTGTTCCTGTTGCTGTAGCTGTTGTTGTTCTTGCAGATGTCGCTGCTGTTGCTGCTGAACAATCAAATGCTGCGTATTGTTAAGAGACGCTAACTTTTGCCTTGCTTGTCTCCTCCTTTGTCCCAGTTGACGCTTCTGCACAGAAACCTTAAAGGTTAGTTTTTTTTGGATCAAACGACCAAAAACAAAGAACAAAGAAGAATAATGTATTAATATACTAAGAACTAACGCTTAATTCTTGTGGTGTTTGATGTTGCTGTTGTGGCTTTTCTGATTTCTCCTTGGCTCGTCTTTTTCGTTGACCCAGTTGGTAGTTACTAAGATGCTCATCTACGAAATTGAGTTGCCCGTCCATTATTATGTACAGCCTAAAAAAAAGACAATGCATTAAGTTAAATACTAACAATACCATCGTTAGATTCTATAGAAGGCAATATTTATTTTCTATATGATTGGAATTTTTTAGTATTAAAAGAATTATCAAAATATTTATGCTAATCCAATATTTATGATAACTTTAATTACCTACCTGGTTTACCTAATTAACTCCAAAATAACTTTTAAATATTCAGATTAATTAACTTTTTAAAACACAATCCTGACCAAAAAACCCTAACCCTAATCTTAACATGCAAGGCAAGCAAATTTAGCGTAGTTTTGAAAAATAATGCAAAAAAGACAATCATCATTTCCACAGTTGATGATGAATTTCACCAATTATTCCATGATGATGGATTAACTGAATGAATTTCCTGAAGCCATGAAAAGACTGATCAATACATTAACTTGAGGATGTTGACTTCAAGCCATGAAAAGACTCATCATCTACTATGAATTTCCATTCCTTTGTTTTCGCCGAACACATATCTGTCGGTTGTTTAGGTCCAGTGCCAAGGATGCATGCGTAAATTTTATCTTACCTTTTTCATTTTTTTGCAATTTTTTTTTCCCAATTTGTTTTAGGTATGGACCAAAACAATGGACTTAGTGACTTAAAATTTGTCAAAACCTTAAGATATTTTGGACCTTTAATTTCTTATAACTGGCTTATGTATTCATTCGGAACATGTTTCCCTTTCGTATTTCGCATACAAAATAAGTCAAACTTTTAAGAACAATAACAAAAGATTCTCACAATGAAAAATAAGAACAAAAATTTAAATACTATGTTACAAAATTGTCTAATTGCTGTTCAATGACTGAGCTCCCACTACTGTCCTGCATCAACAACTTTTATAGGAAAATGTGTCCGTCGTATCATGAATTTCAATGACTCACAACATGCCTGGAATGTTTCCCTTATGATGCCAACAACTCGACCAATATTCTCTCCTTCTATTAGTTGTGCTTTAATGCATTTTTTTCTCAATTTCACCACTGAAAGCAAAGTGCCAGTTCTCAGAAGTATTGGTTCTTCCATGTATGCCCCCGCTACATATACCTCTTTAATCACCATTATTGTCGACCCAATATTTATTGTCATGACACGATCTGGTATACCATCAATTTTTTCTGCATCGAGCAACTCGAGAAACCCACTTGGAAATCGACTCACAGGGATTACATAAGGTGGCTTTAGCTTAATTATATCTTCACCGTGAAACCTGTGCTTATTGGTTTCAATGTCTGCACCCCTTGTAGAGTTTGTTTCCTCACCACTTATAGCTGGTTCCTGTGTATTACATACATTATGTAGAAATAATCATCAGTGCTTAACAAAGAATGTATAAGTATTAATGAATATATATTTAAATTATATGAAAATATGCTAGTAGTACCTGAATGTACCCAAATATTTGATCTGATTTTTCTTTCATCCTAAAAGCATATTCATATGTTTTAGATTCGTATCTGACAATCCATAAGCTCTCTTCAGTGGTTTTCCTAAATTTCCATTGTATTGTCCTACGTTGGTCCCAAATCCTGTCTATGTTTGCTCTGAAACTCTGTCCTAATTTTTTTTGAATCGTTCTAGACTTTGTGCTTGTTTTGAACTGAATTTTCTCATCTTTTTGTGAATCCATTCTTTGTGTGCTTGTCTATTCTTTTCTGGTCCTTCAAATGGGAATCTTAACATGCTAATATATTCCAGCATTTCTGATCTGCGCAGTTCGTCATCCAGGAAGTTGATCATATCCCAGTTGATTCTGCGCATTATTTCTTTTTGTAACACTTTTGTTTCGAAACAAAAATTTTTGATTTTCATGGGGCTGTAAAGTTGTATCTTTAGCTCTTTATCATCACACGCTTCTTCAACGTTCTTGTGTGGGTTTATTTCGGTAAAAAAATCCATGCATGTACACCTTCTGTGATGAAAAACATAAATAAAATCAGTTTATGTATATGCATACACAAAAATAAAATCCAAGTTTTCAGGTTTTGATACCTTCTGTGATGAAAAACATAAACAATTACTTCTCATCAAACATAAAAGATTTCAGTAGTGTATGAAATCAAATCAGAAATCAAATCAAATTGGTTTATGTATATGCATACACATAAATAGAATCCAAGTTTTTTAGATGTTTATACCTTCTTGCTTGCACGAAGTCCTGCTGCTTGCGCAAAATAAAACCACTCCTTCGTTAACATAAATAGATGTTAATACCTTCTTATGCTGTGATGAAAAACATAAAAAACTACTTCTCATCAAACACAAACGATTTAAGTAGTGTACGAAATCAAATCAGAAATCAAATCAAATGGGTTTATTTATATGCATACACATAAATAGATAAAAGTTTTTTTAGATGTTGATACCCTCTTACTGGCATGTGCATGTGCATGTCCATATTCCAGAATTACATGGTATGATTCAACAGCATATTCAAGGTGTTGCGCATTTGCTATTCACATAGACAACAGGATACTTAGTTATTCTGAATTCGTTCCCAAGTCTGCTTTCAAGCGTTGCAGGCTTAGCTAGAAAACAAACAGACGCTGATCTGATTTGAAGACCTTCTGGAAGCTCAAGACACCTCCGTGAAGACCTGCAACTAAACGATTACAATAAGTACTAAAGATAATTACCCTAAAAATAAGTACTAAAGAATAATAATTAGATCATGCTAAAAAAAACATGTTAGAACATATTATCACCTGTAACATCTATAAAAATGAGTAATAGAGGAAATCAATAGCATATTAGAACAGACATTCAAACATTAATTGGAAAAAATGGTTAAACCCGAGATGCAATATACGGTTTTGAATCCAAAAGAACCTAAATATCTAAGCATTAATCTTAAACCCGAGATGCATGCAATATAGGGTTTTGAATCCAAAAGAAAAAAATTAGTTTTGTACCTGGTCACAAATCATAGAAGAGAGAAGCGACTGGGAAACAACATGATTTAGCTTTTCCTCGATTACTTATTACTTATAGTTCATATACACGGACGCCGAAGGAATTTTTTGGTATTTAAGGAATATTCGTCAGAACTTAAAACTCTCCACGAAATTTCCATTAAATGTCGATAAAAGAATTACTCGTTTGCTAAATTTAGAATTAACTGCCTATGAAAAATATGCTTGCCAAAACAGTTTAAGTAGAATTTTCGGAAAAGAATCACTCGTTTGCTAAATTTAGAATTAACTGCCTATGAAAGATATGCCTGCCAAAACAGTTAGAGTAGAATTTTCGGAAGTTTCTAGATTTAATTCTTGGTTCTCCGGATACTTTATTCATTTTTTTTTTTAATATGGAAATTCACAGATTTTGTATAAAAATTTTCTTTATATAGAAATAAAAATTCACGTTTTTTTTTATTGATTAAATCTGGGACATCCGATCGAATAAATTAGATTTGAAATTAACGGCCACGAAATGTAAGGGGGCTAACTTCGATTTCGGCCAATCAGAAGCGAGGGTTCCGTTCACCGGCCAATGAGAGGGGAGGTTTCCGCAACTCTCGACGTGGCGTGAGAGATGGGATTGGGTGTTTAGGTTGTTGATTAGTAGATTGTACATGCTCGGGGTACCTTTACAAGCACCAACACAAACTTTTGCTTGGTTTGGCTGCAAAAACGTTCGAGGACGAAGAGCCTTTCATACTTTTAGTAAATCACTTGTCCGTAATATTTTTTGTATTACGTGTGATTTTGTGTGTTGTGTATGTAGATGCATGTTCAGGTATAACCATTACAAATTTAAGACTCATCTGTTATGAGTTGCAATGACAATGTAATTCCTGGTGGAGCAACTCATATGCAAAATGCAAGTACTGGTGGAGGAGCAGCTTATATTCTAAATGCAAGTACTGGAATTGGAGTAGCTTATATGCAAAATGGAAATCTCAGTTAGCCAGGGACTGTCGTGGACATACTAAGGTTTCTAGTCTTATACTCTTTATGAATGCAATTTTGATTGACTTGTTAGTTTAGCATGTTAACACATTTTTTTCCTTATGTGATATCTCTAGAGCTATCTATTATTTATAGTTCCAACAAACTCTTATGTAGTGATTTTGTGAAATTATTGTTTTGTTGTAAAATTTGCAGGCCCCTAGACAAGCTTAACAAGAAGATCGCTGGCCACATATTTTTGCTGGAATTCATAAGTGGAAATTTAATGGGTGTCGAGGTATGTATGGCACTATTTAATAATGATTATTAGTTGCATGACCAAAAAGATACAGTGAATGTTTCCTTTCAAGGGACTTTTTGGAAATATGAATAGGCATTAAAAAATTTATCACGATTTTCCATTTTCATGTAATTTTAAATGGATGGTGTTCTTAATTCTTGCATCACCTAATCTAACAGATATTTCCTCTTATGTACTCTTAGTTGTTATTTTATCGTAATCAGGTTGTCGAAGATGGGTATGACTTCTTTACAAAACAACAATTGTTGACCATATTCCCGCCCCAAAGTATTGTGGAGAATGTTGGTGATATGATGATCGTTGATAACGCACTAACTTGTTCGTTTCAGATCTTTCAACCCACTAATAAGAAAGGTAAAGGTTCGGCAGCATGTCCAAACCAGAAACACCACCTCATCAGGTGCTGCAATACTCTTGATTTTAAATTTCATTTATATACACTCTGCAATACTCTTGATGCGACATTTTGGCATTCTATGTGTTTGTATTTTTTGAGTAACCTTATATTTATTGATTCAATAATTTTATTTGCTTGAATATTAGACGAAGCGGTGGTGTAATGGTAGCACACCTGACTCCATGTCAAAAGATGCGTGTTCGATTCACGTCAGATTCACTCATTCGAGTATGTCGATTTTGGTATCAACTTAGATTGTTGATACCACATTTGGGTGTCAACTAGCGTTGTTGACACAAGATTATGATGTCAATTTCTTTTATGTTTTCTTATGATTTTTTTTTTTTTTTGGATCAACTTCGGTTGTTGACACCATATTATTTTTTTATTTATTTTCTGATTTTTGTTTTGGGATCAACTTCGGTTGTTGACACCATATTTTTTTTCTTCTTATTTTCTGATTTTTGTTTTTGGGATCAACTTCGGTTGTTGACACAATATTATGATGTCAACTTCTATTGTTGACACCACATTGTTTTTTTATTTATTTTCTGATTTTTTTTGGATCAACTTCGATTGTTGACACCATATTATGATGTCAACTTCGGTTGCTGACATCATATTACTTTTTTCTCTTTTTCTGATTTTTGTTTTTGGGATCAACTTCTGTTGTTGATACCATATTATGATGTTAACTTCCGTTGTTGATACCATTTTTGTTTTTCTCTTTTTTATGATTTTTATTTTCTGATTATTGTTTAGGGATCAACTGCGCTTGTTGACACCACCAATGGTGGTGGCGTTGGCGGTGGTGGACTGGTGGTGGCGGCTGTGGCAGACTGGTGGTGGCGAACCGGTGGTGGTAGCGGGTGCGGTGGTGTTCCGGTGGTGGTGGTGGTGGTGGTTGGTAGGTGGTGGTCATTGAGCGGTGGTGGTAGAATGGTAGTCGAATGTTGTTGGTGGCGGTGGATATGTGGTGGTGGAATGGTGGTGGTGCCGGAGGCGGTGAAGTGTTAGAGAAAGAAATTTATTATAGTTTTAAATAAAGAAAAATATTATACAAAAGTGAGGATATTAAGGTAAATGGTTCTGTGATGATTTCTGTGATCTAATTCATCAATGTATAAGCACTACCTACTTATCTGTAATGTCAAATGGTTCACCATGTGAAGAATTTCATCCTACTAGGGGAATACGGCAAGGTGATCCTTTTTCACCTTATTCATTCATTCTTGCAATGCAATTTCTTTCTAGACATCTCATTGCTTCCCAGCAAAAAACCTTAGCAAAGGTATTAAAGTGGCTGCTAATTCTCCAACCATCAATCATTTGCTTTTTGCAGATGACTGCTTAATTTTTACTCAAGCAAATCTTTCATATGTTAAGAATCTTCTTGAACTTCTTCACAATTTCAGTACTCAATTTGGGCAAGTGATAAATTTTGAGAAATCCTCTGTTCATTTCAGCAAGCATAATAAACCCGAAATTGCTGAAACTCTCACCCACATTCTTGGTGTCAATATAATGAATTCAAAGGAAAAGTACTCGGGTTCTCCTCTTATTCTAGGTCACTCAAAATAAGAATCCTTTAAGTCTATTGAGGAAAATTTTGGCAACTGATTATCCACTTGATCTTCTATTTCACTCACTCAAGCAGGTAGAAGCACAATAATAAAACATGTTCTTAATTCTCTTCCTGTGTATCAAATGGGTACTTTCAGGCTTCATAATAACCTTATTGATAAGCTTACTTCTATTCAGAGAAAGTTCTTTTGGGGTCATACTTCTAATAGCGGAATGAATCCAATAGGATGCAATAAGGTTTGTAAACCCAAAGAAATGGGTGGCCTTGCTTTTAGATACCTTTAGAAGCTTAATATGTCTTTAGTTACTAAGCTAGCATGGAGACATTTTAACGAAAAAGATCAACTTTAGGTTCAAATTATGGGTAACAAGTAATTTAAAAATGGTAATATTCTATATCAAGTTATAGAAGCAAAAAATTGTTCTTATGTATGGAATGACATCACCAAAGGACTTCAGGTTGTACAGCAGAATTATTTAATGGAGATCAACAATGGCAAGAAGACTAAAATATGGCTGGACAAATGGGTCTCTGGAATTGATCATCCTCCCATTGCAGCCAATGAATTTCATGGGTTCTATCAAGATGTTAATGAGCTAATCAATCCAGAAATAAGTACCTAGAAGGTTACTCTTCTTAATCAGTTATTTGATGATGGCACTTCAAGAAGAATTCAACAGTTGTTTATCGCTTTTTAAAAAAAATATGTGACGATTTGGACTCCGGCTAAAAATGGGAAGTTCAGTGTCAAAAATGCTTATAACCACCTTGGAAACGCGGGGGTATAACAACCACACCCAATATTTCGTTCGGAAATCTATATGGACTAAACTCCAATATAATTCCGAGAGCACCAACTTAAAAAGTGAGACATAATCAAGAAATATATCAAAGAGCTTTATCTCTTTCTCAATATAATCAGTAAATCAACTAGATAGAAATTCGTGAGACTGATTGATATGAGAATAAATCGGATGGTACCAAAGACCAATATCCGAGTGTCAATCAAGTCGAATCCAACAAGCAAGGTCGGATTTATCAACTATGATTGAACTACACACACCCTGTGATATTTCAATTATATAAAAAAATATAATGCGGAAAAGAAATAACACAGACACCAAAAATTTTATTAACGAGGAAACCGCAAATGCAGAAAAACCCCGGGACCTAGTCCATATTTGAACACCACACTGTACTAAGCCGCTACAGACTCTAGACTACTACAAGTTAACTTCAGACTGGAATGTAGTTGAGCCCTAACCAAGTATCACACCGATTAAGGTACAGCCGCGTTCCTTACGCCTCTTGAATCCCAGCAAGACTCTGCGCACTTGATTCCCTTAGCTGATCTCACCCACAACTAAGAGTTTCTACGACCCAAAGTCGAAGACTTATAAACAAATATGTCTCCCACGGATAAGTCTGTTCTGGTTGTTGTTTCTGTCTTTAGATAAATCAAGGTGAAAAGGAAACTCAACTAATAATCCGATCTTATACTCCCGAAGAGTAGCCTAGAAATTTTAGTCACCTCACAATAACCTAACTGATTAACATATAAAGTTATTGCGGAATCAAAAAGGTCTGGGACGAAGAACTGTTATGGTTACTTTTTATATCTTACCTATCGGAGATAAATCTCGAGAAAATATTAGAGAAGATTAAACTCAACAAGGTAGAAAAAGTAAGATCAGAATAAGTAACTACAGAGAAAATAGTTGGATCTGGCTTCACGAATCCAAAATGAAGTATTCAAGTCGTTAACCTAATAATGGTTTTGGGAAACCCTAGGTTAATGGAAAATCGACTCTAGTTTGCAACTAGGACACACGATAGTGTCGGGATTAGGTTTCCCAGAGGCTAGAGTTCTCCCTTATATAGTGTTTCAAATCAGGTTTGCTTACAATTAAAGCTAAGATAGCTTAGTAACAAAGAAATTGATATTCACCGTTAGATGAACTCCTGATTTAAGATTCAAGCTAAGTATGCTTAGAAAATAAGCAATCAATCTCCACAATTAGATGGTATTATCTTGATACACATAAATCAAATATACTTATATTTAGATATGGATGAACCACACCTAAACGTGTATAACTATTGGATCAATAATAGTTAACCGAAGTTAGCCACATGAACACTTATAGTTTAGCCATATTCATCTAACAATTCTAGATCAAATATGCTAGGGTTTTCTATATATGAAGACCGTCCTTCCCGCCTAAAACCTTATCCTCATACAATCCCTTAAAGTTTTGTCTCATCCAATCCCTTCAAGACTTGTCCACTCTTAATCCCTTCAAGCCTAACCTCATGCCTAGAGTCCAATTATTATCAATAAATATATCTCACATCTCATGGGATACTCACGGATTTGTTTGGGTCTACACTTTCACAAAGGATCAAGGAAAAATACGTTTTTCTTCACAATAAAGGGTACAAACATAAAATCAAAGGATGGGGGATGTATCTGACCTAGGGAGGGAAAAATCATGGCATATTTTAATCTAAGGAAGGGTAATGAAGTCATAATACTCCAAGGGTCATGCTTGAGGCGTCAGGACATGCTAAGAGTTCAAGGATTGCAAGGATTCCTCTTACAATTAGGAATGATGTACATTACAACGTGAAGACTTGAAAAATGATGATAATGATCAGTAAGGAATTTCGGGTTACTTCCTGAAGCAAATATGTTCTCATATATCTTCCCAACAACATATCAAAAGGGTGCCTCAAGCGGACAAATGAGCTAGGAGATGTGGCCCCGACACCAAAGTAAGTGCAATCTGAAAAGTAGGAAATACCTATTAGTCCTAGAAATAATATATGAGGATGAGTCTAGTCCAGTTGACTGAGCCAACTGTCTGTTTGGTCCTTTTTGGTAAAATATATTATAGTTTGGTCCTAGAAATTATGGTTTGGTCCTAGGGTGACGTCATGGATGATGTAATTGTCACTAGGTAGTGGCAGAAATACCCTTTTGGGATCATATATATATAGAAAAAGTCAATAGAAAATATCTTATTTCAGATTTACTTTCTCTTTCTTTTTGTTTTCAGATATAGTTTCTCTCTCCATTTTTTCTTTTCTTTTTTCTGTTGATGCTCATGAAAACGAAGAAAAAGGATGATCATTTTTTGGTTTTTTCTTCTATGTAGCTACTGTTGATGTTGAAGATGATGAAGATGATGGAGATTTTTGTGTTTCTTCGTCATTTGTTGTTGCTGCTGCTGTTGAAGAAGATGGAGATGATGAAGACGACGATGATTTTGTGGTTCTTTCTTCTCTGCTGCTGCTGCTTTTGTTGAAGATGATGTAGACGATGAATACGATGAAGACTATGAAGATTTTTATGTTATTTGGATGTATTTTTTTGATTTTGATGTTGAAGATCTTGATCTTGATTTTGCTGCTCGTGTTAAAGTTGAAGTTCTGCTGCTGTTGAAGATGA
Source organism: Papaver armeniacum (assembly GCA_023531295.1). NCBI lineage: Eukaryota > Viridiplantae > Streptophyta > Magnoliopsida > Ranunculales > Papaveraceae > Papaver > Papaver armeniacum. Next base: position 199,355 of record JAJJWW010002942.1, read on the forward strand.
CGAAGATGATGAAGATGATGCTACTGCAGTTCAATTTTGGAATGAACTCTATTTTTTTTTAGGTTTTTATATGGAGTTCATTTCTGGAATGAACTTTGTTTTTTTAGGTTTTCATATGGAGTTCATTTCTGGAATGAACTCTGTTTTTTTTCTGTTTTTTTAGGTTTTTATATGGAGTTCATTTCTGGAATGAACTCTGTTTTTTTAGGTTTTTATATGGAGTTCATTTCTAGAATGAACTCTGGTTTTTTTAGGTTTTTATATGGAGTTCATTTCTGGAATGAACTCTGTTTTTTTAGGTTTTTATATGGAGTTCATTTCTGGAATGAACTCTGGTTTATATGTTTTCTGAAAAAATAAGTAGAAATTAACATGAGTTCATTTTAAAGAATGAACTGCTACAAGGAAATAAGTAAAAGTTAACACGGAAGGGTAATTTTGTCTGTTTTATATTTTTAAATTATTATGGACCAAACAGTAAAGGCGTTTTCCCAAAGGACTAAACATACATGGGCCCACCTAAAAAAGGACCAAACGATATTTTTCCCATCTGAAAAACCCCTGAAATTTTATACGGGATTTATAAAGTAAAAAGTATACATGGATTTGATTGGCCAAACAAACTCGGAATCGAGTCATTCTTTTTGCATTAGAAAGCCTATCCTCTTTTCTTTCAAAGTTGGGGCCGGGGACTCAAATCGGAGTCCGTATGAAGATTTTACATCCATTTTCCCTAAGTGTCTCAAATCTGAAGTTTTATGACAAACACTTAAACAAAGAGAATCCTTGACAATTTACGACTACTTCTATTCATTCGATGGTCGAAGAAGTATGCATCAGAGATGATTAAAGATAAATAAAGTTCAAGACTTACCGAGGATGCCTCAATGAAGAAAGAACGATGGGTATCTACATCAGTAAACGCAAGATCATTAACTATTAGCTTATATATTATCAATTTGAAGATTAATATCGTTTTGAAAGACGAACAAAGCTATCATCTAAGCAAGAGGAATATGTTCAGCACATTCATCCCATGAATATAATTCATGGGTCAAGAATTAAATTAAAACATTAAGTATACTAAAACGGTTTCCTTCAATACCAGTTATACTTCGAACAGAAATAGGAATTCTGTTAAAACAAGGAATTTCAGTGAAAGTAGAATTCGTGGGAGGAGGTGGACCGGTTTCTATACATTATCACACGTAAAAATACTTTTATTTTCAATTTGATTTCAAAAAGGAAGCCTTGAAGCAAAAGGAAAAGGAATTAGAGCAAAAAGAGGAAATTAAGGCAATTGGGTCAAATAAGGAAACCTAGGCTTTTCACTAGTACAAACAGACCTTTTTGCCACGCCAAATTGGCGTGTCCATAGGGGTTTTGACACGCCAATTTGGTTTGGACTTGGCGTGACTTCTGCTTGCGTGGTTTTAGGTAACACGACGTGGTTTTAGGTAGCTTATAGCCACGCTTGCCTTGCGTGTCTATTTCTGCATGAAATAGACACGCCAGAGCCATATAGGCGTTGCTATATAGTGTCCCAAAAACTTAAGTAATGGTACTCTATAGACACACGATTTATTGTTTTGGCGTGGCTATTTGGTTCACTATAGACACGCAAATTGCTTTTTGGCGTGGCTATTTGGTTCACTTTAGACACGCAAATTGCTTTTTGGTGTGGCTATTTGGTACACTATAGACACGCAAATTGCTTTTTGGCGTGGCTATTTGGTTCACTTTAGACACGCAAATTGCTTTTGGCGTGGCTATTTGATTCACTATAGACACGCAAATTGCTTTTTGGTGTGGCTATTTGGTTCACTTTAGACACGCAAATTGCTTTTTGGCGTAGCCATTGGTTATCCAATAGACACGCCTTATAGGTTAAACGTGGTTATATGTTATGTTTTAGCCACGCCAATTTCACTTACCTTCATCCACGTGGCTGTATTAGGAACCGTTGAACACCATCCACATGTAACGTTGTGAGCCGTTCATTGGATATCCTATAGACACGCCCCATAGAGCGTGGCTATATGTGATATTTAGCCACTTCAATTTCCAATTACCTTGATCCACGTGGCCGTATTAGGAATCGTTGGATCTCATTTAAGATGATGTAATATTGACCGTTAAATTATATGCATCCTTCATCGTCCACATGTAACGTTGTGAGCCGTTCATTGAATATCCTATAGACACGCCATAGAGTGTGGCTAAATGTGATATTTAGCCACGCCCATTTCCAATTACCTTGATCCACGTGGACGTATTAGGAATCGTTGGATCTAATTTATGATGATGCAATATTGACCGTTCAGATGTAACGTTCACCGTCCACATGTAACGTTGGGAGCCGTTCATCGGAGAACCTATAGACACGCCATATAGCGTGGCTTTATGTGATATTTAGCCTCGCCAATTTATATTTGTTTAGTGTGTCTTTATGTTATGTTTAGCCACGCCAATTAACCTCGAAGCGTGTGTATTACGCGTGTGACGCCTCTAAGCCGTTCAGATGTGACGCATCTAAACCATCCACCTGGCACTATCCAAAATTTCTTATACTTTATATAAATTGTGGTTAAATCTGAAATTCATATTATTTTTAATAAAACAATAAAAAATGTTGAGCTTTGGTCTAACAGTTTGCAAAAGAAAATTTTAAAGAGCATTTATCCAAAAATCAATGGGTTTTTCTTCAACTTTTTTGATGGTGGTGTCTCTTCAAGCAATTGATCGAGTTGTGACATTCTCGACGCGGCAAACCTTGTCATCCCTCTGTTTCCCATCCGGAAGTTGGTATGCCCGATCTACACTTTGTACATATAACTTTCTCTCGCCCCTTTTAATCTTCTTTGGAAGCTTGTCGAGGTCGCATGACTCCCCGAATGTGGATTGACTGCTAGGTGCTCCTCATTCAGTTTATCTTCTGCAAGGCTGCTTGTTGTTCTTAGGTCACTGTCCAATTTCTTCTCAGAATCTAAAACTGGTTCTAGTTGCTTATGAGGTTTTCCATGCTGTGGAGTTTCCTGCAGCAAGAGATTAAATGTATTATATATATATTCTAAATCCAAGGCGAATTCGTCTGTCATGTGAATTCTCAACAAGAGACAGACAAAAGTCATTTTTCCAACAATGTATTATATAAAGCCAACTTCACTGAAGGCCGTGGCATTTTTCACAGCTGACGCCCATCATAAAATCCGTAACCAAATATCAATTTTCAAATTTACGTACACTGGCATTCATGTTCCATTTAGGTGTTAATATATTTCTATCTCGTACTTATTCTTTAATCAAACTGAATACACGATTTATGTAAAAAAAATTTATATACTTGATTAACAAAGCAAAAGAGCTAAGAAACTAACCTTGTCATCAGAGATGGAACAGTTATCTTTCGGCCATGCCACAAAACCATCTTTAGCTTCCCCTAATAACTTAAACTCACCACTTGGTTCGATTAACACGAACGATGGAACTATAACCTCCTGAATGTTGACAACATAACAATTTTTAGGAAGATCTTTGATCGGTTGTCAATCCGTCAAAAATAATTTCACTTTCTTACTCACTAAATTTAAATGAAGTACAAAGTAAGGAAGAGTTCGTATCCACAGAGAGGCAATTGTTGTTATGCAATTTTCAGTTTCTAAGGTAACCAAGGGGGGATGTTTGTTGTTTTATCTAATAAATAAAAGTAATTGAAAGCAAAGTAAATAATTCGAATAATCAATAAGGATAAGATATTGGTCACGGGATAGTATCATTCACAAACATGTATTTTCATCAATGATTAGAATTGGTATTTTAATCTCTCATCTACTAATAGTCCTAGGATACCTTGATCGCAAGTATATCCCGCTAATTCCCTGTTTTCATCACAACCACATTAAAAGATGCATATGTGAATTCTTCCTAGAAAGCAACCTAAAGTGTAAAAGCACAATTAGATTTAACTCCCTAAAAGAAATAAGTTCTATGGAATAAGACTAATCAATGCAAACGAATGTGTAAAAGCACTAAACGTTTTAACAAAAGTTATGATTCACTTGTGACTAGTAGGATATATCACTACAAGCACTACCCACAATTATGCTACTTAGAATCAGGGATAAACAACTTTTTCGTATTGAAAACCCTAATATAGCTCTAGAGATGAATGTAAATCGGATTGATTCCGGACTCAACCAAACAAACTATCAAATCAAATAACACTATTAATTGTGAATCACAAACAATAAAATATTGAGACAAAACTAATTCATTGAATCATATAACATATTGAGAAATCAACTTTATCCCATAACCAATAATATTTGTTTAGCTACTCATAGCTATGGAGTTCATTATAAAAATATTAATTGAAAAGAAGAAGATGAACAAAAGCAAACCCTAGAAGCGTAAACAAAACCGGCTCTCCAAAGTTCCAAGAAAAATATGTGTCCCAAAGTTGTAGAAAACTTTCCCTTTTATAGCTTTTCTCCAACTTCTAAAATTAGGTCTTCATAGCCCAAAGCCCATGTTGTCCACCAAGCCCATGTGAAAATATACCCCAAAAGTGGTCGCCGGAAATTGGCCGGAATCCGGCACCGAAAAGTATCTCAGGTGACCGGCAAAATCCGCCCGGTCACCGGTCAACGAGTCAACTCGGGTCAACTCGGTCAGACCGAGTCAAACCGAGTCATGTGGTCTAGTCAGACGAGTCAGGTATGAGTTAGAAAGCTAGTCAGCTGAGCCAGACCATGAATAAGCTGAGTTCTCTAAGCTGAGTGGGCTGACTTGCTAAGGCCTGAGCCATTTGCACTGGCCAGATGTTGTGATGCACAATCCTTGTGCTGCAGCATTACACATCCAGCCCTAATGGCTGCTTGCTGCACATCAATTCCTTGTTCTTCTTCAGTTCGTCATCACCCGTATCCTATAGCTTCACAAAAACAACACCATTGCCACATTACCATCCTACAATGTCAGTGCCACCACAAAGACCAGCTCACTAGCTAAACTCTGAAATCTCAAACCATTCTGCAGCTTCAGTTCCAGTTCCAATTGCAATTCACCATTTCCTGTATCATATGTAGCTTCATTAACAGCTCCAATAGCTTAGGCATTGTAACTCAGGCCAACAGCTGTGCAATTGCACCTGCAACAATTCCATCTGAACTGTAACGTCAGGACAACACAAATAACTTCCCTGTATTCATTATATCACCACCATTACTTTCATCCCTGCTCAAACTGCAACATCTCACCAGATCAGGCACCCAGCACTGCTTTCAATCCCTTGCACCTCAGACCCTAACTGCAATTCCTCACTATAACAGCCAACACCCATTCAACACATACCCACTTTTCGCCAGATGCCTGCAATTCTCACAACCCTTCAAGCACATCCACCAGTACCACTACCGCTATCCCTTCATTACCAGCAAACATGCACCCCAATCTGCAAATTACCTCATCATCCGCTGTCATAGCACAACAACAGCACAATCTCAGGCTACTTCCTGCAACATCACACAACTCTACCAACAACATCAGTGCACCAGTTTTCAGCTCACAGCCTCAAACATTGGCAGCTGCATCTGTATTACTTGCAATCTCCATTTTGGCTTCAACTCCACCTGCAATATAAGCTCAAGCCATTCATCCATTACTTCATCCTTACCAAAACTCATTTGCTTGCTGCAATAATCACTGCCATAAGCCACTTCTGCCTCACACTCTTTGCTCTTCTCAGCCAACTCTTAATCATCCACTGAAACCCAATTCCTAAATCAAACCCATCTTTCTTTGTAATAGTTGTAACCACCACCAACACATAACCCATTTTAATCTCCAATTTCCATTCATGGATGCAACTCAACCAAACTTGAAATCTCCCGAGACCCGTTCTCTGATTCTTCTATTCAAGTTACAGAACCGACCCATCTTTGATTTTCACTAACAACAACTACATGTTCGATTCTCTCCTATCAATTGCAGCATCAGGTCTTCAAACTAAACCCATCTCCTATGGCTTTTCTTCTATCATCTCTGATTCAACTCTTTCTTCTTTAATTCGAACAACATCAAATCTTCCATGTATTTCAACACGACTCAGTTCCTTGATTTTCTACTCTCGGCAGTAGCAGCTACCTTTATTTCCTCTCCCAACTTCTCTATCTCAATTTCAGATGGGATTTCCACCAGACCCATCTTCTATCTCATCACCAACCCTAAATCTCCATTTATCTTCACCAAATCTTCCATCAGACTTCTCCCTAAATCGACAGAAAGAAGCCATCTTCTGTTGCAGCCGAAACCAGATTTCTTCCATTTTCAGATCCCTAATTCCACATCTCATCTCCCCTTCAATCAACAGCATGATTCGTCACAATAACAATTAGCTAAAACCATTTCTTCAATCTCGTTTCCTCCCTGATTCTCAGATTCACATAAACGTCTTCATTCGATTTCAGACACATTAAATGTGTGTAGCCTCCTCCTCTCACTTTCAGGGGAAGAAAAATAATGAAAAGATAATTCTTCTCTAGACTTTAGGGTTGTGTAGGAAAAAACCAGTAGATATGGCCACCTTGGTGAAACGGATAAGGGTTACCCAGAAATGACTCTAGGCACCCAGAAATAGTAAAAAGGCCTCCCAGTTCTTGCATGGCTTGTCGGTTTCGCGGAACCGACTGCATATTTACTTCTTTGCTCAACCGTAGCTAGCTTCG